>JACXIV010000044.1:523968-885705 GCA_014737475.1 Bombus confusus
AACTAATTATCCTGCTAATGAGATGTCGAACGACGTCGTAGGTCAAGAAAACGAGATCGATGCTCGAAGAGAGGAATCCGGAAAGATGGAGAAACGTTGGTAAAGAGCCATTTGCTCGCAACTGCGACGAATCATTCGCAAAGCTCGTAAGCGATGCAAAAATTCTAGGCTCTGGCTTTTTCCATCGATCGAGAGTTCATCGCATCACAAACGATTCGGCGATAAAGACAAAACACGAATTACAGAATCCTGAGACGTTTGAAGATCGTTAGTTTTTCGCTATTGTTTCTTTCGGTCGTTTGAGAGTATGTATGATCGTGTTGAGGAAATGAGTTTATTAGTCATGGTTTGTGTTATCTGGAATGAGTTGATAGTTCTGGAAAGATCTTCTGTCCGTTATGATAAGAAAATTTGTTATTTAGAACGAAGGTTCGGTCGAAGGATAATATCTAATTTTGCATCCTCCAGTGAGCAATACTTGTTGATTTTTATGAACTAAATACGAATCTACAAACCGGTTTTTTCCAGTACCCACAATAGTCGAAAAAATCAAGATTGGAAACAATTGCAAATTTTCTATATTTGAGATGTTCTGTGTTTTTACAGGATACAAAATCTTTTTCCATTGATGAATTTTTATTAAGATATAAAAGAATCGTGGAAGATATGTGTCGGAGAAAAGCTACTGCTCTTTTGGATATAAGAAATATTATACATTACTTCTTTATCATTCTAAAATGCTAAACTATCTTTATCAAGACGAGCAAATTTATGAACATTACCCTTACATATCAAGGATCAATGCAAAAAATAAATCGAAATAAAAATAATAAATTGGAATATATTTTGTATTTCTATGTATCAATGTATATATAGAACAAAATTTAAAGGTTGTGAAAGAGATAAGAGGAAGGAAAGTTGTTGCGTCTTTGGATAGAAATGTTTGACTGACAAGAGAGGAAAGTTAAACAGTTGTTGAGTAAACTGTACAGAACGACGAAACGCACTTCCATCGATCACATAATCATATCGCAACGTAATTGTGTATTGTTTAGCATTAATTAACTCGTAGCGAAATCGAGATTAGATGTACGATGACAAGGGAAGCCAGGTAGTTTGATAATAATAATTGATTCAATAACCACATCGAAGTTGAATCCAGGCGACCTGCTTAGAACCGATCATATATGCATATGTTGCATTGTAGATACATATCATATTACGCAAAGAAAAGTTGCGTTACATAAAATTTCCAACGTAATTTCCTATTTATTCCTACTATTTCTACAGCTTGTTTCATATTTAATTTTATGAACATGGCGTATTTTAACCTTCGGATGATGGAGGCTGGCTGAATTCTGATGCACGCAGACATTTCTAGAATTCACTACTTTTTGAGCATACGTACACGTCTATAAAGGCTAGTTTTTAAAATAATTTCAATAAACAACAGAACGTTCTCAATGATTTTTTAACATGTTGTCGGAAGCATGATTCCAAACAACTTTTTCCTTACACATAATCCGCGGACGACCTTAATTTCCGAGATATTCGTAAAAAACTGTCGGTACCACTACAGTGAATTCTACCTATCACTGTGTGTCCGTGACAGCGTACGTGTTAGTACTTTTTGTCGGTTGCCTAGAGGCGCGGTTGTTTATGTTTGGACATGATTATATTATATACAGTGTACTATATACTGTGTTTCAGTTTGTAAACACAGAGAGGTGAGAAAGAAATGTGGCTTCCTTTTAGACGATATAATACAATGTGTACCTATTACTACAAGGCATGTAACCTGATATTGTGAGTCTGAGCACCGATTGTCAATCTTTCGGTTACTGCGTTGAGTTGCTGTCGGTCGTTCGACAGACGTCGGTGGACATTGTACATATTATAAACGAAAGATAAGAGTTAGGTTTGGGTTAGTTTATT
Source organism: Bombus confusus (assembly GCA_014737475.1). NCBI lineage: Eukaryota > Metazoa > Arthropoda > Insecta > Hymenoptera > Apidae > Bombus > Bombus confusus. Next base: position 525,904 of record JACXIV010000044.1, read on the forward strand.
GCATCCGGCCGCCGCTAGGCAAGTACACTGTCACGGAAGCGCATTCTAAAGGCAGAATTCACTGTAATTATCGATATTTTATTGCGAATATCCTGGAAACTAGGGAAATGTAAGGGAAAGGTTATTCGGATGATTCTGACCACCGACAATATCTTCAAAAACCATTGAATTATTGGAATATAAAAATTCATCCGCAAAAGATTGATATTGTAAAAATGGAATTTGGTACCTGATAAAAAAACACTTCATTGGAAAAGAAGTTGACCAGTACTTTTTCTAGTCACTGTCAAGGAGCGTCGATAGCATCGCCAATTTTTAAGATTTTCAACATTGTATCGACAATACGTTGAAACTAAAGCGAGATTGATATTAGATTGTCCGGAAAGTTCCTTTCGTTTTATAAGGAAACGATAGAAGCACGACATTTTTCGTTTTCTATTATTTTACTGAATCACGTATGATCCGTTCTGTTCCGTTTCTATTATTACGATCATACGTAATTCGATAAAATAATACGAAACAAAAAATGTCGTGCATCCGTTGTTTCCTTATAAAACGAAAGAAACTTTCCGAATAACCTAATACATACAAAAGTCCATTTATAATGGTACGGTACCGCCAAGAGCTTTAAATATTGGCAGTAATACCGATCGTTTGAATGCTCTTTACATTCCATGATAAATGCAATAGTGTACGTACAAGGTGAACGAATTCAGGAAAAGCATCGAAAGAACGACAAAACGCCTATCTCCCTTTCCTTCTTATCTCGAGTTTTTGATCTCAGACGCGTGCTGGAACGTCAGCTGGTACATCTCGCAAGCCAACTTCTCTCTTTCTCTCTTTACGCCTCTCTCTTCGGACAAATTGGAAACGTAGCAATCGAAAGCGAACCTTGACACCTTTTACAACCCCACCCATCTTCTCTCTGTCCCTGTCTCCTCCCTCCACGTTGCCTAGGTAGCTTGTGCTAGTCGTTTTTCGAGAGGCGACACACTCGACACCGGGATACATGTGTTGTTCTCCTCGGTCGACCGCATCAGCCAGCGGGGAAGTTTCTTAAAATAGAGTCTAGTGCCGAGCCGGAGGTTGCTGTATGCATGCGAGCACATCCCGTCCCGGACGATGATACAAACATACAGTGTCAAGCTACTCGAGTTTGGTCGAAGGGTTGGAAAAGGATTGAAAAAGAGGGAGGTGCGCGGCTGAATGTGCCCGCTCATGCACGCCAGCCACGCGAATTCCGCTGAACATCCCTCGCGTTTAAGTGTAACAATCGTTCTTTTTTCTCAGGGTCGAGCTACTTTCCTCTTTGCTTGTCCTTTTCATTCTTCCTCTTTTTTCTGTCCCTCTTTTCCCCCGTTTTCCCTTGTTTCTTGTTGTTATTATTGTTATCAGAGATGATCAGATGAAGATGCATTGGGTTTACGACGTGAACGTGATGTCTTTTGCTATTTTTGAATTTATTTATACGAACATTTCTATACACAGACCGAAGATTTAATTATCGAGCGTGAGAGAGTTTCGGGATGGGAAGTAGTTTAACGTTGCAAAGGATAGGAATATTGTTTTCAGAAGAATTGGCTGTGAATTAATGGAAGGCGATGCCTTCGCAGAAGAAAAGCGCAGGGAAAACTAACGATAGAAAAAAGAGTGTATGATTCAAGTTTGACTGACTAATATATTTAGACCGTATGAACTTCCAATGAACTTTGACTTTTTTACATTTATATATATTCTATCCTTAGATTTGTTACTTGAAATAACAGAAATAATTTCCTCTAGTGAAGTGTATACACCAATTCTATTTCTTGACTATTCTTTTTTCGCTGAGCTATTTCTGTTTTCCTCCATCGTTTCTTATTTTCGAACTCGTTGTACATTTATCCGTATTTGGAAAGTCTTTGTAAATGTATATATTTGTTTCAAATATGTCAGATAATTTAAGGCTTTCCTTATTCTTATGCTTCTTTAGAATTTTTACACTGCTGCTGTCAGATTATCGTACGAATTAAAAATATATTTGTTCCATTTGAGAGAAACAATTGAAACTAGGAAGAGTAAAAATTATCGTTAGTTCTTTCTCAGAATCTATACACGGTTCATAAATGCTTCTGACGCATTTTCTAACCTCATTATGCAACTAATATTACTTTGTTCCCAGTCAGCACGTACCAGAATATTTCTTCTTAACATATTACTTCTGTAAATATGCCACATACTTTTGAGATTTGTTCACGTAGCTATACTCAGCGGAAAAGGCATACGAAAGCGAAGCTGTGCAGGTTCAGCTAGATGTCAAGCAGTAGCAAGTGTCAAGTATTAGAATCTCTTGAAACGAAGGGACGAAAGCTATTTATCCTATTTTTAGGATTGGAACTAAAAATAGAAGACTTCAGAAGTGTCAATTTTCTTTTTTCCTAACGTGTCTTTCAACTTTCAACTTTCTTCGTCTGATACTCGTTATTGAACCTCAATTAATAAATCCTCGTTAGATCATCGATAGATCATAACGATTTGCACGAAATTATTTAATTTTACAATATTTTGTTTTAATTTATATTTTCTGTTTCTCATAACAAATTTTTTAGCATTTGAATTTTAGAAGGTATCAGCATGAGAATTATATTTTGCATCTTACACTGACATCTTAATTAAACAATCGCTTCGATTTCACAGTCATATCAACCTATGCAGAGAAGCTTAAAATAACACAGTGCTTATCAGCCACCCGTGTTCTAACCAGCTTTCCAATTCAGTCTTTTCGCTGCATCTCTGCCGTCGTCAAGGGTTAAACATCAAACACCTCCAAAAAACTCCCAACGCAAGCACTTAAAGTACTCACACTCCTTCCACCAACTACAGCTCCCACTTAATACCCACGTTTACCAGCCATGATTCAGTCACTCATAAAAGACTACAACCCCTTTAACCGTCTCCTACTCGTGTTTCTCATCTGTGCACCCTCAGGTGATCCCTTTCAATCTCCTCTTGACACACGTCCTCTGATCCATCTATACACCGTGATCCTAAATTCTATCCTAAGTTCCTGGTAAAAATCCTAAATTCATGGTACAAGCGATATCAGGTTGATTTTCTTGTTGGAAAAATAAGACGAAAATAGGGCGAAAATCAAGAATAACAAAGTTGCGTCGGAGGACTTATTTTCGTCAGGTATACGTAAATTTGCCTAATTCGTAGCTAGACAAGAATAGATAATTAATAGGAGGCTACTCTGCGTGTGAGGCTAAGGCGAAAACATGGAATAGAATTTCTTTTAAGACCTCGTTTTTAGAGAAACTGCTAGTTTTCATAAAAATCCGCAGCTTAGTAACAAGTCTTTCTTGAAATAGGAACAATTGTTTCGTTGGTTAAACCGACAATAAGATCGAAGTATAAAAATTCGAAGGTCGCGGCAGGTTCGAGGTTGTCTCTCGACCGCCTTTCTGTGTTGTTCAAGTTATTATACATGTATATGTATAACTTTTGCTCCTCTTTATCAAGAGGAACTGAGCAAGGTGAGACATCCACTCATTGATATTTTTCCTGGCCAACGCTTATTGTTCGTGGCCCCGTATCGACGTTCTTGTTAATTGGGGGTAGGATAATTAGCGTTCGATTAGGCAGGGTCGCTTGGCTGGCTCGAATCGAATAAGAGTGATTACAATGACTCGTGAACGGGTTGGTCGTGTAACACGAATCTCTGTTCGACCATGGAAACTAGGTCGTCGGGTTGCGTTGGACAGATTTCTCGTTTCATTGGGGACCACAGCGTTTCGTTTGTTTTCCTCGTCGATCATGATGCTATAGTGACGGGGGTTGTTACGGCGAAGCATCTGTGACGAGATATTGTTTGGCGGATTGTGCATGGCAGGTGTCATCGAGAGAATCATCGAACAACACGCTTGTTTGGGATTACTATATTTTGCAAGTTTATTTTGCGAAAGGAACGTACTTGGGAAATTGTAGGCGTTTAAGGAAATTAGCGGACTTTGGAAGCTTTTACGGAGGCTTGCGTGATTATTTTCTAATCAAAATTTCGTTTCGTTATGTGAACAAGAATTGTCATTGATGGCTATTTTTCGTTCGATTTCGAGTCTAAAAAACTTATAACTGCTTCCAACAAAATGCTTAGCTGCAGTGATTTGCTCTAGTTTATTCTTTGTTCCCACGTTTGACGAAAGTCTCTGTCCTCTACGAATTTTTCATGTCCATGCGATTACACTGCATTTATTAATGATTGTATGCAGTGAATTCCAAGCAACTTGTTCAATAATTAAGACAACGCTGTTGTATATCTTTATTAGAGTGGTTCGGACAAGAAATGACAAAGTTTCTGTACCTATTTACTGTTTATTTTTTTTATTACTACAATTGTTAACGAATAACACAGTATTACTTTAAACGAAATATAGAAAAACGCTTGTGTTTCTTTGAAAACAACAAATACATAGATGGTGTTGTGTCCGAATGTTAATGCGAGTAACTGTATGTCGAGAGGTGGATCGCGATGGAAACGCGGCTTTTCCGCGGAATGCTCGCGGCGACGGAACGGTCATCTGCGCGGCGCGCGGTTCAATAAATGCGCGAGGCCATATTCATCTCGCGACGCGCGGAGCCAATAGAATTAATTTGCGAATTTATCCGCGACGCGAGGTTTCCTCGCATTCAATGAAAGTGAAATTAAGTCCGGTTCATCGGGCGGCTAGCGAGTCTTGTTAAATGGCGCGCGCGGCATTGTGCAACAGCGCGCTCGCGCCGAGATGTCATCTTTTTTTTCCGGCAAACAATGCAGGTTAAATTCGATTGTCACGGAACTGCTGGTTGAAAAGCAAAGAGGATTTATGTGACAGAGGTATAATGCAGTGTAGGTGGTGCTTCTCAGGGTTCCTATTTTACCATTGTACATAAAAATTGTTGCGTCGCGAAGCCTCGCACGTGTAGCTCGGTATACGCGACTTTTAAAATCACAAAAAGGAAACAGTGGACTGATATGATTATCAGCGATGTGCTCAAATACAGCTCACAAGTAGCTTCGAACATTGGCTGACTAGATTTGAAGTTGTCAAAAGCATCTCGAAAAAAAGAAACCGTACCTCCGTGTAAATTTTAATATTTTAATATCTTATTTCGGTATAAATGACATTCTTATATTGTACAAGTCGAAGACTTTTGTCGATGACTGTAACTCGTTTTCCTCGATTACCTAGTAGGTTAAAAAATTCTTAAAACGGGATGCAAATTTAGTTCTCTCTCTCTCGTTCTACCGAACGAGGTTCGAACCAATATCAGTCAAGGTTTCCTTCTTCCTCGTCCACGCCGTAAAAATCCCCGATAAATTAGCTCGACGTGCTCGAAATGGATCTTGCACAAGTCATATACATACAAAAGAATAATACAGTCAGTCATAACAGTTTACATACACTTATTGAGTTTTGTGTACGTGATATACCAAAAAAATAAAAATGCACTTCGTCAGAAAATTATTTATGCCTGCATATCAAGATAATTATTATTTATATGTTAAAAAAATGAGGTAAAAAAGAAGCTAGAACGTTTAACTCGCAAAAATAATTGCAATACAATTACGTCAGAAATCACAAAACTTGTAATTTTTACCACGCCTGTTCATACAATATGAAGCTACTATTTTTATCATTTCGCGTAGATGTAACAGGTGTATGTAATTTTTGTGACATCGCGTTTTATATTTTTCTTACTCCTTTTTCCTTAACGACGAAGAGAAATAAAGTCGTAAGACGAAACTAAATAATTTGCGATCAATTTTGACAATATGAATTTTATGGCTGGCTGTGTATTAATATGTACATAACGTGTATTTATATTTTACTATAAAATTATACAACACGTAATCCTCTGACACAAACAGAGACTGATATAAATTTTGCCCAAATTCGACATAATCCTGCCAAATACTAATATAGCATCAAGTTTATTTTTATGATTTCATATAGATATAACAGCTGTCTGTAATTTTTGTAACACTGTATTTTATATTTTTTTTATTTCGTTTCTCTTCTTAATGGTAAAAGTAAATAAATTACTGTACATTTTAATAACGTGTGTTTTAACGTGCCAAAAAATTCGTCCAGCTGTTTTTACTATAATATTTTATATTTAAGGGACGTACGTAGATTTTTATGACTGACTGTAGATGAGTAATGTACAAGATTTCGAGTAATAATTTCATGGCGTCCCCCTCTTATGCATTCGCCATAACTGCCATAAGACGTTGATGGTTGCATTTGCAAGAGGTGGACGCGTGTGGCAATTTGTATTCTCGAGAGCTCAAGAGGCTGAGTCCCTTGATTTAGTGCTAATAAATATTCATTGGCGTACTTGAAACTGACCTCAGAGAATTGAACGGCATTATCGTGTGTACTCTTCGAAGATTAACCACGATTATTCGCTGCCCGCTGTGTACAGACTGTTTTATTAAACCGCTTAAACAATATTCCCGGATAAATGGACAATTTGTTGTGCGCCATGATGATAATAGTAATAGCAATAATAACGCTACTCCGGAAAAGGGATTCTTCGATCGTGTAAATTGTCGCTTAATGGAATTTGTTGGTTATGCGTGGTTATAGCAAATACGATCGTTGAATGCTGAATGAGAGTTGTATTCGTGATTTGAAATAATCGCGAGTTCGTTTACGAATGAATGGTTCATGATGAGTCGGTTGATCGATACGGATAAACAATATTTGATACGCTATGGCCTTAAATTATGCAATTTTCATTAGTATTATAAAATATGCAGTTTTCAAAGTATTTCAATAATTATAAATTATAAAATAGTGAATCTCAAAATGTGAAACGTTTAATTGAGATACTAAGATTTAATTAAAAAATTAGTATATTGAGATATCTGTAAGGTAAAATATTTAGTATTAAAATGTTCGTACTGTATTTATGTATATTTATTATATACATATATCCTTTAATGGCGAATATTAATTTGAAAGACGTATATATATCTGTAAAGAGATTTTTTAAATTCTTCTGATATTGAGACAACATTACACGATATTCTTAAATTAACACTAACCTTACCAGGTCCGGTCAAATGACCGATTTCAAAATTTTCTTCAAAATTTCTTTTGTTCATCCAACATTGTGTAAATTCTTATATTATCAGATTAATCAATTTCTCAATTTTTGTTCATATAAGAATTTACATGAAGTTAAACGAATAAAATAAATAACGATGAATGTACAATTTTTAAATGAAATTTTGAGAACAGTCATTTGATCGGGCCTGGTAAGATTAATGTTAAACGAATCTTCCTACGAAATATTTTCCGATCCTCTTCTAATAGCTGATAGACAATTCATTGAAATTGAGGTTGAAGATTAAAATATGTGCATAAGAATTTGATATTCGATTATAATAATCTCAACGGTCGAAGTATATATTTAAATGCAATCAGGCTTGATTCTCATTTTTCCATTCCAATTGAAAAGTATTATTAGCTCGTCATCGATTAATTAATTACGCGAAATATACAACATAGAAATTCCAATTGTTCAATCGTTTACAATAAAAAAAGAAATTTAGATGACGCTTATTCGCAGAAGTTACGTAAGAAAGGATGCAAAAATTGAAAATAGGAGATTTATAAGAAGAGCGTCGCTCATGCCAGATACTTATCTGAATTGCGATCAGACCACAGAATAGCCGCGGAAGAAATCGTTTCTTGCGAAACGAGCTGTCGATAGCAGCGACCTAAGGTCCTTACGCCCGCGTTCCTTGTCGTTTGATCTTCCGCCTCTGATCTGCTTTCATCTGATGGATACTTTTCGTGGTCTCTGACGATTACCTTTGGAGAGCCGTGTCCAAGACGCTTGAAGCGGCTCTGAAAAAGTGGTAAAAGTTCGTTGGGAGAACGTTTCTTCTCTTTAGATTTGTCTTCCTTAAGAATCGCCAAGTGATATTAATAGACAAATAAAAAGACCACTTTTACATACTGTCAATAGTTCCCCAAAATATTCCAAGTCCTCTAAATCACTTACATTCAAAGAAACAAGGAAGGACAATCATCTTCCCTTCACTGAATCATGAAAACTACAAAATACTTATCTGTCGAACGTTAATATCACGATCTTGATACATATAAATAACAAGTTTATCTATTAATCGTGTCAACAACCAGCAAACAATTGAGAAAAGATCATCGATCGGCTGAATAGAGATATAGAAAGGGAGACAAGAATCAGCGGGCAATCTGTCGAGGACGATAATACGCAGCGATAACCGAGCGTCCAGAATGGCAAGGACGATTTCGAGAGATGGAAAGATTAAAAAGTGGAACGATGGTCGAGGACGGTTTTGCAGACGAACCGCTACGCTGTATGTAGATGGTTTCCAAGGGTATACCACTTCTTTAACGTGCACGTCAAACACGCGAGATACGTGTGTACCGATCACAATTGAGATGCTTGCGTTGCTCCTTCATCGACGAATTCGTCGATCGTTTGGAAAGGGAATCGATTCTCTGCACGCGTGTTGAGATTTCGCAGAGTCGCTGCGAGTCGTGTATCAGGATATAATTTTAGGATCCTGTTCGTTGCGAGAATAATTTATTTGAAGATTAATGTGGTTAATAATAAGAACCTGAGTTGTGTGTTCGATTTGAGGTTTCAAGGTTTTGGTAATTGGTTTTATTAGGTTAATTCTTAGAGATTATTGGCTGATCTTTGGGGCGAAAAACGTATAAGAGTGTCAGAAGTCAAACCGACCAAATCTTTTACGAAATTCTCAGTCTCATTATGGGAGCTTTGTTACACAATCGAATAAATTGAATTTGCTGCTAAAATCAAATATAAAGACGCATTTGCTAATATGGAAGCAATTGCTCGATAGCGTAGTGAATTTTAAATATGTCTTGTTATAAAGACCGAAAAAAGCATGATTTATTATGTGTTTCTACCTATACTAATACTATAGGTATTCATTTGTTTCATTCTTTCTTTTCTCGCTTTTAGTTTTTTTTTTTTTTTAATAATATTAACTCTTATTGTAACTTTAATAATAGTAAAGTAGCGAGGACAAGAAAATGAGATCTTTCATATCTCGTTAATGGTGTTTTTACGAAAGAAAAGAGCCGCCATAAAAGGTAACGAGCTTTTTTATGGAGGAGATGTATGGTGTGCGAATATTTGAATTTATAAATATTCCTTTTTAATGCAATAAATTTAACTCGGATACTAAATTCTCAATGTTCTTCTATTATACTCATCTATTATATTTGAGACTCGTAAGTTATGTATTTTCTTTAGGAAAGATAAAAGTGTTGCAAATTTTCATTAGAAACTTCTAAGTTTTACTTAACGACTAACATAAACCACACTCACAATTTTATTATTAACGCGTAGCACATACGAAATAATTGAACCTTTCCATAAATAAAAAGAGAACGCAAATTGTAAAAAGAATTGACAAACTTGAGTCATCTGTTTTCACCTTTCTAACTACCTGCCCTTAGGGTACTTCGTATATCTGCCAAGGAAAACCATCAATACACTCTCCGAACCAATCTCAAATTATAGAAGCAGGCATGTAAATATTGAAACCACACCTGTATACAACCCTGGGGTTCCATACCAAAACAATAACTGAAGGACTCTCAGTCTTGTTTTTCTTCTCGTGCAATACGGTTCGTCGTGTCTTATACGCTTTATCTTCGTTTCCGTGCAGTGTAGTTCTCATAAATTTTACATTATTCACTCATACCACAAGCATTTTCAATTTATTCAATACAAGGTTTGTATTCTCTATCTTGAATTTTTAAATACATTTCTTCTGATTAAATATTCCTTCCGATTTGTAAAATAATTTCTTCTATTGCATTGTACTTTAATATTCTTCGTATTGCCTCCGATTTCTTAATATTTCTTCAGACTAAATATTCCTCCTAATTTATAAAACTACTTCTTCTGGTATATTGCATCGTACTTTTATATTATTGCTTTTCTTGTACACTTGTATACATTTGTATGTTTACCTTTATCATTATATTATATATCCTATATCTTTATATTTATATATATTTGCATTTTTAATTATTCGACAAAATTCTAAATATAGAAACCTGCATTTTAATAGCTTTTCTTCTCATATCTACATTTTCAAATTTTCATATTTATATATTTTTAGTTTCTACTGCCAATTCCGATCACATTCATAGATATGCGTATGTATTCGCCGCACGTTAAGCTCGGCAGAGATACGAAATAAAACAAAAAAAAAAAAAAATAGAATGAGATCTTCCTCTTCGAAGATTCATTCTCAAGAAAATATGATCGGAACGTGTTTGCTTAAGAACTGGCCTGTTATACACGTATGATAAATTTTCGAATTCATTTTTCTCGGAAACAAAACGCTTTATGGAAAAATTGTATTCTTCATTTTCGACTTATTTTCGCACGCAGAGTAAGCTCCTGTCGATGTTTACTCCTGTCCAATCCAAAATTAGAATCCAAGTACGTTTGATAATTTTCCAAATTCGATCTTCTCAGAAACGAAGCGTCATACGAATATATTCTATATTTTCTTCTATTTTTCTTTCTATTTTTTCATAAACCAATTGTCATGCTTGTTCCTATAAATACGTAAGAACGAATTTTACCAGTAAATCTCCGAATGTGTATAACTTTTTGATAAAGCATTTTCGGACGTAAATCTAAGTTTACATATAAACTCTTTTCATCTACTTATTAAATTAATTATTATTATTAAAATATAGTATAAGTTTGAGCCTTGGACTTTTTTCGTTGTATATAGAAAAAGTTGAGAATATCAGAACAATGTTGAACGAGGAATCGAACGTTATTTTTCAGGGAGGGCGAGAGTGGCGGCGGTGGCGGCCGTTCTGTGACCAGCGCTGGTGGGGGTGGAGGAGGCGGTGGAGGTCGACGGGCACCGAGTCTACGACTGGTGAACGGAAGAGCGACTACGGGGGTTAGTTTGCACACCAGCAGCACAGAATCCGTTCGTTCACCCCATCACCACCTCGGCCAGCAGCAGGGCGGCAACAATAACAATAACAACAACAACCATAATAATAATAACAACAACAACAATAACTGCCACGCCGGTAATAACCCCGCCGCGAACAATCATCCACGGCTTAACAAAGATGACAGCATCAAGATCAGCATCGAGAACACGAACACTTGCACGGACAGCCTCGTCACTGCTCTAGACGACGAGACATTGCTCATCACCGATTTCGTAGCCGACCAAGGTAAGTCATTTTTACTTGTTATTATCGATATTCTTCTTTAACGAATCGTCGGCTCATTGTCTCCCCGGTTTCGTACGACTTTTATATTGCTTCGCGAAGAACTGTATTATATCTCATATTTTCCTATGGATTTCATTAGATACGTTCTTCAATTATCATGAATCATTATGCAAGTATCGTCTTGAATCGGTAGAATAAATCGAAGGGTGTTTTCTCCTTTGGTGATTTTAACGAAGAATCAAATAAATTCCTGTTTTTTCCCCGCTGTATATGAGAATTTTTTCATGCAACATTCTCAAGCTCTTCTCGTGTTTGTTTATCGAAGATTTGGAACCGCGTGGTGGTTTGTTTCAGTTGTATAAATATTATGTATAGAAAATTTATGCGCTGCGCAAATTTGGTTTAATGTTTACATAAACGAAGAGTGCCTGGATTTTTCGATAACGTTTTAAATTCCGAGATTGCAGATATTTAAGAAATTGTAAATATATGAGCAAGTCGATATATTTGGTTGAGCGATTATGAGTTAAAGAGGATTAGAGCGAAATAAAGTTTACTTCCTTGGTGTTGCTTAATTAATTTTGGTCGCTTTGATTATCACACAATTTGGATTATGACTGATTTTTATCTTATTTTCTTTGTTCCTTTTTCTCGTGTTTCTTTTTTTTCTAGCGTCCTATTTTCGAGTTTAATACTGAGATATCAACTACACCAGAAATCAGTTCTTGTTAGATTAAATGAACAGTTTAGAAATACTCTGATATTATTTCGCATATCGTATTTTCCATTCAAGTTTAATTAAAATCTTTCCATAATTGGAAAACCTATCGTTGGTGTTATTCTCGACTCAGAATATGGACATTTCTATAATTTGAAAAACACACACACACACACATATGAGTTTATATTCAATTTTTGAATAATATGTTTGACTGTGGAAGAAAGCCAATGAAATTTACAATACCGATATTTTAATAAATACAGAAAAATCGTACGGATTATTTTATTCTTCAGACTTATATTGAATTGAGGTATGAAATATGTATTAAAAAAAATCGTTAACTGAATTTTCGACGATAATGAGTCAAGAATTACTATAGTTGCAATGGTTGTATTTCTTAGAAATTAGATTTGAAAGTTTGATAAAAGTTATAGTGTGTCAAGATTAGGAACGCTCGTCGTTTTGTCCAGTAGCGTTCAGTTACAGTTGAATCTTACCCTACCGGAAATTTAATTGCGCAGCTCGCGACGTATGTATGTATACTCTTCGTATTCCATACGAGATTTCCGACACATTTTGTGGAAAATTTAGAAGCGTTTGCTACAATCTGAACAGTTCTTTTATTACAGCATAATTACACGAAAGGGCGAGTCTTCAACTGTATATTATCGTCTATAGCTTCCTGTCATTCGTATTTAAGTTCATTATACGAAATAATTAAATATTCATACCGTTTGCGAGTAATTACAAATAACCAATCTAAATATTTCTCAAGAAATCGACAATCAACGCGCCTCTTCCTCTCGTTAACGAATATCAAGGTTTCAAAATCGAGGATGTTGAAATTAAAAGAGAACAATCTTTGAAAGCCCAATTTACCTTGAGGAAAAAAGACTAAGAAGAAACAGGAGTTAAAGATGATTGCACTTATACAAAGAGCACCCACGCTCTTCCACAGACATATCAGACTCATCTAATGCAACATAGAATTAAACACGTATCTTCACATACAAATCCAGCTACATCTTTGTGGCCGCGTCATCGAAACAGTTTAACCTTCTTTTTGCCACACCTATGAAACAGTGTTCCGTTATACTTCCAAGGTGATGACAGCGAATAAGTCAAAAGAATTAATCGAGAGGATGTTCCAATTATAGTTGTTCCAATTAAGCGTTAAAAGATGAGGTAACATTTTGAACTAAAGTGGAAAGTAAAAAATAAAATTCAATCTCCATAATTCTTCATCAAACCGCAATTTTTCACTCGTTTTAACGCGTGATGGCCATAAGTGATGGTTTTAGGTTAAATTCGACTATTGATCTTCTTTTAAATTCATAATCACGGTTAACCCTTAATATATTCGCTACCATTACATCTAACGCATATGTTGCGCCGACTCGATTATTTGATTTGTGTTTCGATAAAATAATTTAGGCAAGCGAACAAAGCAGCACACTGCGTATTGGAACATCGTTACATAAAATAAAGTCTTTTTTGATCGAACAAAAGAATGCAACTCCAGAGGTGGTTAGTTGTATTTCAATAACAGCCAGTGTTTAATAATTTTATAACTATACATGCAGCACGGTAATTAAAAATGAATATACGTATATTATTGATACGAGCAGATATCTGTTTTTGTTATAAAAACAATGAAGATCAAGAATGTGAAATATTAATGATGTTGCCATGAAACATGACGATATTTATTTGAAACATTTCATGAACCGATCACGTTCCGAACCAGTTAAGCCAATATTATTTTATTGTAGAATTCTATTTAAAAAGAAATTAAAGAAATTTTTTATTTTGTACATATATAAATTTCATTGAACAAATGATATAGTAAATAAAATAATACTTAATTAAAAGAGAGTTTAAGCTATGAAAAGAATTTTTTTTAATTGTACAATCACTTATAGCGCATATATATACACACCGTTATATTTACAAAAAGAAAAAAAAAAAGAAATACATGTGATTCTGAAAAACTAAGTTTTTTTAAGTATTCTAATCGTCTTTTTCTTCAAACATGTTTTTTCTAATCGTTAAACTAGAAAAGAAATAGGCACATGTTTTAGTTGCGTAATCCCTACATATTTAAGAAACGTTAAAAATTTGCATGCAAAGTTTCCTTTTTCCTAATCTTTTCGTATTTCTCGTATTAAATTATCGCGATATTAATTTGAAACGAAGAAATGATAATTAAGAATGCTAAACCGACGATGGTATGCGAATGATAATTAATCAAGGAGGAGGCTCGTGGAATATTTCTGTCGAGAAAACCTCAATTGAGAAATGCGAATTCGAAGTTATTGGCACACGTGTCCGCGTGGAGAAATATGGAGCACCGTAAGAATGCTCGTTCAATAAGCCGTTTATTCGTCGACAAATGCCCGTAACGAGCCCATTATCGGTTGTTGCAATACAGAAAAGCAATCGAGCTAGCCGCACATTTAGTTGGCGTGTTTACGAGCACCTGACAATCCGATGCCAACTCGAAGAAATGAAATTTCACTTTCGACAAAATTCATTTCCACTTTACCTTTTTCCTCTGATTATTTAATCCTTCAGATCTTTTAATTAATCTCTTAACCCAACCTTTAAATTCGGAGAAAAGTATTACTTATTTTGTTTAAAAGAAATTCTACATTTAAAAAATTACAAAATATAACGTGTATGTATTTTGGCGAAAATAGAACGGTCTGATATTTTTCTTTGAGCAAGCGCTTTGTGTGAAAAGTAAAGAAAATTGTTTCGTAGAATGTTCTACGGAAAATCAGAAAATACGACAAAAAAGACAACGTTCGCAATTTAAAATAGTGCGAAGAATTGAAAGGAAATTGAAAAGTGTGACGTGAAGAATTGGAGCAAATACAGAAGATTTTGTTTTGGAGTATTCTATGCTCAGTCGAAAAATTAGAAAAGTTAACGGAGATTTATAATTACATACGTAGCGATTTATGTTTACCCGTAGACCAACAGTATGATAATCGACTAATGCAAAACTCCAGGCGCGTATGAACGAGCTGTTGAATACAAACACCAGATCGCACGAATCCTGTTTACTACAGTGGAATATTTGTTTCATAAGAAGCGATTAACGTTACTGGCTTTCGCCATGGCGTCGATTCATTAGTGAATATTTTTCCAGACTTCACTGCAATCGCCATTAAATTACGTTGAAGTATGAATCAGTGTTTGCGATATTCAAAATAGTTTCTGTTATTCTTGAGCTTGTATTTATAAGACATCAGGCAAATTGTATTTTAGGAGAATCTAATTAATAAAACCGAAATGAATATTACATATACGTATATACGACGTATCTGTTTATAGAAGAAAATATTTAATTAGTACAAAGAAAATGGAAGGACTTATCGCAGAGGAGATTAAAAACATTTCTCATTTGTTAAAATTTATAGTAACCTTCATAAACGAAGAAGGAATGTCATTACATGGAATGAGAGTATATTAATTCCTCTTTGTCGAAATCAATTCGGTAAAATTATATGTACGCGTATAAAGGTTGATATGAAGATAATTGATGAAGCTATAGTAGGGATCTGTGGAATAATTTTCCTTTGATCAATAAAATGTTTGGTTAAAATGATAGAACGATAATTAAGGTGGCGGTTGGAAGAATTGTAAATACGTGTAAAATTTCAGTTTGCCAATGTTGGAAATTTGAATACCGAATGTATAAACTTTGAAATTTTCATGTTACCGATGTTTTAAACTTTCCAATTTTCAAATCTTCGAATTTTATGGCTGTTGAACTTCCGAAATTTTTTACTGACGAAGTTTCAAGCTTGCAAATTTCCAAATATCGAAGTTTTCAAATTGACATAGTTCTGATTTTCCAAATTTTCAAGCATCTGAACTTTCCATTTTTTTCGTTTTTGAACTTCCTTCTTAATTGTCAAAACTTTGCAATTTTGAAAGAAGATTATGAGAAACATTCCCAAGAAAAATGACATTTTAAAAATAATACTTCAATTTCAAATCTCTACGCCTTTAATTATTAATTAAATAATTCTCCAACCTTTAGATCGTCCAATTATCAAGGATCAGGCTATTAGTAAACTACAGAACATTGAAGCAATGAATATCAACCTGGCCCCATTTTTTCAAGCAATTTTTTATTACCTTCTTCGCAACTTAAGAGGAGATATTTAACACGGCGTTCATTATTCTTCCGAAACTAACACCAAAGATAACCGTATAAAAACGTATCTCGTTAATCAAACCCAATCAACACGAAAAAATTAAGCTAGTTAACGATAATTATAATATTCTCCTCAAATACAACACGAAGCAAAGAATTAAAGTAATTGGCGAAGATTGTAATGTTCTCGTTTGATAATGCAAACACAATATCAATTAAAAACCTGCTGTTTATTCCACGAGATCGACGTTTCAATATTTTCTGAAAGCGTCAACTCCCATAATTAACGAATGTGAATTATTCACCGATATCGTCTCGTTATCACACACGTATACACATGAATAATCGTACATACATAATTAAACATTATTGAAGCTGAAGTTAATTAAATGTTACGCAGCAAAAATTGCGCGTTGGAGCGTAGTAAGAAGCGGTTTTCTCTCTCTCCCTCCTTCTCTTTCTCTCTCTCTCTTTTTCTCTCTCTTCGTCGATTCCCTCTCGGATGAGATAATTTGCCCGCTCCTCGTCTATCAGGCAAATTATCTGTCGCAAAGCTCGGTCCTACAAAGACACCGGAAAGCGAACATTTTGTCACGGTAACACTGGCTCGGTCTCGAATGTCGCGTTAAAGTCGTTCCACTTACGACGCTGATTTTCAAGCGAATGTTTTCGCTAAAATCCCTTTCTCAACGTGAAACACCCTTCTGCGCTTCGTATTGTTCATGGAAATTGCTCCTCTTCGTAATCGCTCGAAACGATTCTCAGCTGCTAGACTTTATAATTGCACGACTAGAGCAGAGAGGTGCGAAGTTCTTCAGCATTTATTATTTTTACTAAATCAACCATCGCTTTTGGTTATTTAATACTTAATTGGCGACGATCTTCTAGTCATGTATAATATCGTGATTAAGTTCATGAATGTTGGTTTAGTTAATTTAGGTAAATATATTGAATCTTCATAAGTTTCAAATCGCGAGACTATACCGGAACGAGGAAATTGCTAGCATGAGCGGTTTTATTGCAACCAAGCAAGCTGGCTTAACAATTGTCACGTTGTTCGTATGACACTAATAGAAATTGTGACAGACACAGGCAAAAATCAAAATAACATTAAAAACGATCCTCTGATTATTGTCAACTATGATGTGGTTCAGAAAATCTTCTCTGAACGAAACAAATAGTAACATTCCTCAAATTTAAGGAATCTCTCCCTAAATACAAAACCAAACACGATGAAACGTAACGGAAAGATATGTACCATAAATCGAATTTAGAATAGTCAAACAACGTTACACTACTATAGATAAGAATTTACGATCACACAAACAACAGAACACGCATTCCTTTGCTCAAACCTTTTACGAAAATCTCAAATCAAAGTGCATGACATCCAGCTAAGCCTTTCTACCTGCTCAAACTCTAAAGTTCAATCACCTAAAGTATTTCGCATGCAACCAAACCGCTAACAACACCTGCGAACCCACGAAGGCTCTTTAAAAACACCCTTGCATCCTCGACGAATCTCTGCGGGCGTGTCTAATTTCTCTCACGCGGCATACAGCCGTCTCTGAAGAATCGCACGCTCAAATTTCTCAAGCGCTCTCCATGAGAATGCGAATCCACTCTCTCGAATTCGCTTCAGGCGAATGAGATCAGGGAGAATTCTGCGTGACTCTTGTCTCGTACGTCGCGTCATCTTGCGTTATCTTGCTCGGTTAGACGATGATAAATAATTTTACATTTTTGCGACGAAACATAGTTTTACATTTTAAAATCGCACGATGTTTATTAGACGATGTATTACAATGGCTCGCGAGTTGAACAGAGTTTTCTGTTGCAATGGGAAACTTTTATGCGAAGATAGTACGTGTCACGTAAAATATCTTGAAATTTCATTAAGATTATAACGAGACGCGATTATTACAATTCATTCGGTTAAGACACTTTTTAGAGAGTTTCGAAGTTTTTGACGAGGCGAAAATGAGGATCGTTTTCCACGAGAATAAGGCGTAAAAATTTCAGTAAACTTGTTGATGTACGACGTCCTCGTGGATTTTGACGGCACCTTTTTGCAAATTTGCCGTTCCTAACTTTCCGTATGGCTTACTTTGTGTATATTTGAATCGTGAGAAGTGGATTAGGTTTCGGGATATTCTTCATTTTCCAGCCTGCGTGAGACGGCCGGTTAGGCTGCGATCATACAGAGAGTGGTAAGCGACAAATTTGGCACTGACTATGCCATCGCTTGTTCTGCCGCTTACCGCTTTATATGGCCGCGCTCGTATGCGGATTTCTACAATGAGGACCTTTGTCGGTCAAATGTTCGTAAGGCCAAATTTTCAAAACCGTACGTTTCCGCGAAAAATGAGCCTCGTTTTCGGTTCTAGCGATCTGAAATAGCCCCGGGAAGGGCACATTTAGATAGAAAATGTTGCATTCCGGATACTATACTTTATACCAAATTTGTAAGCAACCATACAAAACCTACGAGAAATATATATCTATAGATATAGGCATTTCGCGTGATATAAACACGGGACGAGACAGATGGAATTATCATTGACGATTAGTGGAAGGGAGGCTTGGTTCTCGTGGCGTTGTAGCCGCCTCCAGTGTCAAGGTTGACGGGAGATTGTCGCGCGGAGGATTTGCATGCGTTCCTCGTCGAATACCATGGAAAAGAATCGAACGCCGCGTCGTCGTTTGGTTCCACAATAAAACCGGTCAGTCTCAGCGTTCTCTCTCTCTTCCTCTCTCTCTGTTCCACTGCATCGCTTTTGCTTTTCTCTTCTTCTCCACTTGGGTTCCGTTCGTTCTGGCCGTGGTGCTGGGTGGGTTGGTCGGGTTGGCTGGCTTTCGCCGGCCGCGTGGCTTCTTTTTCCTCGTGTTCCGCTCGTCATTAGTCAACCTCTGCATCGGGGACCAGTTACACGGTAAACGGGGCAGACCGTTCTCGCGATCCTGAGGCCGCTTGCTTTCGGGCGATGGCCGACGATCTGGCGCGCGCCAGTCAGCTCGACGAGCAGAGAACGCCGCTCTTGAGGAAACAAACACAGCTAGACCAACAGCAAGGGAACAAGGGCTGTCCTGTCCTTGTCTCCAGCTGGCCTGAGTTGTCGCACGCGCGAGCAACGCCGAAGTTTGGTGAGTCTTGTACCGAGGAATTGAAGAGTCACGGTTTTTATGGACATTAGGTGGCGTTTCGAGGACAAGGTTTTGCCGTAGTTGGTCTGATAACGAGACTGATTCTTAAATGTATTGAAACGGAAAAATTAAAGATATTCTTAGTCTATATTTGTGTTTATATCGTCTCTACTAAAATAATAGTGTTTTGGGAAGAAAGAGTTATCTATGAAAGTCATCTTACATTTCATAGAAAAGCCAGCTTTATTTAAATAAATATATAGTGATTCGCGAGAGTACTTGGACAATATTTTCATAAGTATATTGTGTGTGCTATATGTGAGTTTCTGAAATGTCATTAACACCGTGACGAGACGTGTTTAACGTGATTAGATTCATAACATTTGACTTTTTTTCAACATTATTTAATACATTGATTTAGTAACATTTGATTGATATTTATTACATGCACTTGTTGTGTATTTTTATTACAATACTTATTACGTGTTCCTATTGTAGACTAGAATTGACGCTGCGTTATTTTCGTGGAATCATAAGATCTTCTCGTGCAGCCTGAAATTAAAAATTTACAAATTTCTTTGTAATACGAATTTGAATACCCTCTGAATAATTCTGAATTAGTATAACGTTTAGAAATCTTCTAAATAGGTTAATACCGTATCGTGTCTCGTTCTGGAAATTATAAAACTTTTATAATTCTGTCGTTTCCCTGTAGAAATTAATCACTCGATGAGTTCTATCTTGTACTAGTTAACTACCTAATTTCATCTCTTCTCGGATGATACTATATATATGTAAATTCTGCAGGAACGTTAAGAACATTTTTCAAGTACTTTTCTTGGCTGTCAAGTTCATGGTATACTATATTTTATTTCATTAATTATAAAATTCCTATATGATCATGATAAATGGTTTATCGATGTAGTTTGGCTTATGACGATTTATCTTTCGCTGTGAAGTTCAGACTTTTTTATACAGCAAAAACCAACATCATTCAACTAGCAATGATCAAGTCGATTTAAAGCTGTTGCATCCTCCTAGCAACAGTTTGTGCGTATAATTGATTTATTGATGATTTTTATCGCAGAGTAACTACATAGTTCCTCATCTTCATAAAAACCTATTCTTAGCAATGACGATCTTTGATTCTACGGCAATAATAATTTTCAAACTCATATCCTATTGAAATTATCATTTATGATTGCAAAGTAGTGTATTAACAATTTTTCTGGTTCACAAGAATGCCTGACTCGTTTTAATTGTAAAGCTGCAAGATCCATAGCTTTCCAAAGATTGATATTTTTATATTATCTATAAAAATGATTAATGAGATTCCTTGAAACATTAAGAACAATTGATTTGTTCAGAATTGATTTAAAAGGATGAACTACAGACTATCTATTTATGACAATAAACAGATAAACTATCCAAAAAGTTTTAGGGAGAAACAGGACATTTCTATATAAAAATGATCCAAATCCAATCTCCGCGCAATTGGCTTAATAGATTTCAAAAAGTAATACCGAAAATTCCAGTCAGAGTTGCACGAATGTTTAAATAAAGTCAAAGACTCAGAAGTTGTTTGACTTGTTAAGGATAAATTGATATGTGAGTGAACATTTTTTGCTACACTGGATATATCAGAGACAAAGAGAAAAGCCCCATGATAAAAAAGAAAATAACTTTTTCCAATACTAGAATAAAATTATGGAATCTTAGAGGCTAAATAATGACAAAATAACGAAGCAGAATTAACACGGTAATTTTCTCTAATTTAAGTAAACAAATTAAATTTCAACATTTAACACTTCAATCAGAATCATCCCAAAATTTACTCGTATAACTCACTAGAGTCAATAATGCTGATAACACGTAACTTGTAGAGGCTAAATAATGACAAAATAACGAAGCAGAATTAACACGGTAATTTTCTCTAATTTAAGTAAACAAATTAAATTTCAACATTTAACACTTCAATCAGAATCATCCCAATATTTACTCGTACAACTTCACTTATATAGAAAGAGTTAATAATGCTAATAACACGTAACTTGTAACTTATTTAATTTAATTAGCTAATATTATTAGTTCAATTATGCGAAAGAAGATTCTCCAATAATTACCCAATAAAAATTCTCATAAAAGCTTTTATTGAATTCGAATAAAACGTCTATTTGATTCGAATAAAAGTCCTCATAGAAAAATACAAAAATATTAATTGAAAGTCGACCAGATTTCCAATAATATTTACAATATTCGACCGCTTAAATTCCAACTCACCTTCCCCCCACCCCTACTTTATTAAAGGCAGTGCGTTGCAAATGTAAAACGAAAAAAGGCAGAATTCTGTCGGTTAACTGTATTTAAGTGGAGTCGACGAGGAAACGGTGCTTGGTAGTTTTTACATTTCATGTGTGCTTCAACAGAGCCAATAGTGCGTATGGTTGCGTTTGGGAGCTGGAAAGGAAGTCGATGGGAGATTGGAATGAGCTCGCGTGTGCCTCGATTCTCGTAGTGGGGACTTCGTGTGGCTTTCGACGAAGCATTTTTCAGTAACTGGACTTGAACGTTGTTTATTGGAAACGAGAATTATGGAATGCTCGTTGCTAGCCAATGATTATACATTTGAGCAAATTGCTGTGTTTAATTGGAAATTATCGAGTACTACGCGCTCTTTTAATTTCGCAACTATAGGTTCGCACGTATATATAATTTGTTCCACGGGTTACAGTTTTTTACATCGCATATCGAGGAGAGAGACGCTTCAGGAGATAACTCGCATCGCTTAGGTATATTGCCCGTCGAACTATAGTTTAGATAATTTTGAAATTATATATACGGAATTGTGAGTTTAATTTAAGTTGTTGCGTATGACAGATTGAACTGTTGTCGATCTAGATAATTGCATTATAGAAATTAGGATTGAAATTGATTACATTCGACGCTCGATGTGTTGACGTTGAGCCAACGTTTGATTGATTAAGTTAACCGATAGATGGATGATAAGACGTTTAGACATTAAGATCTATAGACCGTAATATAACTGTTAAATATATAAAAACGAAAAGAAACGCCGTAATATGATTATATAACATAATATCCATAAAAAAGTATGAGAGTGCGTGTGAACCCATACGTGAGAACTGACATAACATGTACACTATCGGCCATAAGCATTTCGACCCACTGTGTACATTTACTATTTTAGATTATAAAGCACATGTCGCGAATAAAATAACTGACTTACGATCAAACAGCTGGAAAATGAAAATAGAGAACAGTTTATTATACAATTTATACTAAACGTCAATAGGTATTCTGATTCTTATGGTATAAGTACACGGTAGTGTATGTATATTCTTAAATGGATTCTACAAGCGTACAAATTCTTTTACAAGGCATAAGCAGAATCAGGACGAAAAAAATTGTAACGTGTATGGTTCAACGTAACAACGCTGCTTAACAAAATGGTCTTGTTATTACGTTTCAGGCAACGAGATGAATTACAAGGGCAGCGGGAAGGTCCACTTCGGAGTGGACGATGTGTCCCTCTACGGGACGCCGAAGGAGGAGCCGGGCCCGGGTCTTCCGGGCCAGGAAGTCAAGCAGAGCTTCTTGAAGAATCAGCTTCAGGCCCTGTTCCAGCCTACCGACAACAAGCTGGCTATGAAGCTGTTCGGAAGCAAGAAAGCTTTGATGAAGGAACGGATCAGGCAAAAGGCTGCAGGTCACTGGGTCATCCATCCTTGCTCCAGTTTTCGGTGAGTCCTTCCGCCAGATATCAAACCGTTTCACCTTGACAGGCAACCAGATATCGACCCTGTCTCGATTTTCCAACTAGATGGTTTCTAGCCATACTGACGCTGTACTTTGTCCTGTGTTAAAAGAGTGCATGATTTCCTACAGGAAACATACACTGTATGATGATATATCCTGGTTAGAGTAGTAGGCTATGCAGTCTTCGTCGTATCTTTTGATCTTCCAAAGATATTTTTAATGACGTTTTTCTTTAATGACATCGTTGGTTTTAAATTTTACATTAGAAGTATTAGAGTGGTGAAAGTGATCAATTTAAAATCTTTGTCGGATAGAAAGTTGATAAATTGATGCAGAATAATTATGGATAATTGGTACAGAATACATTATTAGGAATTTGAATAATTTTTTGTAAATTATGCGGCTTATTTTTCTTTTCTATTAGCAAATTTTTCATACATCTAATTACCTACCAGTGGTTTCATGTACGTTGGCTGAGATTTCCGGATGCAAGCCACGTATTTTACGAGATTTTATCTAAGCTTGGGAACGTAGTGTAACAATTATTAATAGATCTGTCGAAGAATTTCATAAAGGTTGTGCACGTCACGCATCTTTCTTTGTGGCGTTATTTTTACAGGAAATCATTTAACAAAGTGTGGCACATTCTAGTTGCACTCTATGTATAGAACACTCCAGTTAATTGCAGAAGCATTGAACGATACATTTAACTTCCGATATTTAAAGGCCCTTGCCTGCACCTCGATCATGTTGTCTTCGGTTAGAGTTGAACTTGAAATGCGACATTACACATACGAAGATCGCAGAAGAAAAACATGATAATAATTAATTTTTCAATTTTAATGTCACGTAACAAAATATAATACAACAGAAAATCACGGCCACCTATTAAGTTCAAAGGTGTAAGTTCTCTTAACTGATTAACTTAATAACTGATGAATCAAAAAAGAGTTGTAAGAGAGATTTGTCAGAGATGCGATTATTAAGACAAGAAATATTTTAATACCTTCGATATTTAAAAATTATGACGAGCAATATTTAGAAAATTTTGTTTAATTTCAAAGTTAGAAAAAAAGAGATTTTTCCATTCCATCTTGATCTATTTAATAAATTTCTTGCGAATAGAAAAATATAAGTGGATTGAAAATGGCCTAAAGAGCGGGGTTAAGAAAGATCATAGGTAATTTCTAGGTCGAACAAGTTTTTTTCCGATAGAAATCGGATCGTGTACCCTCGAAAACCGGTTAATTTGAGTGAAAAATAGAGCGTGTTGCAAATAGAGAGTGTTGCAGATTTTTCTCCAATTTTTTTCTCTTTTTTGTTCGCTCTGAAAGCAACATTCCGCGACGATCGCTAACAAGGAGTGAATTTGGTGGATCCATCGCGTGGCTACCACTCCTGTCTAGCCTAATTACCAATTAAAACGTCTAATTAAAGTGCCTCGCCGCAAGAGCAGATCCGAATCGAACGAAACAGTTGCGTCGAAGGTTTTCTTCATCGCGATTGCGCGGTGATCGGCTTTGACCCAGTTCGCAATCTTGCTGGAGAAAACAATCGATGATAAATTTGGCTAGCATTGAATAACGGGCGATTCGATAAACATTTGTCTCTGGCAATATTGCAGAAATCTGCATTGGGTTTATTTATCTTTCATCGAGACAACAACTTAAATCTTTTCACATCGATGAGTAACCACCGATTCTATTGTGTTTTTTACGTTTAAACAAGTTTGTACGAATAGAAGAAATCGAAACTTTTTAACCCTTACGCTACGTAATTAATTACTCCAATCATCGTGAGAATTATTTCAATTATACAAAGTGTTCGAAACAATCCACTTATCTCGAATTCTATACTTGACAAAACGTCGCTCCTCTAAATTCAAACCTCAATTTCCAGCTACTCGATTTCCATTTTCCACTACTTTATCGTACAAACCAAAATCAACCAACGATTTACCCTGAAAATTACCATGCAGAGATGCATGTTGCGTGTATCAACATGGTCTAACGCATTTTCGATTGCGATGCAAATTACGCGTGTCGTTATAGCGACAGCAAATTGGCTCTACGGCATGTATTACGAATGTGGTCATACAGTGTCACAGGACTGCGAAGGGTTAAAATTTCTCCACTGCGTGACAGACATGTTGGGAAGAATTATAGATGATTTGGGGATCCCTGACCTCTGTCTTCCGGGACAGTATACAGCAGTTTCCCGTATCGCAGTCGAATTCCTCGTGCGGCTTGGACAGTTCCATCTGTGCAACTGGAATGCGTGTGTCTGTGCCGCGACATATTTCGAGGAACGACCGAACAAAGAAGTTATTCTTCCCGCGGGATAACGCGTGCCACTAGACTGATGTGATCGATTGGGGTCATTGAAACTACTATGGTGGTCCAGTTTTATTCCACATTGGTATTCGGACATAGCTACACTATTTTTGTATATATTGCGTTCTACAAGAGGGGTGATTTAATCGTACAATAGATCTTTAACAAGTCCACTTTAAGCGTCGTTTCAAAGGGGCGTTCTTGCCTCGTTAACTGCCCGCTCGCTAGCCCTGCTTTGCTAGTTGACCGCAAGTACACACCCGCATGATCGAAACAAAAATTATCCCTATGTTTTATTGGCTTTTACAATAGAACAGTCACACGATACATAACCTTTGAGATATACGATACGGAAGACAGTTTTATGACGAATCTTGTAACAATGGCCGCAGGTACCGCACCTCGGCACTGAACGAACTTCAATGAACCGTCCATCATCGTTGCCGAACCACAACGTAAAATTAATTGTAAGGAAATATTTCTCAGAATCAATGACTAACAATGTCCGTAAACATCCGACATTAATACCGGGACACGCTTTAAAACGGAATAACTTCTTTAAAATTGAACCAAATGCCTTGACAGTTTTTGGAGAAGTTACAAGAATTAGTTCGAACTTCGCGCGAATAAAATTGTTGAAAGATTGCAGTCGGTCGGAATCGCGAATAAAATAGTCTAAAGATCGATTTTTACAACCTTTTTTATCCGAGTCTGCAATGAAAACTTAAGCAATACGTTTGGTCGATCGATGTGTTTTGCACGTGCTGAAAATTTCGTCGAAATCGATCAACGTTCCTATTATCCTGATATAGTATACTTCTGTTATAAATTACATTAGTTTTGAATTTTTTAGATGTAAATAATATATTTCAAAAATATTTCTGCAGTTAGTGATTTTTTAAAGCAAATCCGTTTATAAAATTCGCGTGATCGGAAACATCCCTTCGGCATAATTGCCATACCGAACGCAAATGATTAAAAATGTTGTATGCATAACTTAAAGGGATAATTCCCATGATATCTTCGAGCGAAGAAAATGTCGGTACTTGAGATCCTCTGAAAAAACCGGCTTTCTCCGTTATCACGGAGTGGCAACTGCTCGACAGATCGAAAATCCACGTCTGAAGGGCCCTCGAGGCGCGGATCGTAGGTTGGAATTGCTGAAATTACCAGGCACCGTACCATAACCATTCGCGAAACAGTGCACCACCGGGCGTTTGTCGTGGCAATTGCCTGAAATTGCCCGGCTCTTCCGTTCAGAATTTTCTTTAATTACTGATAATACAAGGACACGCTGTATCCAGCTTATCTTGGACGATGAAATTTTCATTCGAACCACCGCTAACGATCCTACTGCGTTGCCTTTTGGCGACCGTTGACGACAAGGATCCGAGGAATCTTTCAATTATGCAGCCTCTCAGCCATTCTAATCGCTGATCGAAATATATGTACGTCAGAATAAAGCAGGTATTAACGACAGTTTAACGCGGAGAATTTCTGTTTGACGTCTGATAGTCGTCTAAGTGAAATTTAGGTACCTAATGGATCTTGGATTCGTTAACGTCGGAGGATACATGAGATAGAATTGCTAGAAATTTCAGCTTTGCTTTAGAACTTAGCAACTTCTGCACTGGCAAATGCGAATTCGAAGACGTAAATATTCATGACCTTGAGTTCAACTTCCGATGGTATGATATAATGACGAAGAACTCGGAATAAACGATTAGAAAAATAATCTCGAGATTTCAAATTTTCAGTTTAAAATAACAAACAGATCATGTATCTCTATAAATTTTTGATGAAAATTTGATCAAAGATGCAACGTATAATAAAAGTGAATGGCTGTAGATTATAAATTTGATTGTGAGGACAGCGCCGTGCTTCGGATCGTCCGAGATCGAGTGGGCATCCCTTTTTCAAGAATCCATCGTTATAAATATCTCTGGTCGCAGTGATAGTTGGTCTTACAGGCGGAACTTGCTATTTTTAGTCGAACTTTTAAACGAGCATCTGACATGCGGCTCTAGAGAGATCAGAGGTCACTTTTATAGTTAGAATCTGCGTTCCGCGGATACGTTCCATTTCCTGATCATGGAATCAGAATAGATCACTCTTGTTGATCGCAGGAGGATATCCAATAATTCTCGCGAGAATTAAACGAAGATTCCAGGAAATTGAAAAGACAGCTGCAGATCGTTTCGACTGTAAATCTTTTTAATAGTTAATTTATTCATAGTTCTGTCTTTAGATATCATCAGAAGAGCTTGACACGAACATGGTTACGTTCGTACTGCTTTGCATTGATATCTGGAAACCGTTTTAAATTCGAATCTTTTTCATAGTTTCGTCTTTAGACGTCGCAAACCGATGTAAAGCGATGATAAATTATGTCTTGCTCCATTCCTTTTATTCATATTGCTTGCATTTTAATGACTTTTCAAAAATATGTGAAGAAACGAACGTATCCGCTAAACTTCCACCAAAGAAGCGAGATATCTTGTTAAAAAAATAACAAGACGATAAAGTGCTGGTTTCTGAGAACGAAAACTCAATCTTCGGTGCTCGAAAAGAAGCTGCAACGAGCGATGAATTAAATATTAACCGATTAATAAATGCAAAGGAACTCGGAGTATTCTATACTTGAGAAAGGAATTTATTTGCCGAAATATTTCTGTGCCTGTGCCGACGACACGTTTTAATTTTGGAGCCTCAATTTCGCTAATGGCCGGCTAGGATACCAACGAAATAAATTCACGGGCTAGGCATCGAAAGGATCTTTCTTTCGGAAGTCTTTGCCTCCTTTCAAGCTTCCTCGAGACTACTAAGTACGTATTCTCGTCTTGGCTTGACAATGAGATAAAAGGGAAGAGAAATATCTGCGAGGAAGAGAAATATTTGCTGCCTTCTTCTTTCATCGCGCCAGAAACGAGCGCTGTAATATTTTTAAGAGTTGCCGTTGACGTTTCGAAATGTGGACGGGACCTTTTTTCTTCTGTCTGTCCGCTCACTTATCGAAATTGTTTCTCGAGTTCTCGTCGTCTTTGATTATTTAATTCATTTCCATCGACGGTAGAAATAGGACTGCTCGGTCTATCACATTTGGGTCAATCGTAGGAAATAAAGGTCTTGTATTTTTATATTATATTTTTATTATTATATATATATATATATATATATATATATATATATATATATATATATATATGTATATATATTATTAATTGAGTTTGAGTAACGATGATTTTCAGAAAACTATTTTACTGAAAGTTAGAATTACTGGTTGAAAAGAAAATAAGTTGCTTCGTTAAAAGGTCATTTTTTCACTGAAGTACTTCGAAGAGCACTTATATCTATCGACATGGAAATTGATAGAAACGAGAAGATATCTATGCAAAAGAAAATTGTAATTTCTGTAAGCTACGTAAACACTTTGGTCTGTCTGGTAAAAACGTAGTTACACTAAAACATTTTTAATTATTCAACGAACACTCTGCATTCATTTCTACTATGCACAAAACACACAAATTAATTCCAAAACAATTCCAATTTGATTCAATTCCCTCATACCGTGATAAAACAGAAATTGTGGCTAAACTTTCTTTTCTCCTCAAAATAAACCTCATGATGAAACGTCACTCGCGATGTGTAGAAATTAAATGTTTGAAACCCGATCGAAAACGTTCGATCGATATCAGAAGTGTTTTATGGGCGAGATGGAGACGAAAAATCGAGCGAGCCAATGGTCTCGTGTCTCGATGCGAGAAACAGTTGGCAGCGTCGCGAGAGGACAAAGAGAAGGCAGATTGAGTGGTGTGCTCGGTATAATGGTAGTTAAAATCGTGGCGACTGGCATCAGCTGTAAGAATGATCTCAGAATAATCATCCGATTAAGCAAGAGAGACTACTGTGCCACTGCGGGCACGTTACTTCGAGAATCGCACGTGTTTCGCGTATGCTCGTGTCGCGTTCCGCGCGCAACAACGAGATAAACTCCAGCGTTTGCATGATTTTTGGACGAATTCTTTGCAATATAATCGTTAGTTCCTTGAATTACGCCGATATATCGATTTTCGTTGAATCGAAATATTTTTTTAAATGTGGGATATTTCTTAATGAATCTATTTCTTTATTTATTTATTTCCTCATCGGCTCACACTCATTAGCGACCACCGTTATCTACATCGGTAAAAAGTTTATATATATTACAGTAAACTCACATTAATAATAATATTTATGCTAGAATTTTCCTCATCTTGGTTCGTTTCCCTGTTTTTCGTATATATCATTTAATATTCCTACTTGTCTTAAAAAGATTTGACACGATTAAAATGATTTTGACACGAATTTTAGTCATTACATAGATATTTCCTTGTGTCCCATATGTTGCTTGAAAAATTTGTGGAAAATTTCCATTGGAACTTAGCAAAATCCAAAGTTAACGAGATATTTCGAAATTTGATGAAATGAAGGAACTCGTTTGCACGTTTACATTCTGCATTCAATATTATTATATAATATGTAGTTAATTTAGTATACTTTTCATTGAAGCACAAATGTTGAATCAATCAAAGAACGAGGATATCTGAAAAGGTTAACTGATTTGGAATTCATGGAAAAATCTCATTACAATTTTCCGAGAACTTCTTATAACGAAAATTTTGCTCCGTTTAGTTTATCGAATCATATTCTTTTGTTTCTCCGTTTCCTCTTTCGTGGTTTTAACAACCGATCGAATAAACCAGTATAAGTTGTTTTAAACATTCCTATCCTTTGAGGTGCCATAGCTATCTGTATAAAGCAACAAATGTAATACAATTTAATTGAGATTAATCTAGAATGGTGTGGCGTCTTAATCCTGGAACAGCGGCGGCGTTTAAAGTCATAAGAATGTGTCATGAACGAAGAATTGCGAAACTTGGAAATTGCCAGTTAAATCGTTTTTCCCTATTCTTCGTTTAATCTGAGTCATTCGGCGCCATTTTCGCACGGGGAAAAGGGAAACGTTGCTTTCTCATGAAATGCAAGACACGTTTTGAGAATTTGAAGAGAACGACTTTCAAGGAAAGTGACGTCATGCTTCTTATTGCTTCATGCATTGTTTCAATTATGTTGAAAATTTGAACAGTTTGACGTAATACGAGGATGAAATATGTTTCCCAGAAAACTAACGCGCTGTACGTAATATTCACAACGTTGATTATTCTATTGTTTTCGATTAGCACGATAATGTCAATTATCGTATTGATTAGAAATACGATATACGACTTATTCTTCATAATTTATGCGACGAATAAGTGTACGATAAAAATTCGTGTAATCTAATTTGGAAAATATGTCTTCCATAAATATTCCGTTTTGGCTGTGTTCTACTTTGTAATATATGAATATTGTCTGAGATTTGAGAAGGAATGAAGATTCAAAGTTTGAATTGTTAAGATTCTTCTATGTTTTAATTTTTAATCTTTCCGAGTCTCTCGTATCAAGGACTCAGAATATAAATTTAAAGACATATAATTAAAGAAATATATGAATTCTGGGCATAATAAAAATTTCGCTAAATAAATATTCGTTAACGCAGGATTATATACCATAAATTGACATTTTTTAAATGTTTTATAACGTTACATTTGGAGCAGTCGTACAGGTAACGATTAAATTAACAGTTAAATTATTTCTAAGACGACGTCATAAAATTCTAATAGTTGTGTATACCTACTGTGTACATCTATAGGTGTCATTCTAATCATTTCTGTACGAGTATATGGATTATTCTAATAATTTCTATAGCGACATCTATACTATTCTAGTAATTCCTATGTCAGTATCTGTACCATTCTAACAATTCCCATAACAGATATTCTTTTAGGAATTTCTATATCAATATCTATGGTACTATTCTGTTAATTACTGTACCGATTCAAAACGTTTCTTTTAAAATAAAGCCAGGTCGAAGAATAATTTAAAAAAGAATTGGAGAAAAAGCTGTAGTAAAGGAATAAAGGAAATACTAAATTTGCACGAGTCTAAATTTACCTCCTTTTCGTTCCGAAATATTCTCAGGCCCGGTATCTCACGAAGCTTAGTATTTAATAAATTTCGTTTGTCAGCAAATTTCAAATCAACATCGTTATTTGTTTCACAAAAAATTTCGATATATTAGTATATATTTTAATATGCATTTAGTTATTCAGTATAATATTTTAAGAGCCCAATATTCTTAACTCAATTATCAATAAAATGGAATAAAATCTCAAACACGCAATGTAAATTTAAAAGGAGAAACAAGTGGATTCGTGCAGCAGATCCGACGAGGATAGCACTTAATCATCCAGCGACCGTCCGTTTAGTTAGAATGATTAGGTATCCCGACGACAGGCGTCATTAGTCCGACGTTTCGCGCAAGACAATGCATATCGTATCTCGCCTGGTTCATATTCACGCATTCCCCCGGGTCAATTAAGACGTCTCGTGGCTATTCTACCATTCCTGACCCTGGCTCTGTTGTGTAATTCCGCGCGCAACCTAATCAGTTCGTCTATTTGCAAAGAATACTCAGGAACCTCCGTTACTCGAGCGCAATTATCATATCTCGTCGTGTTTATCGTTCATTGGAAACTCGTTAAAATTTAACGACAGTATATTCTTTCTTCTTGATCTTTAAATCTTAACGCTAGAGAACTACCGGAACGTTAAAAACGATCAAATCGTAATTTTTAACAAAATGTTGTGGATTTGTGTATTTACGCTACGTTTTTGGGGATTTAATGTGTTTTTGTAAAATATGTGGATAAAAGCTTATTTTTCTCTTCGCATTATACAGACTATTCCATCCAGGTGGTTTTTACGCGGGATGACGTAAAATACTTGTAAATAAAATAACAGATATTTTGCTAATAATATCGAATAATTTATTTAACTGTGTTTATATTTCAATCTTGCTCTCATTTTAGTAAAAAAGAGGAATTTGTGATGTTTTGAAAAGATGTTTAACATGAGATCGAAGGGGGAAATTGTGTATATCAGTAACTCTTTTTTCATATTTTGTCCAAATTAAATATACCTTTTAAGATTAAGAAAATTTCATTTGATCGAAAGAACGTAGCAGGACTAACAAATATGTTTGATAATTTTTTATAAATTTAAAATATAAAAGTAATTAATTTTGTCACACAAGCTGACACGAAAAATTAATTATTTTTTTAGATAAATACATTTTCGTGAACGATACTTCGAGAAAAAAGTTTTGATAAAAAAGTAAAGTTGTAAATGGTAATTAATGCAATTTAATTTACACAAATCCTAGTTCATCTATCTTCTTTTCGTTCCAAGATTTCCTCAGACGCGCTGTTTCTATCCTGTACTTGGTAGCTCCGCTGGATTTACGATACGTTAATGACTCTTAAAAAGTAGAAAGAAGCTGGGAGTCCTAGTGCTAATTAGAATTCAGAGTTTCCTACCTAAAAATAATTTGACTGAAAGCTGTTTCAGTGGGAACGGTAAGAAAATCCTTAAACTCGAGAACAGCTAGGAAATCACGTACGGTGTAAATTTGATATTTAGCACAGTTCTTCGCATAGTAATTGACGACTTTTATGCGACATAAGACGATTGTCATCACAATTCTTAATCGAATTAATCGATTTACAAATTACCATACAATTAATATTTCTACCTTTAAAAAATTATTTCGGACTTGTTTTATTTATTACCGTTCCAAACGTTTTAATCCTTTGCTAATGTTCAACATGATTTTCAGTAGAAATACAAATTTTCAATAAATCCCCTCGACAATGACGTCTCTTCCATATTTTACGATTTTTTTTACTCTTTTCTGTCACTGAGATTTCCGTTTGGACATATTTTTATCTGGAATCTAGAACGACACTGTTCTGCTTCCAATGACAACATAATCACGAATTATAGTCACTAATTATAATTACGAGCGAATCTTATACACACGTGTTTGACCATCGATTACGTTTTTATTCTATCAAGCATTTCTATTTCTTCGACGAATAACAAACCAAAGGGAAGGAAGTCGAAATTAGCCTGATTTTCCCTGGTTGAAACTGCAAACTGTTATTATCGAGACCCATGGAACGGAGCTGGAAAGCGGAGTGTTGCTTGTTGCTAACTGCACGGCCTATCGAGTTTTATTCCGACGATCAATTAGGAAAAACGCTTAAGGGTAGAACGGCGCACCGTTTTCGTTAATGCCCACCTGTTTGTTTCGCAGTTGTTCGCCCATCTGAATTATAATTACCGCAGGAAATTGTTTTCCGGGTCCCGTAGCAATGGTAAAGAACGCTCACGGAATTTCCTGAATTCCTCGAATCCACGTGCTTTTGCTTCTAATTTCATTCAGGAAAATATTAATATATATAACTACACATAATTAATCGCAGAAGTATCCGCCCGCCGTTTCATACTGATCTAGCTCTTTGTATTCTGAAGGCATTTTACAGTACCACATTCGCTAAAATATTTCATTAATACGATAGATGAAATTAGAACTTAGCGTAAAGATGATTGAAATGTTATTTTTAAAATTCAATTCTCTCTATTATTAGATCATAGAGTGAACCATAAATGTTAATCGACCATTTTATTTATAGCATTAGAAAAGTGACATTTTCTGCACGTTAATGCGCTCTAATTACTTGTCAATATAAAATGACGTAATTTCGAAGCTATCTTCGCGAAGAAACGAAGAATTAATGAATTCGTGATCTCATCCAGCTATTGGGGGTAAGATAGTTATGCCAATTACCGAATACAATTTTAACATTCAAGCAAGCCAAACCCTGTTGTATTTGGTGAAAAATTCATTTCATTTCACGAAAAATTCACGCCATTAATATAACGAGAGATGATGAAATATACTGATTATGCATAACGACTAGACATGTTGCAGATCTTCCCCATAAAACGGTGCAAGATACCTGTGTAGTAATGTACATTGCATAGATGATCCAATCTTTATACTCTAATAATATTAGCAATATATAGTATAACTAATGACACAACTGAATGAAATACTCATAAATCCGTATAGTTCGAACATCAAGATGATAAATTACGATATTTTGCCAGAGTTTTTCATTCTCAGTATTGAAGAGGGGCGTTTCCAAGTGAAATTTTTCGAGTCACGTTGCGAATACGAATGGGCAGCGATTCTTTAAACGGCATAACTGTATGATAATGGTCACGAAAATTACCGTCGCGTGTTTACATTTATTCCAGAGAAGAAAATACTTCCTGTGTTTGACCGGTAGCAAAATGGCAGAGGGAGCTCGAGATACCTTTTAGCCGTTTTCCTCCGGTGTTTCGTGTTCTCAGGCCATAAAATATTCTGACAAATGTGTCGTGGAAACTGAGACCATAGGAATAAATAAAAGCGAGGAACTTCTGAGAACTTTGAAAAATTTTCCAGTGCAATTCCATTACCGGCTTTCTGAGAAATTTCACCGTTTTCCCCTTCAGACTTGCGTTTGTTTTTCTCACTTTCAGAGAGGCACGAATATTAAATTTCATTCGAATCTCTACCTAATACCAGATATATGTTAGGTAAGTTAATACGTTAATTAGATTTCTCAGTTTAATAATCTGAACGTTCTTTATTTCGATAAAATATCTTACCAAAGAACTTTCTCAGCTAGCAGATTTTTAAACAAACTTTCTCAAAAACTGTTAGACTACGCGAATCGTTCCTCTACGCGATTTCTAACAAATTTCTTCTTCTTTAATACGATCGATAATTGACAATGAGGCAAAACTGAATGGCTGCCATTAGCCCGACATATCCCAACTGCGGAGGAACGACATCTCGTCAAAACGCGCTGTTATTCCAACGTTCTATCATCTATACGTTCTGTTATTCGAACATTCTATCATCTAAACGTTCTATTATTCCAATATTCTGTTACTCAAACAAAATAACATGGAATCAACGTTATGGATATCAACACCTTGTGTATAGTGGCATCAAGTAGAAGAAACCTAATACTAGCAAGAAACACTTTAGGAGGCAGTGTTGATCGCAAAATTTGTGTTACAAATAGAATACGACGAATATAATCAAATTGAATTCAAATGAAATTTTTGCATTTGGTCCTAATTCAATGGCCATAGTGATTCTCTTGCACGATTAAATTAATATTATTAGAAAAATTGTGCGAGTTGCAAGTCACGAGTTATCGAACAGTAATAAATTTTCTTCCATAACAACAGCAAACTTAGTCATAAAACAAATGAAATTGTAGGTATAGATACATAAATTACAAGTCAGTTAATTATCATATATACATATAAAGAAAGATATTTAAATTTCGTGATACTTGCATATTGCTACTAGAAGTTCAACAATGCGTTCGTCGATATTTCTAACGAATTGCCAAGAAAACGGAAAAAGGTTTCTCTGGTGGATGGTGCGAGGCTGGACGATTTCTCGTGAAGCAGCTTCGACTTTAATCAGTATCGTCACGTGGCCCGGCCATTGCGTAACCCGGACTGACCGTGCCACATTGCGACGGTCCGCGTTAGCGGTAGGAAACCATTGTTTAAATTTGCAAACTACCTAATGATAGGACAGAGCCGAACAAGGCCTCTGCAATTTTCAACTGCCAGCCGGTTTCCGATCACATCTGCTAAGTTTAGCAGCCGACAGCCAGGGTGTCATCGCACTTGCCGCGAGAACTCGACACCGAACCAAGTGCAATCGGTCGCGTACTATGAATTTAAACCTCTGACGCACCGAACAGATTTTAGGAAAAATGTACTTTTTATTCTATCGTTGTATCGTACACGTGTTTCTATAACTGTATCGAAAAACATATTTTTTCTTTTAAAATAGTTAAAATTTTCTTGTAAAAATATTTTTCCATTTACGATAAGGAGTGAAATATATAAAGTTTAAATATGTAATATTACGGAGGGAAACTCTTGGGATAGTACGCGATAAACATAATGTTCCAAAGGTTGACCTTAGCCTGTTAACCGGGAAAGATGAATTATCTCGTTGTTCGAATGATCAATCTCTATGAATGTCTTAGATAGGTATAATAATTTCTTTGTTTAAGGCTGTCCTATATTTTTACATTGTTTTCTGTGTCAACACCGCTTGATTCTTATGTAAGTCACGATGGACTGACCTTTTTCGTTTCATTGATATTTTTACTATTTTTCGGGAATACAATTTTTATCTTCATTTATGATGGATCAAACGAATAAAATTCATAGCATGTGACAAACATAATACATATTACGGAGATCGACGTTAACTCGTTAACTTGGGAAGAGGATTTGATCGAATTTTTGTATCTGATTTTTATTAAAAGTAAATTATCATATTTATATCTATTATATTTACTTTTAGCAGTTACGTCCAGCGCTTAGCAAGGGCTAAGATTAACTTAAATTGACGTGTCTTTATCGATTTTTAATGGAATGATTACAGAAGGATCTTTAATCTTGGTACGATCTGAGTAACTTTCTTGATTAGAAAAATCTTTGTCGATTTTACAAAAGTTCTTGATTTGTAGAAATGGAAATATAATTTAAGCCATTGATATACGTACATCAAATAATGGAAATTAATCTATGTCTATGGTAAATTGGAGAATATCTTCATCAATGTTCAAGCTATAATTGCGACTAGTGTAGTAGGTGTATTCATTGGCAGACATATCGATCGTGGTTGTTTAATATTATCTATTAACGACTTTATTAGCGACACTCTGTGTCAATATAAACTACTACATATTACT
Organism: Bombus confusus; assembly: GCA_014737475.1. NCBI lineage: Eukaryota > Metazoa > Arthropoda > Insecta > Hymenoptera > Apidae > Bombus > Bombus confusus. Next base: position 563,079 of record JACXIV010000044.1, read on the forward strand.
GTTTAATTTGTACGAGAAAGCAATTAATATATCGATTAAGCAGCAGAATTAATATATCGGAAATTAACTTCTTCGTTCGTAACATTATTAAAGTATTGTTATCATAATTATTCTTAATTAGCACGTTCTCGATACCATTGACAACCTACGAGCAGAAGAACGATACTTTTTAATCCACTTTTTCAACGAAATATTATACGAAAGGAATATTATGTATTGTGTATTTATAGGAAAGTTTAGTATGTATACTACAAATAATTTATATTATTTATGTAACATAAATATTAACTCGAAATTCTTTCGAAGTAAGAAAAATTCTCTTGCTACTTGCTATTAAAATTTTTTCATGGAAATTTAAAAAAACAATTTAATTTGTAATTGCATTTTAGTTAAATTAATATCGACGAAAAAGCGTGGGGATAGATTTCAATTACTCCCACGTTAAATCTCCGTCTATCAAAAACAAACGTTTCGTTTTAATAGCGTTAAAGCGCGATGCCGATACGATAAATTGCAACAACAATACGGAGAAAATCGAGAAACCATTAGCCTGGAATCGATGAAAAAACGATCGTTCTTTTCGTCGACATATAAAAGTATTAATTTCGTAGAAAGTCGAGATACTTCTATATTCTCATCATCCATCAGTGTCAATTAACGTCATCCGTGCGACCTTACATATCGGCCGCGGCGATTAAAAATTTTCTATATTTAAGTTTCAAGATTTAAAAGTATACATTTCGTAAAGTTTTATGACATTTTCTGACTCTTTTTTAATCTTGATAACTTTTCATCCTCTTTATCTTTTAATACTTCTCCATGGATAATTATGAAGGATATTAATCAAAAATATATTATCAATTCTTGAAAAAATTTCCATTAAAATTAATATTGCAAAATCTATACCAAATGTGGTAATATCCTACGTGGATCTATTTAATTTATATCTTAATTTAAAAATTCACTGTGTCGCTATATTTGCCATCGATCTTTACAAAGTGGTTATTCAAATGGCAAGTAAATGCAAAAAATTTGCAAATCACCATTCCCTTCTAGCGAAAAATATCAATTATCCTTAACACCAAGATAGCATACTTTTACTCTCGGTAGACTTATCGGTAGATCGACATAAATTATCCTTCGAATAGGATCGATGTAATAGCCTGGCTTATCTTGATTCTAACAAAAAGCACTCTAATCTCAATTTTATCGTTCCACTTAACATCAATTTATCATCCTTAGATTTGCTATCAAAGAGACTTCACTTTCACGATCATTAAAGTCTCTTAAGTCTAACATCCTCCTCGTGTATCGTATGGTAACTAAACATTTTAGAAACTGCAACACCACAAACGTAGTAGAGGAAACAACATGCAAAATACAAATACAAATTTAAAACATAGGGACGAATGACTGCTATAGAAAATCAAACATCATTATGCATTTATAAGAAGTTTAAAAGTACAAATAATGCTAATAATATGCAGAAGTATATAAAATATGCAACGGTTAGCTACCTGTAACATAATGTTGAATCAAGTAAAACAAGTTTCTGCTTAGGTTCTGTTCCTTTGTGTGTCTTTATAAAAATGTAAATTCGCATAAAAATCCGCCTGATCACGACAGTCGTGTCTTATTACGGTGCTAGTGTTTTTTCAAGATATTTTAAAACCCACACGAACAAATAATCTATTATAGTACGTTGGTTTTGCGTCATACCGCCATAAGGCCATCGTACCTACCTTTCAGCTGCGCTACTTTCAGACGATAGTAGGTAGCATAAATTATGATGTCAATTTTTATCGTATCATTCACACCTGCGGGATCGAATTGAGCTTCATAATTACCCAGTAGAATAGGGCCACGTACTATGGGAAGATGGCTATCGAGATTATAAAGAGGCAAGAGGACTACTCTACTCTCTTACTCATCATCACACGTTGCTATATAATCATATTTGTTTACAGTGGTTATAATAAGTCCAACTATATTAAGTTTCATACCATTTGGTAATACTTTCATACGAGTATAAAAATTTAATACTACGAAAACGAAATATGTAAAAGTGTCATATAAAAAAATGTTGATCTATATTTTCTCTTCAGAATCAGCTCGTATTGGCTTGTACGTCCGTTCGATCTCACCCTCAATAAAACATCACTCGTACGATAGTGATATAAAGCTTTTCTGTGATAGGTAGTCAAATATTTTCGTAAGCAATATCTATACTTATAGACGACAGTGTACCATCGCGTTGTCATCAAATATTCCGTTTATAACAGCTCTCAATTGCTATCTCTTCTATCGGATTGAAGTTATTAATCGGATTAACGACAATTCGTTTCCTTATGACCAAAGAAAAAATTCGATTACGAAACGAATTTAGTAAGTTAACAAGAATAACAATTCCGCGTTCCTGCGATTACCCGTGAATTCCGACTTTTCACCGCTGGATGTTAAAAGATAAACTCCATTGATATCAATGAACGCCGTCAGAACGAAGACGATCGATCGCATAAACTCTGCTGATCCGACTTTAATGGCCACGCAAACTCGAAACGTTGCGGGATTACTTCCTGGCCGAGTCAGCGACTTGCGTTCCAGAATAACCTCGACCGAAACGTTTGCCGATCTTATTAGGCGCCTCGAATGAAAATGGATCGTCCGGTCAACGCCGATTTCCGCCTACGCTTGCGAAATATCCTCACCGTTTAGCAACACTAACTCTCCAGTTCGATCCAATAATTATCTCAGTTAATGAATATTTCATGAGAATTCAGTATCATTGTATTGGAGTTTCAAATAAGAATCGCGAGTAAAAATTGAAGGTGAAAATGGCACGATTAATTCAGAGGAAATGAAATTTTATTGTATTACAAACACGAATGATATAATTCGAGTTTAATCGACCAGAGGATGCAGTACCAAAAAATCTTTAACGTTAGAGTTACCGATCTTCCGATATGGTTCTTGATATTCTAATATTGCGTACTGTCATTGCATTATATATTACCATATTGTATAAATGATTGTAGTTAGAGGTTATAAATATGACGAGAATTCAGAGACTCGTTTCATACGATTATATTTTATATTTACGTTAATTTTTTGCCATCGAGGCATACTAACTTTCTCACTTCAATTGTATCGTGAATTTGGATCTGCGATATACGAGTATGTATATGTGATTTAGAGGAAATTTCTCTTCCTTAACACCTTGACTGCCACGTAAACTTTATATTCTTGCCCTGAGAACCAAGAAATTTAAGAGACAATAGATTAGGCTATACCACACCAATAAGATTTAATTTTTTGTAATACATCATATTCGCGCACTTTTTCTCATAATGTTAACTAAATCATTCGTCGACTACTTTTCAGTCTACGAAATTTGTCTTAATTTAATCTTTCTAAAAAATTTAGTAACGTGGACCACCGATGGCCACCGTGTTGATCTACTTCATAATTATTTCACCACGGGATTTATGACACGAATAATTTAAACGAGCAATGTTGGGTCGGCGAATCGAATTTAATAAATTGATTTACCTTTCCGTTTACGAGTCAGACGTTACTATTTCATTGATACAATAGACTGACATAAAACATCCGGGACACGGGATTCAACGGGAAGAAGGTTTTACCGTGAATGATATCACGCTTTAAAGCAGCTCGCAACAGAGTCTGCCTGTTGTATGCGTCAAAAATAATGAATAATGAATTGAAAGAAGGCTTGCCGGACAACGAGGACGTGAGAGTACATGGTACAACGGCCACAAGAACCGCCTTAAACTGGCTGATTCTCGTACGATGCGTCTCGATCTCGATCATAAGAGGATCCGTGCTCTTTCTCTCGCGTATCGTTTTACGCGGCGAAGCCTGTTGTAATTCAACGAGCCAGCATGCAAGCCACGCTGCTGTTCCCCGCCGAGCTTATTTCGAGACCTCGCGCGTGGATCACGCGCGAAAACATCCTTGGAATTTCCATAGAAACATCGGTGAACCTCGGTACTGTTTTAACCGTGAAAACTGTGATTCGTGATTCGGTTAATTAACCTGGCCGAATAATCAACCTTTTGTACTCGTCTGTCAGCGTTCCAGTGATATCTAATAATATAAAACTTCTTATTTCATTGTTGTTTTCACCCACAGAGAGAAAAGTTTCACCGCGAATGTGTGCTAGAGTCGTTAATTGAAAACTGTATTAAACAATTTTTGGAGTGTAAAGAGTTAAAATCGCAGTGTAACAAAGAGCGAAATAAGAAGACGATGGTTACTCTAGTAGAAATGAATTCGTAGATATTTATAATTCGTTTCTCTGCGAATTGAAGCTTTTAGTTTCGAGAAGCTTCATTGCCAAAAATGTACTGGAGTTGTTGGCTGATTACGTTAAACCGCTCTTGACGCGTGAAGAGTTAAAATTATAGCGCCGTTAGTCCTTGAATAATGAGGAGCGGAGAGCATTCTAATTTCTATAAATCATATCGTATATCTTTGAAATCTTTTCCTTTTCGAAAGGAAATTTTTAGTTTCAGCAAGTTCCGTTGTAAAAGTGTGCTGAAGTTTCTAATTGATCGTATTAGAAACATTCTTGCAGTGTAAAAGAATAAAATTGTAAGGGTTTTGGTTCTTCAATAAGGAAGGATAAAGTGAATCGGATTCTTGACTTCGATGTGAAAAACGATTTTAAAGATAAGGTTGTAAGGAAAATTAAATACTTGGATACTATTAGCTTTTCTACTTGTTTGTCTGTTTTTTTTTTTTAATTTCAAGTGTATAAATTTGTGCGAGTAAAAGATTTTAATTACAGTGTTGCTTGTGAGATTTAAATGGATATACGTGCTAATCGTGATAAATGGAAGGAAGATAAAAATATGATGATAGAATTTTAATTGGAGATGATTTCCGCGATACTATGCATTCTTGTAAGATACGATTAAATCGTAATTTCATAAATTAGAATGAGATACTGCATCAAATTACTCATCACTGCTTCCTCAATAAAGAAGATTTGTTGTGCTATAAATCGTGCAATGTTGCAATAGTAGGCCACATTAGTTTTCATTAAATGACATTATGCGGTACGCAAGAAATGTTCCTTCTGCAGCCAGTAAGATTCATTACAAAAAACAATTTAAAAAGCTACAAATCAATATAAGAGCTACTAAATTACTTACAGTATACCAAATTATACAGTAATTTGTGAGCCCATATAGCTTCTTCGTTCTTTCACGTCGTTAATAACCGATGCATGCGTTTAATGCGGCTATAAATATTGAGAAAAGAAAAAGAGCAAGATAATGCTAGAGTTATGGATAGAAAAAGTATTATGAAGAATAATCATTCTTCTCTGCATGAGAATGGTGGCTATATTTAACGTACTTTTACGTGATTGTACGTGACATGGAAAAAGGAAACGAACCAAAAACGATATAATTTATGAAAGAATAAGAATGTGATAAAGACCAAAGTGATCCATAAAATGAAAATGTTTAAAATCAATGTGATTTACAAAAAAGACACAAATGAGGCACAAACAACATAAATCGCCAAAGGAAGGAAATTATCCAAAATTAAAGAAAGATCGGATAAAAGGAAGGAGACATTATTCGAAGATGTGAAAGTGTTAGAAGGTTCTTGAATGGGGTTTGTAGCATCGCGGAATACGGACATCCACCGTATCGGACATGCATGACGTTTCACGAGGGCGTCGGAGTTCCCTTAGCATAAATTTGAAATTGCAATCGACGTCCCCTTGTCCCGTGGTGTTCCGCACCTCCCAGTACAGCGGGTACACGCGGCTATTTATGTATAGTGTTGACACAGTGCGCTTAATTTAGTCTAATCGAGCGTAGCCGGAAGCCTGGAGACGTTATCGATCCTCCTCCAGTCAGTTTGCGGGCTCCTGAAACGCAACTAGAGTGCCGAGCATACATCACAAACGTCAGAACATGACACGATAGACTAATCCTGTTCTTGTTAAGCCATTATGCGACAGGAAGTTAAATATCTGTTCGATATCGCAAGACTTTTTGGTATCGGGACGGTACTACGTAATTTGATAGTCAAATTTATAGATTAAACAGATATTTCTTTTGGAATTCCTAATGAAATTTACTCAAACATATACAGTAGCTGTAAAAAGTATTTTTGCATGTAATTAGAAAAATGTAGTACTATGGAAATATAATAGATGCATAGAACTTATTAAGAAGAAACGCTTCATCGGAAGATAAGGCAAATATTTTTTGTGCCCACGATATACTGCACTCGCGAAAGTAATATTTTATGATTAGGATAATTTAATCCTACTCTTGTCACGCCATTACGCGAGGGGAAGTTCCTGACATCCATGATACATCTAAATAGATACATTTATCAAAATTTTCTCAGAATATTCCAACTTTCATCGACTTTGAATCCCTCCTTTCCCTTCCATTTAACAAATAGCTGCAAGACTAACCATGTAATGCACATAACAGAATAAAAAGCCGGAAAAATCTCGCAAATATTTTTCGAAGCACCGAATAAAACAATTTTCACAGGTCTCTCTGTATCGATTCCGAAAAACTACCTCTCCATGGGAATAACAAAATTGCCCTCGAAGCCTCCGAACCGCTCCAATCCGCGCAACCTAACCTCAAATCAATGGAAATCAACCGGTTCACCTTCCCTCTCTCTTTCTCTCTCTCTCAAAAAAAAGAGACCAACTAAAAATCACGACACAAAAATCAGCGTACAAAAAGAGAACAAGCGAGGAAAAAAAACAGAACTGTTTGGAATAACCTGTCCAAACGATGGAGCAAGGTCTCGTTGCGTCAAGGTCTGTCTTCGCTTCTGATCGACATTTTCAAGAGAATTCAGCGGAGAACTGCCTGATCTTGAGTCACCTTCACCACTGCCAGGTAATCTCGAGAGAGTTCCGCGGTCGTGCGCCTGTCATGCTGCTACACGTGTCGCGTGCTGCACGAGGAAATGTCGAAACAGCAGGTAGAACATTGGTGTTGGTGCGACCCTGCGCCATGGTTAGGCCTTTAGTGGGCCATGGCCGCATAGATACAAGGAACAGGAGGCGATTCAAATATTTTATTAGGCCAAGATTAACAGCCCTTCGGAACAGCCCCAGATGGAGCGCGAACTAGAAACAATTATGTAGGAGCAATCGCAACGACGCGTGTTTCGAACTTAGTACGGTTCTTTTCAAGGACGATGAGTGATCGAGATTCTTGCGTTCTTCCTTGATGGATTGGATAGTGTTCGAAGGTAATTAAAGGTAAATCTGGATGAATTTTTAAAAACGAAAGTTTCTACACTGACGTGAAATATTAGCGATAGCATCGGCATAGAAGTTTACGTCAAGACGCACGTCGGAACTGTTAAGGTTCTTAGTATATTGACTGCCACGGCGGTCATCGATGACCCACGTTGGCAAATTTTCTAGAACGTTTACAATAAAATAAATTTCATAGATTGAAAGATTTTCAGCAATGCGAATGATCTAGATAACGCTAGCCAAAACTACGCGAGTGTCACATATTTTGCAAAGATTCTAGTATATTTCAATCTGTCGACTTCTAGGGCAAATATATAAAATTCGCGTGGCAGCCGACGTGTTAAATAATTTAGCATTTTTATAGTAGTAAATCTGGATATGTTAAAAGTAAACTAAATTCCTACTGGTTTCTTTGCCTCTTATTATTTTAAGCGATAATATCAATTTTCTTATGAAACATCTCATAAGAGTTTGTATTCTAGACAAGTTGTTCATCTGTTTTCGGAACAGTAGAATTTAACTGAATCAATCAGTCGCGTCAAGGGAGATTGATTTTCAAGGTTCTCTATTTGGAAGGTTCCACAATTTGATTCCGGTTTGTTAATCGGAAGTTCCTTTCTTGTTAGCGAAATTTTCCAAATTGGCTTCGAAGGTAACTTTGAACACAATGATTTATGACGTCGACTTTGTTATCTACGCTATTGACAGATTCCTGTTTCTTCGCGTTTAGAGTAAATTGATTAATGACTCTAAACATAGTCTTTGTATATTACATTTCCTCTGTGTCTTCAGTAAAATTCCTACAATATGAAACGTTAAATGTGGAGAAATATTTACAAGCCGCTTGCTATATTTATTACTTTTAGTGACATCGGAATTCGGTATTATTTTATTTCAAATTCTATACTTCCTCTATTTACGATCGACATATTAGTTTCAACTAAATTATAATTCCTTTTAATCAGTTTGCTCGGCAATTCTATACTGCTGATTCAACTTGTCTTCTTCTCCTTCAACATTCTATTCTATTAATTTCTGTTTCTATGTGAAACTAGCTTTTTATTATTATCACCTTCTATATACTGCTATTTTTAGAATTAGTCAGATACAAACATCTTCGTAAAATTATAACCCAAAGATAATTTCAAAGATTTCATATCCTAAAAATTTCTTATTATCATTGTTCTCTTCTATATACTTGTAGATATTTTTTCACTAAGTCAGCAAAAATCGAATGTCTTCGTAAAATTCTAATCTAGTTATCCTTAAAATATTCCATGTCCCAAAAATCTGTCTTCTTCTTACTATCATGACTCTCATCATGAATGTGCGTTCAAATGTCTATGCGAAACCAATCGGATGTGAAACATTGCCTCAGCCAGCAATAATTCTTCGTCGAGCTTTTAAATCGAAACTATAAACACGAAGACACGATGACGTTAAACGTGATAGACCTAAAATCCAACGTAGTAAAGATCAATCTGATATTATGTTATTTCTGTTCGAGCAATCAGGATTGCACAATGTTGCTTGTGTCAGCTGTTCGTTATACTATCGAAACTACGGGTGACCAAACGTTATTAATTTCCACCAACTTTATAATTACATTAAATCAGATAGAATTCGTCACCACGACACTAGAAAATGTAATTTCTCATTCGATATGACAAAATTAATTGAAATTGATTTTGAATACATATTAAAAATGCACTAGGTTACTGTGTATTCAGCAACCTGCTATTTTTATCAAACGTTCGCATGGCCTAGTAGGAATAAGTTTCAGATTATCGGACATTCCTGTCGAACGACGAAGTTGTTTGCATAGTTGATTCTTCGCAATTATTTCGAGAAGCACGTTATAATCGATGTTTTCGCAACAAGTTTCTCATTTCTGGCCGTCAGTTGCCGGGATTTAATCGAGAATGCTTGCTTGGAAACAGAATTTCAGCAGAAACTATTATCGAACACCTTCGGTATTTTATTTATCCATTTTGTAAAATCGACGGATTGGAAAATTTAAAGTAACTTTGAACGAAACACCGGAAATTCCATCCAGATATTATTATGTTAAGAAGTTCTTAAAAAAATAAGCTTCAGGTAGAAATCAGTTATAAATCTATATTAAAACAAGCAAGCTCTTGATGGAATCGCATATTTATAAGTAAGATCTCTAGAGTATTCAAATCCATAAATTAAACAAACACGTGAAAAAATGAAATTCTAAGAAATATTAAATGACCAACCTCCAACAAAGTCAAACGCCATCTTAAAAGAAACTAAACACCGAAAGAACAAAGCACGAAAAAATATCACTCGAGAAGACCAACAAAGTGTCTCTTTCAACGTTCATCCATCATCGTGGCGAGGTAGAAAAACGGAAGTGAACTAAGCTGGCGAAGACTCGTGGCGCTAAGCTGGACCGATTAACGCAGTCGCGTCTTTCGAAAGTCTATTTTTCGAGGCGCGATTTAAAGCAGCTGAAATTGAGCCACGTCAAAGGCAGAACGCTTGCATGGAAAGCGATCGTTTATCGCATGGAAAGAAAATCTTCATCTGGAAATGGACGAACGCGCGCAAAAGCAGCCATCGACGGAAGTGGATGGCTCGTAAAGCGTCGAAATCGTATAAAGCAACGTGGCGAAGCGAAGATTTATCGTCGACATGCCGGAACGTTGCTCCTCGTAAACTTGTCGTAAAACTGGAGATCGAATGTGCGTAAACGTGACCACGAAACACCGGGTCAGTTCGTAAAGCCGAAATTTCTGTCATAGTTCCGGTCGGTAAGTAGCCTGGAGCTCGTAAATTCCTGGTAGAAAGTCGAATTCCGGATCTGCAGCGTCATTGGCTTCCGACGATAGTTGGATCGTCAAGCGTCCAGTGTTTTATTCGCATTTCTTAAGTTTATGGGCGAACAGAGTTGGATTTAGAGCCGTGGGTAATTATTTAGATAAGAACGATGGTGGTTGATGGTTGAGCTTTGGGTTAACGAATTTATAAGGAGTGAAGATTGTGATTATGAAACAGTGTTAAAGCGTTTAGATGTTAGGCACCGTTTGTTCTAGTTTCTTTTGTCAAAAGATAAATGTTTATCACTAAACTGAAAGATATGAATAAAAGAATGTATAAAACAAAGTACAGCACCCTTTGCAACATTTAACAGATAAGACAATTTTCCAACAAAATTTCTAAAAATATGAATTTGCAGAAATATTCGCGAGTCTGTTTATCATGCAACAAACAATCCACTTGAGATTATATTTTCAAATTACGATAATCATCCCCTATGCAAATACATATGAAGCAGCAACCATACTAAAGCTATCCTACCGCTATCTAATTAAACATAATGGTAATTCCAAATGTAACAGGTTACCCTAGCATGGTTTTGATGTAATCGTGTTAACGATTCGTTTAAAAAACGATTGCAACATTTATTATTTATTGCAACGTTATTCAGCAGACTCTTAGGCATAACTAACTTCGTAAAAATGAAATCAGGAGTAGAGGCGGAAGAAGTTGAATGTTATAGAAACGTTGAAGAGGTTTCGATGTATGACGAAGAGGTTTCGATGTATAACACAATCTCTTAATAATTCAACACGAGTAACCATCAGCCATTCTACTAATTGCCTGCTCGTTTCATTCACAGCTGCAACCAAAGAGAAGAGAGAAAGAAGGAGAACGAAATATTGTATCATCACGTGAGCGACAAAACAGGTTCATCAGTCGTTTTCTCCATTTTTTTGTCGTAACGGTGCAATTAAACGGGGCCCACGCGTCGCGTCGTAGGACCACAGGATTCCAGCGGGTCCGCAATTAAGACGAACTTAATTAATTAATCTGTCTCTATTCTTGCGTTAATTCCCGTGGCGAGAAACCGCGACGACCGTGACCTACGCCCACCTCGACGCTTCTTCTACCTTTTTTCCTCGTCTCTTCTCTCATTTTTCTTCTCTCTGTTTCGCGGTTTCAACGACGCACCGCGTTCTCGCGATTTGAGTCTTCCGGTTGCACGGACGGAAATTGTGGTTTTGCTTCGGCCGCGGCCAGCTTCTGCGGAGAAAACTGGAAAATCGTCGGGCTTTCGTGGTTCTACGTGAAATTTCGGGAAATTCAATGTTGAAAATGAATTTATGTAAGCCTGCGGTGTGCTACGGCTCGGCCAATTTAGGTTATGATTAAAATCTGAACTGTGTATGAAATCGAGGAGCTTTTGAGCTTGTTTCCAGAAAATTTAATGCGATACTGTTAATAAAGGTGGAATATTTGGGAATGTTTGTGGGTTATTTGGGAATATTTGGGAATTTGTCGAGGCGGCTTTGGAATTAAGAAGAATTTATTTCGAATAACAAAGGATATTCAGAGTATTCTATTTTAATTCTCTATGGCAGATATTCTGATTGGGTAATATAAAGTGGTATTAGCATACTGACCTGTACCTACGTTTTTTAAAACGATATAGGTCAATTCTTTTAACGAAACACGATAATAGATTATGATGGACTAATCATACCCTTTCGTGTATAACATTGTCGAAGAATTTGTGAAATAGAACGACAAAAGTAACGAATTTCCTCAAATGTTCTAAATTATCTTTCTTTCAAAACGATTCTAATTAACAGAATCAGACGAATTCCATATAGACAACATAATTAGAACATTCGAAAATTACACGTGAAATAATACAAGCATGATGTTTATTTTAGTACAGGATTCTTTGAAACTTTGACTACAAGATCAGCTAGATATAAAATTGTTTGTAAAGTTAGGTTAAAAATGGAAGCAGGAAATTTTGAGATCTCACGTAAGCCGGGAAAATTCCAAGATCACACAGAAAATTTAAAAAATATCATTATCGCCTAATAGGATTATAGGTCAATAGTATTACGATAAAACAAATATTAATATACTAGTTTTAAGATAATTATTATATCAATACTAGTCCTACGATCAAGTATTTTCATTTTCTGGTAAAGTAATTGAAATCGTGATTAACGTAGGTTAATGAAGTAGGTAAGTCGCATAAGTTTCCTTTAGCTCCTTGGAAAACTCTCCAGGAAACGTTTAAAAATTGAAGAGACCTCTTCGAGTCTCCTATCCTCTAAGAACGTTTGCAACGTGTCTGGCTAATGAGCACGACGAGATACATTTGATCGTCCGCTGCGCGCTATAACGACTCAATTAATTATTCTCAAGTAGCGTTGATCGTCGCTCCTGCGTATTGAAGCGGGTTCCAGGGGCATACGATGCACATACTTTAACTCTTATTGCCCTTCCACGCCATAATTTTACTGTACAACGTTGCAATTCTTAATAATATCTACGTTTTCCTTACTCTTTGTGCAACAAAATAGATTTTACATTGAAAGATTTTTATATTTTCAATCATTCTGAAAGTGTTTGCTTTGTGTTAAAAAAGTCTTAACCAAAAGTCTGGTATTTTATTTTCTTATTATGTTGCAATTTTATCCTGCAAGGTTTTCAGTGATTTTAAGAGAAGATTTCGTAAAGTTTCCAACTTTTACGTTGACCACAGTTTATCAAAAGCCCCTCATCTCTTTTACCACTATCTGCGCCTCTAAGAGAACTTTCGTCTGATATCAGAACTTCTGTATCTGGACGTATCACTCCTCCATACAGTACCTTCATCAACTCCTTATCGAACCTTCATCCAAGTTTTTACCTTGATAGTCTTCCAGATTAAATATCCTTGCTTTCCAACTCTTACTTACTTCGTCAAAATCACTATTACAATCTTCATTTTAATCGAATTCTCATTCAAAACTATACTCTATTTGTCGAACAAATTTGTTTCTTAGAACAGTCCCAGAAAAGCCTTTTAAAAATTGACGATAAATCCAGAACGTTTTGTAAAAAACCAAGAACTTAATTAATTTAATATTTTTGGAATATTCAAAAAGATGGGGGAAATTTTAATCCGAAAATCAAATAGAAAGAGAGCTTTGTTTAAATAAGATTGATCAATAGGGTATTTTCAACCTTGAACTTGTCGTACTGTAAAACATAGAAAATATAACTTATCATGTTTTCCACTGCTCCACGATTTAAAGCTATATTTTCAAGAATCTTCTTCGGCGAATCTTTAATGTCGTAAAAATTTCCGTTTTTTAAGGGGAATTTCCTCTCTAGTAAGTTTCAACTGCCGTAAACCTGTTTGTTTTAATTCGTTTCTTCGTGTATTATTTCAGCTCAGACTGTCTGCTCTTGTGGGAAGTTTCTCCAGTCCCAAAGCTATAAAATTCCTCTCTTTCCAAGCTAAAATTTTCTCATCTACAAATCCCGAGATTCCTCTTATTCCAAGAAGTCGAATTTCCAAAATCTCAAATGTCTCTTTTTCCAGCAGAATCCTCTTTAACGGAATTCGAAATTCAAGAATATCCAGCAAATTTCCAAGGCTACTGTTCTTCGAACAGAACCTTCAGTCAGAAGAAAGTCTAACCTCGGTATCTTCGAAGAAAATAATTTGCATATTATTTTGTCTAGGTGTAAGAAGAATATGCAACCCAATTTTCTTAAAAACGAGACTTCCAGCGAAAAAATGTTGTACTGCATTTTCGACTTACATATGCGCACGTAGAGTGAACTGCTGCCAATTTTTCACTCCTATCTAATCGAGAATTAGACACTTGAGCAAATTTTCAAGCTCGATTTTCTCCAGATTGAAACGCAATTTCGTCATTCATGATTTTCGTCTTATTTCGTATCACTGAATCTCCCTCGCGCCGCTTGTATCACGACATTTCAGATGCACCATGTATACGTAGAAATCCAACATTCTTTGCACAATTTTATCCGCGCTCTGCTCGCAGCAACGTCAACAAGATCCGTGTTAAGGCTCTGATTGCAGTGGCTGCGTATTCGGGCGAATCCAATAATCAAATATGTACTCGCATATACATTTTTACCAGTGCAATCTTCAGAAGATTAATTGGTGAGAAGGCCAATTCGTCGAAATAAGCATCCACTATAATAATCATGGCCTAAAGCAAATACAGAAACCATACGATGTTCGGTCTATTGACTTCTCGGTAAGGAAACATCTGGACAGATCACGCGGTTAAACGGGCCGAAGCAATCGCGGCGGCGTGATCGGCGCTCGGACACAGGATAGAGCGATAGAGGAACGATGAGAGAGCGACAACGATAGAGCGACAGAGATGGGATAGAGTGATAGATCGGTCGGTCAGCTTGAAATTTGCATCGCGCTATAAAACTGCACGCACGCGGCCGTGCTTCTGGTTATGTCAGCATCCTCTGCCAGACAATGGACGACCCCGCGGTATTGTTCGGCACGCCTGTGTACGCTGGCTGAGTGTATGGCTACTATTTCATGGTGATTCTTACTAATCGATGTAATCGCGTGTACGTGTATGCACCACGGACGCATCCACGTGCAGCTGACGTACACTACCGTCCATAAGTTTGTGTGTATTACGGAACGTATATTTATTCCATATTCCTTTTCACGATTTTATATCTTTGTCTAACGACGAATGGGTTCTTAGATTTTGGGAATTGCAATCTGGAATTTATAAAAAATGAGAAGGGTTAGTTTACGAAGGAAAAATTTACGCGTTGCTTGATTATAGTGGTAAAGAGAGTGGTATTCGTTGAGCAACCAATTTGTGGCAAATTGATGTATACTTTTATAGCTCACTGCACTGCTGGTTATAAGTACATATTATGATAGCTACCCATTATACGTTTATTGAAAAGCTCAAACTACCTTGTTTCGCATTTTATGTTATAAGGCACACATGGTGCGAGCCAAATAAATCGTAATTTTGGTTAAAGTTATAGAGGAATTTGTATTATGTGGATTTTAAAACGTGTTCTCTTGCTAAATAGCAGCTATAGCACGATAATCTGGCTCATAATGATATGTGCACAGACGTTTAAATTAAACATTTGTGGAAAGGATTGTTGGTAGCTCATTAGAGCCATTCCGTCTATAGATCTTGTTTGGCTTACTCTCTGTGCCTGACTCCCAACTCGGTTGTTACGCGTTTCCTTTGTGCTTTTAGGAATGCTTGCGTCCGAATAATTAACGAGTATATTTGACCATTTTTAGTTCACGAGAAACAACAATACTTTACGATGAGGGCATTTTTTAAGGAACCGTTTTCTGCTGTGTTCGTAAAGAGATTATTTAAAAATATTTTATAAGTTCGAAGCGTAAAAATGTAAATATTTTAAGTATCTTTTAAAAAATTTTCGGGACAGATTATGAAGTACGTTTAAATATAATCAGCGTTAGTTTCTAATAGTATTTATATAAACTAGACAGAAGTCACAGTAATCAAACCGGCGGAGGGTAATTATTTGACTTTTAAAGAATTAAACGAGAATCAGTTAGATATATTCAAGTAAGCTTTTATACCCGTAAAATATTATCCAGAATTAAATAAAATTAAAATTATAAAATTGAAAATAGTGACTATTTAAAATATTCCATTTGAGAAATCCGTCGAAGATGATTTTTGATCACGCCATTTCGTTTAATCTACTACGAATTCGTTTCAGAATACATATTTACAAGGTTCGCGTAATGAATGTTTGCAGTAAAATTTATGGATGTTTCGAGAAAAGGAATTTCCATTCAAATCCCGTCAAGAAATTTGTTTCGACTCGCCTCTTTTTATTTGCTTTCCCGGGCTGTTGTTCCGGCTGCTGTTTGGCAATCCAGAAACGTTCGTTTCGCGGATGTGTCGCGAGAGGCTGTAAAAATACAAGGCGAAATATTTTGTTCAAATGTTTGTCGGCATGAGTCGAGTCCGTGTTCTGAACTTTTACGGCCACTTCTTTTTTTAGTCATGGAAAAGCGACGAGCGCTGTTTATTTTTAAACAGATTTCCCGAGATCTCAATTTTACTGACACAAACGAAACTACAAATTTGAGCGATCGAGAAAATAAAGATTCGTGAAAGCGTGTAATTCTTCGTTTATAAAGAAAATAATTCCTTTATGACATTACGTTCTGTTACTTATCGTGATTATTTATAAAATATTTACATAAATATAGAGTTAGTACGAAACCTTAATTAAACGAATTAATCATGGTACACGTTGTTTGGATAATCTTGTTTTCGCACGACAGAAGATCATTTACATTATCGATCATAAATATTAGCACACCTGACGATATTTAACATAAATTGAATGTGTGTACATTTAAATTTGACGTAAACGCACAGAAATCTGCCTATCTAGAGTCTAGTATAATGTGGAATAAAAAGGTAGATTTTTTAAAGAGTATGTGTCTCTTTTATGGGAAACGCGTTTGAATAAGAAAAAGAACTTACGTGTTTAATTAGCGTGCTCCATAAATTACTTTCGTAACGAATAAATTATCTGAAACACAGATAGTCTGAATCATTAAACGCACACCTGGAAACGCAGAAACACCTGTGACGGATCAATTATCCTTAAATAAACTGTATCAAGGGAACCAGTGGTTTGGTAAAACTTCTTCACATCATTGAGCTATGATGCACACAAACACATAATTTAAGAACATGTCTAACGAGTGGCAGCGTTGGAAGAAATATTTGTAGAATGAAGTAAATTATTTTTCACGCGTCTTAGCCTCGCGTTTGGACACGTGTTACTTCTGCTAAATACGCGAGTGAATATTTCTGTTCTTGTTTGTTATGAAACTACCGTGTATTGGTTTACCGAGTTTCAATTTCCATTTTTAAACGCGCGTTCTATTTTATGAAACATAAATTCAAAGCGATCCGCGTTTTAAGAATTATACATTTTTTCTGTTTGTAGTATTCTACCGTTTCGTTATTATTTTAATTACTACGTTTAATATTTTAATATCGATGTGTATAGTTACTACGTTGTGGCGATCCTACATTTATTTCTTTGATCCTATATTAAAATTGAACCATTTTATATTAAACGCATGTGATGATAAATTTCTTGTCTTTAGTGTAGTAACTATTTTAATATATTATAATAATTCAAATTTACTATTTTAATAAATGCATTCATATTTGACATATTCTTAATTTTCTTTTAAACTGTTAACTTACCGAGTTTACAAATTCTCGTACAATAAATATGTATTATTTACTTCCATTTCCGTTCTTTACTATATTTCTTCTAAAATCTTTCTAAATTACAAATTCGAATATCGTCAAGAGTCTCGATCTTATTTTTCCAACGTATAGCATTTGCCATGTTTAATCGTTGTCCACTTGATCAATTTCGGTATCTGTGAAAAATCAAAACTGCTCTAACGATATCATTCGTATACCATTCGTCGAGGGTGCCACGAAGGAAAATCCAGGCCACTTAATTCTTCATCGACGCGACTAAAATTCAGCATAGTGTATGGAGTGTCGAGGAACTCGAGACGAGCGCGTCGAGCACCGTGAAATATCGAGGAACCAGTTCGAGTTAATCTCGAAGACGTTGATTAATTCCTGCAGACTCTTCGCAGGTAAATTCAGCGTCGAAACAGAGACGCGGCCTCTCTGTATTGTAGTGTACGAGCTATTTTCGAAAATGTTTGCAGGGAATTAAGTCTTGAATATGATTAACGAAACGAAACGAGTAACGAATGATCATGCTAGAGTGAATTAAATTCCTATTTTACGGTCTTTATCTTATGAAATTTCGCATAGTAAACCCTATCACGCACATTAAAAGCCATCATAATTTGTACTTTAATCTATTAGACACGTGTTACTTATTATTATTAGACACGTTAAACCTTATTAATCGCGAATAACGTTGCTTGAACAAACTAATCAACCGCATCGAACAAGCTACATCGGCGCATGTCAAACGTCGTATTATACGATAAAATTTTCATTGCTCGTAGCTTCTCAGAAATATCCGACATTTAATCCAAATAATTTTCATATGATTCAACATACTTTTTCAAAGACTATTTCGTTACGTTATTCCAGACTTGCAAGAATTATCGACGCAACAGTATTTGATGAAAAAAGTCTTAGAACGAAGCTGTTATAATTTCTTCATTTATAAATCTCTTTGAAATAATTTACCCATTAAAAAGTTTCTTAGATAGAATAGGAAACGTCTCTAATCTTCCCTAAGTTCTCGTTTTACATTTCCAGAAACCTTCAGGGCACTTTTTCCGAATTAAAGTTCACTTAAAAAATCACACCGTAATGAAATTTCATATTTGTGTTATAAATCTTCTTAACGTTTATAACAAATTCCTTCTTCCTTAATATAACCGATGATCAACGACGGAACAAAATAGCAAATAAACTAATTAGAAATTCCGAATCGTCCAAGTATCATCTCACGATCGTACTACAGTAGATTATCTCACAGTATCATACCGTAAAAGCTAATAAAATGCGAAATAAAGGAAAAATAGTGAAAAGGGAAGAAACTGAGATTTCCAGAAATTACATAACAGAAACAAAGGAGGACAGTTGTCATCTGCAATCAGTCATGTTCCATCGGACAAATTCTCAATCCCTGCTTGTACAATAGGACCTGAAGAATTGGTCAATTAGACGACAGGAGGATTCTGTACATACCAATCGCTGTTGGGTGGATTAGCTGATAACTCTGAATACATTGACTGCTGGTCTCTAATGACCGGTCTCTCTCGTTCAATAGGTTTGAATACGACTTGAAAGTGTGAGTTTTCCTCGCTTGATCAGGTGGAGCATACATAGATGAATCGGTCGCTGGCTTAATGAATGGTTCGGAAAATGACGATAGAATGGTAAAAATTATGTGGAAACAAATGGATCACAATGGAAAAGACACAATGGAATAGAATTGGAATTGGAATAGAAAATAAACGGGAAGAAGAGTCAATCGCTTCCACTCAACCATGATTCTGAAATCCTTTGTGTGAGATTTTATAGTGGTCTGAGAATAGGTACTTCGCCTTTCGAAGTAAATATTCTGTCTCGATCGAAATGCATTCTCTGTTGTTAAATTAGAAAATTCGCAGAATTCCAAAAAACTCTCTGAGTTATTGAACTGCGTTTGAGATTTCTCAAATTCTAAACCAATTCCTGTGACGTGTTGATTTATTAAAGTTTCCTTAGATTAGAAAATCCCCAAATTATTTTGGACTAGAAATTTTCCACATTTCCGTAGATCAGAAAAATCCCAAATTATCCTACGTTGAAAGATTCCTGAATTCCACGAATTCTAGAAATCGCAAAATTACGCTTGAAGATATTGTTCAGCGCATTTTTTCTGTAAAATCCAAAATAGCCAGACATAAAAAGGAATATGCGTTAAATATCTGACGAAAATCTCGAATCTTGTCGTTTGGTGAAAAATGGAGTGTATAAATAATTATAAATATAATCTATCTCTCCGATTATTTTGTACAATGAAATAATAGGTAAATGTACTGAGTGCATATAATGCGCGTAAAATATAGGAGAAAAAGAAGTCAGTTCTGTCCAAATGTGTGAGATTTATTTTACGAGCTGGAGTAAATAGAAGAGGATGCAGTTGTCGAAGTAGACGAAGAACAAGAATTGAGTGAAACGAATGGTGGTGCTCGTTTGGGATTAATATTTGAACAAGAGATATATCCGATTAAATTGCAGCTGCTTCTCGAATTGGCTGTCATAGAATTTTTAGTGCTTTAAGAGAATATAATTTTATGATCTGTGAGATGTTTAATCTTTCGATGTATCTACTCCTAGAACACTTTATTAACGATGGAGAGAAAACATGAAACAGATCAAGAAATAGTGCATGGTTTAAAGTTCCTTCGTAGCAAATGCATCGGAACATATTGCTTTTATAATATTTTATGGGAGAGCGAAATATCCTAGCAATTTATTGGTCGCTATTGGAAGATTTTAAGCGAGTATATTTCATCGCAATTCCATCAACCTCTTTTGTTTCCGATTCATGAGACTGAAACATCTGTTTCATTGACTGCAATAATTTACTCGTCACGTATATCGCATAGTGAACAAAAAAGCGCATATCGAACGCAGATGTTATCTACTCAATTTGCTACGCCAGGTAAGAAGCGGAATTCTCTGGGAACCGAACTAGGGAATTAGAACTGAGCTATTACTTGATCTGTGAAATTAATTGAAACATGTTCCCAAATAATGCATTTAAATAATCTCAATTGTTTGCAATAATTACAATTCCAATGCAAATTCGATAAAGTTACTCTCGAAAAGTTAGTATATTCTCCAAATCCTTAATTCTCCGCAGTTACTCAAAATTCTTTTGGATTAAAGATCTTTAAATTCCAAAAAGGTGTTCCGACCAATGAGTCTTCCTGGACTCTGAATTCCCTAGATTTCCATTTAAAAATCACAATAAATTCTCTAAACCACAAAATTATAACTGAAGCTTGAAAACTTCCCTAAATCACGAATTCTAAAAAATACTCGAAATCGCTAGAAACGAATAGAATCATCTACTGTAAAGTGAAAAATCTCAAAATTACAAAGATTCTCGAAATTATAAAATTATACCAAGGCTTTAAAATTTCCGTAAATCGTGAATTTCTCCAGAGGCAAAATTACTATTATTGCATATAATATAACAATACATATATAACATTTTGCGAAGAGAACATGCCGAAGGTAATTGATCGCATCTTCAACTGCGATAAAAAAGGTCCAAAATAAAAATCTGTACACCACATGATCGCGACAGAAATAACTCTTGGTATAGGCAATTATTTTTTGTTTCTATCGTGTGATCGATGCATACGGTACGAGCAGCAATAGCGACAGCTTATGTATATTTAAGAAAGCGCGATTCGACCCGGAATTTCGTGCGATTCGTGGCTGCTGCTGTATTATGCATTCTCAATCAGCAGAGTGGAACGTTTGTCTGTTCTACGAAATGGCATGCAACAATCCCGATACGAGGAACTCGCTATAAAAATGGCAAACGCTAGCGTTATTCCCGGAAAGAAGACGAACATCTTCCAGCTGCTTGAGATTTCAGTAAACAAAAGTTTAAATTTGCATCAACTATGAATATGCTTGAAGATCGCCTCGTCATTATTCACGCTTAAGAGCAGTAAATGGCAATGAAAAGGCATAGTAATTTTTGTTTAATACTATTTACAATAATCCATGTTATAATAGCAATTTTTATTTGATGTTACCTAATTCATGTGCAAGATGAAAAGAAGCTTGCTGGAAATGGTCATTCTATTATTATTCGATTGTCGAGGATGATTTTTTTAAATACATATTTACATTAAAACGATTTATAATGTACATCTAAATGTATCAACACGTAGTTGATTAGGTATAATTAAAGTGATATGAAATGGAAACAAATATACATATGTAAGTGCATACATGATCTGTTTCAAGAATGTATCTCAAATATATCTTATTCTCTTCGCAAGCTGCTCGCGAACGGCACTATAGACACGGAATTATATATTTCAGGGCCAAGACAACGTTATTGTAACGACGATAATAATTGGTATATTAATAATAATATAATATTACTATTGCCGTTATTGAAAGATTAGTTAATGAATCGAGTTACAAACGCTCGATCCCATAGGCGTAAAATTTTCTGTTCGCAATAAAACATTCGGGAAACTGTTTGGGTATTCAATGCATATAGGCGGGCGTGTGCATAATATTCTTCAATTCCCTATCAGCTCGCAAAGTTTCATAGAAATCGATGCACAATGTCGGATCGCTTGTTACACTTCAACTACGAACAACACGTTTCAAGGAGATGAAAATCGATTTTAGTCGGTCGAGCAACAGTCCTTTGTCATAACTCGCTTCGAAGAAGGTACCCAAGGAACCATGGTGCTGTTTGTCCTCGTTCATACGGCCAGAAATGTGCAATAATTCATGAATACACCGCGTGTCTTGATACATGGATTCTGCTTAAGATCGAACTTTGTTCCCTCGAAACTATTCTAAACTAGCGTTGGGGGTACTTACAACTATTGATAACACTACGAGCAAATATTGATAACATCGATAAATCGATATACGGTAGATTCCCTATTAACTGGTCTCTGTGAAACCAGATATTTAGGCAAATAAATGAATGGGCTGTTAATCCGAGAACTCGACGCATGTGTTCCTTGCTATTCTGAATTGTTCGTAAGTTCAAGTTTTGCCGAAATATGTTTCGATATTTTTAATATTTACTATGATCATAATATTTGTTGCGATTGTCAAAACAATGGAAGTTGCATCTATTATATATCTCATAAAATTTGTCAGGTCACATAATTTATCGTTTATTACATAAAATACAAATTTAATCCAAAAGTTATGATCATCCAGGACCAAAAGGCACAAGTTGAGAGTCGGTGTAGAAGTAATATAAATACTTTCAATAAGAGTATTAGAAATGGTAGATGTTAGTTAAATACAGGTAAATTAGTCTTCGAGAAATTATTAATCAGACTTGTGTTCTAACAAGCATGATACAAAATAGTAGAGACAAGGGTTGGGAATTCTCATGCTGAGTTATTACCCCATTAATCCTTATTTGCATCACTACATTAAACGGGAACAGTCTATCAGCATCTAACTTTAAGTAGCATCCGAAGAATTTTGAGCCATTGTACGATCACTTGTTACAAGCTTTATGACATTACATCGCTAAAAAGTTTCTAAGTATTCATGGAAGTCCATCGATTGCCAACTTCCAAGAATACTTTAAATGCCTGGAGGTTTCATACAATAGACTTATAGAAATTTTCAAATTCTGATACCATGCAATTTATCAAGTTTGAAATCTTAAGAAGCAGTTTGCGTCTTCTTACGATTAAAGAAGCGCTCTTTTCGATGTGTAAAGATCAGGAACAAGCATCGTTTAATTACTATCACTTAATTGTACAAACAAATTTAAATGAATCTGATTTTCATAAAAAATTATCATTCAAAAACTGGTTATGCATACACTTTATCTAAAGAAACGACGTTCATTATACAATAACCTAAGAATTATTAACAAAAGTTTGCACGAAAGGCGTAGAAAAATTCTATTCTTTGTATTTTCCGTATTCAAATAATATAACAACTGAGGAATAAAACTAGGTATTTAATATCTCCAGCTTCCGAGAACGATAGGTCCAGTTCCAACGAAAATGTTGGCAGGAGACAAGCTCGAAAACGCTGTAAATTGTCTCGAATTCGCGGAGCTGGCCACGCGGCGTGCTCGTTAAAACAGATTCTCGTGTAAAAAGTCGCGCATAAATCTCGACTCTTAGGGATATGGTTATCGCCAAGGCGTAATCTCTCGACGCTTTTAGGTCAGTGTCTAGTGGCACGTACAGGGTGTTAGAAAAAGAGACTCGAAGAAGGCTGTTTAACGCGAGCTCTAACACACAGTTTCATCGATGAATATATTTAAACGTATGTGAAACTAATGAATCGATACCTCTCTATTAAATTCAGAATATCAGATATTTAACGATAAGAGTAAAACGAACCCTTCCAGAATCGAATATTTCCGAATCATGAGAAAAATGTCCTTTTATCAATTATTTATGAGCTTGTAGTAATGACAATTCTATATATATATAAAGTAAATTTTCAACGAATGCATAGACATCTGTAAACCGGTTATAATCACATAATCTGAGAGACTACACTTTTAATAGCAAAAATATTGACATCTCTACTTAGGGATAAATATCTTAATTTTGGTAGATTTTTAAATGAAGAAACTGTAATGCGATATCAATTCACTGTTTTCTTCGTGATCGAACATCTTCGTAATTAACCTTTCTTCAAACATTTGAAGAGGAGTCTGAAAGTATTGGGATTGAAATTGAATTGGAAAACGCGTGGGAGGTAGTAACCTTCCGGATCGATCGTATCGTTTTTACCCCGCCCCACCCCTTCTCTCTTTTTATTTATGGCGGTCAAATGACAGTTTAATTTTAGGTTGCGCAAATATTTAAAGAGCCTTCAAAACGATTCTTTAGTTTCATTTTGATTCAACCAGTTTTATTCATTCGTCCGTACGATCTGATAATGAATGAAATAGTAGCCACTGAATGGAGGATGTTCTGTGGATCGTCCTACACGTTCACCGTCTAGAAATATTGCAAAAGATTCTCTGGAACGTCGAACTGTTCACTTTCCTCGAAAGAATATTTGAAGTGGTTTTATGAAAGTTCCCAGAAAAGAATTTGGACAGTTCTAAATTTCGATTTATTGTTTAAAAAAGAAATTTAGAAAGGAATTGCATATTTTAAATACATTTATCGAAACGCACAAATGGCTACAAGACATTCATTTAAATATTTAAAATAATCAAAACTAAATATTAAATATTTACAAAATCATGTTTATTATATTATAATATATCCTAGAAATTTCAAATTAAACTAAATTCTTCTGAAATAATATTATTTTCTACAAAACGATGGACACTAGATAAAAATAAAAGGAATTTTACATTAGAGAATTACTGAAATTTTATTAAAAATACACAAGTCTCTGGCAAACTTAAACAACAACATGTAGACACGGATGAACAAGACTCCTACACGAATCTTTACAAACGCAGTCAAGCAAAAATTCTTCGAACTCTAATTGCTATCGGAAAGTTAAAAGCCCGTGAATATCATAAAATGCACATTGCACATAGTAGGTGAAAAATAAGATATCGGAAATATAGTACTCGTTAAAAAATAATAATACTTAGCAACTGGAATAAATCTCTGCTCAAGCTCCACTTCTTTAGTTCTGTTCATTGTTACGTTAAATTTTCATAAACATTCTCATATTTCTAATTAAAAAGGTGCTAAGAATCTTTGTTTGAATATATCCATAAAACATTGTTTACTCGTGTGTACTAATGCTTAAACTAGTGAAAAAAACATGCATATATTTAATAAAATTCTGGAAATTCTATCGTATAAAATTATTTTAATATACTATTTTTACTTATTATTAATCACTTTTTCTATTTCCGCTTTCATTACATTTTTCATTTTTCATTTCCAATTCACAAAAGCTTTCAACACCGGCGCTAAAAACGTTCAATACTTTCATTTAATTCTAAACCATCCTCTGATATAATAAACACGAAGCACCTGTATAAGAAGCTCACAGGAGCTTGCAGATTTCGCTCTATCAAAGACACAAAGCCTCGAAGGAGAGGAAATTTCACGGAAACGTGAAGACAGGTCTCGAAATGAGGGTGGAAAAAGGGAATAAACAACCACTCGGTTTTCCACCGAAAGTGTCAAGGCAGAAGGTCGCGTTCACCGGTGCGTGCTGACGAAGAAACCTGCCCTCCTCTTCGATGGTGGTTTCCGAGCCAAGCTTGTAGCAGCTTCGTGCGAGCTACGAGCACATTTATTGCCCCAATGCGATGTAGCTACGTTATTACTCGGCGAAGTGGGCCAATGTTGCCTGGCTGGCCTGGAATCGAACTGATTAAAGCAGACCTTTCAGAAATTGCGCTTTCACCCTTCTTTCCCCCTTTTTGTTTCTATCTTGTAGCGAAGCTTCCTTGCTCCTTCGGGCAATCGTTTGAGTTTCGCTTCGCAAAGGGTTGAGTATTTATTTCTTTTTTTTTTTTTTTTGTATGATAGAAGTAGAACATGCAGGTTGGAATTGTTAGAGTTGGAGAGGTATCGGTTGACGAGGGACTAATTTCAGATTTTGAAGTGCACAAAAATTGTAACTCAAAAGTGTGAAGATGATAAAGCTTCCTTGGATCTTCAGGAGACGGTTTCGGTTTCATTTCGTAAACGATAGAATTTTCTTTTATTGATTCTTCGAATTGAAGAAGTAGCGATTAATGAGGAACGAATTTTGGGTTCTTTAAAACGCGTAGAAATTATAATACGAAAGTGCGAAGTTTTACTAGATTAATAGTCATAGATTATGACACAACCGTTCGTAATTATTTGAACGATTTGAAAGTTTTAACCAGCGATGATACAATTAAAACAGTATTCATTGGCCCGCAAGAAATTATTGTGCGTGAATTGTATAATCAAGCGTCATCAATGGTCGTTAGCCATGTGTATAATTACTTAATCTATTCTAATTATCTCGTTTTCTCGTCAGTCAGCTGCAATTAAAGAAACCACGCGCTATTTCGAATCAGAAAATATTCTTACTTCCGGAAAATCTGAATACGGGAAACCTGGGATAAAATTAATTAAACGCAAACTTAACGAAAAGCTAAGCGCAATAATAATTAATCGCATCGTGTAAATTGATTATTGCGTTTTAATTGCAATTACAATTTTCGTTACACCGAGAATCTACAACAAACAGCCGCAACAATATTTCCGCCGTCTCGAAAGCTGCCACTTCGTTTAAACCCCTAGACTACTTAAGCGCTGAAAAGGTGAAGCTGAAAGTAAGTCGAAACAAAAGCGGCCGTGGTTTGTTAATTAAACTTTCGCCCTTGGAGAACGTTCTCTCAGCTCGCGTTTTCCGTGTTTTCGAGAAAAAGCAATGCTCTTGGCGCACAGACAAGACTGAATATTTTACTGGGATAACGGCGAATCGCCATTTTTCTTATTCAACCAGGGCCGTTAATGATTTCACGAGTGCTTCTAGGTCAACCGAGAACGAAAAGTGTATCTGGTGCGTGATATTTCCGTGCGTACGCATGCGAAACGATCATACGAGATGCTTATTTGCCAAATTGGCTAAGTCCACAACTCAGAAAGTAAAGAAAATTGATGAAATTATATAAGAGAAGCATCGATCAAACGCTTTAGCAATAAAGTTTCGAAAATTCCAAAAAGTATAGTTAACCAGAACATATATCGCGTCGTCGGACGTGGATTTTGTTAACGATTTTTCCAATATAATATTCTTATTTATGATTGTCTATTCTCTAGACACAAAATTATTTAAATGGAAGAGTCTTTTTAAATAAAAAATGTAGCCCTTTTCTGAATCAAAAACATTTTTCAAAACATTGATACAGTCGTAGAAAATATAACAAATGTTACACGATTGACTAAATAAAATAAAGTTGATTCTTTCTTACATCCACAAAATCGTCGCTGCTTTCCGCCAATCTAATATATATTTATTATTTCGTTTAAAGACTTCCATAAATCGCGGGTAGTAAAAACGTATGTAAATTCTAACTGTCGAAACACAAGCTATAAAGAAGCAACTTTCGTAAGAAGCATTTTTATGAAATTTTAATTACGTCAGAGAATATTTCAGGTTCTAAAGTTAAACGAAACACTCCGTAGAAGTGCAGTAATAAAATGCAAGACCCTCGATGAATATTTGCGAGGAAAGGTCATTGTTGGCGGAATTTTCGCGCGTTTCTTACGGTTTTACGACCGATACTCTTTCTTCCTCTCCCTTTCGGCAGCTCGTTAGCCGAGAAACGGTACGAAAAGAATCCGGATAAGGTAAATTCGTCGTAAGGTGCAGCATTCCACCGTAAACAGAATGAAAATAAAATCTCTGGTCGACGTTTGCGAGCAGAGCACGTGGTAGATGCGCTCAAAACGTTGGCTTAGGTCTTGGTAATTGAGTAAAGTTGGCCCGGAAAGACAATAAAGGGAATGGCCGGTTTGAAGAAGGCCGCAGAAGGCCTTTTGAGGTAAGTAGGTTGCACGTTGGGCCTGGATTACAAAATTCTGCTGCAAAATTCAGGAAAGGTTGTGACTGATCCTGAGAATGAATGAAAAGAACTGACTAATTTAGTGAGACAGGAAGCCGAGTGCTCTGAATGGCACGAGACCGGAAAACGTTTCGTTTTAATCATCCTGTGGGTGTTTTCTTTTCCGTTTCTTATTTAATGCGATTGAATCACATGAAATTTGTGTGAATATTTTTCAAAGACACAGATATTTTATGTTCAAAAATGTACATACATCGAATTATGAAAACACTATTACATGATTTCACAAATATTGAAACATTATTAAACGTTGTTTTATTTTATATATATTAACACGTGTTGTATTGATGCACATGATACGCGTGTCTTGAAACTACTTAAACTTTTGCCATCTCTAATAGCAAGGGAAATGATTTTGATGTACGATTTAAGGGAAACACCCTATATATAAAAGTATAGAAATATACACGTTTCAGTGTTAGCTATAAAAATATGTACCGAAGGACGTATATTTCTATTTCGAGGTATAAACTTTATCTTTACAAAGCATCAGCACGATCTGCTAGCATGTTCTCTGGTGTCCAACTACTTTCATCTGAAACACGTTTTCGCGACTTTCACATATGTCGAGATATTTGCTTTGAGTTAAACTTCGATTTTTTAGACTCGTCGAAAGTATTCATTTATGATATTGGAACGTTGATTTCATGGCTCGTTTCCACTTTTCAAAGTAATTTGCAAAGTCAATAACGTCAACGTTGTGCGATATAATAAAAGATATAAAAATATATTGCAAGAAACAATTTCAAAAGTATTTTAAAGAAAAATAAAGAAAGTACGAAGGATACTGAAAAGAATCTTCTTAGGATCTTGCACAGTGACTTTAGCATTGTTCCCATTTTTTGAAGTAAAATTCCTTTTAAAATATAAATTTCCTTGTGATACAGAAACTCGGGTATGCAATTATTGCGAAAAGAATATTAAAGAATACTAATTAGGAGTGTTAATGTATGCGTAAAGTGCCTAAAATATTGGTTATGAATGATATCGATATAACAAGTTTATGTTTGATCTCATTCTCTTGAATCGAACAATGTTCATTGTTAGACTGCGCTGTGTCTGACCATTACGGAATATTCTACTTAAGATGATTATTCTACTGTGATTCTACTGTTCGTTGGACTTTTGTCCGCAAATACATTAAGAGTTGTTCTTGAAAATTATTTACGATAATGGCTCATAATATTCAGATTTATATGATTCCGTGTTTTTCAATAAAAATTGAAACATTTTTCAAATTTTATTATCAAGCGGACATTTTTCTGACAAGCAATGCTATTGTATAGTAATGTAGATATTTTGCAAGAAATCGAGAGTAACATTGGTTTCCTATCTGATTTCAGATTCTACTGGGATCTCTGCATGCTCCTCCTGCTGGTAGCTAATCTGATAATTCTGCCAGTCGCCATTAGTTTTTTCAATGACGACCTAAGCACTAGGTGGATAGCCTTCAACTGCCTTTCCGACACGATATTCCTCATAGACATTGTCGTCAACTTCAGGACAGGTGAGTACACATACGAAACTCATGTAATTTAAAAAAAATTTTATCTTCAAAACTGCACGTAATAATTAGTCGCGCACAATAAAATATCCCAATCAATTTATCTAATATCCAAAAGCACAAATAACATTTAATGCAACGTTTTAGAGAGCAAGATAATCAATAATAATCAATGTACCAGCTAAAAGAACGAAAGCTGAGCACCAGAAAAATAACGATTTATCAAAGCCACGACAGTAAAGATTGTAACCTACCTAAAGAAAAGAGGCAAAAACGAGAAAAATTACAACGTTTGCTCTCGTAGAAAGAATACAAATTCTCTGTACTAAAAATTCAACATAAATACATATTCAGTATTGCCATAATCTGTATTACAGTATACAATCTGTACACATAGCACGAAAAGAAGGAAAAAGTTAAGAAAAATCGTATATCTTTCTGTAAACATCGTTTTTCTATGAAACACTGTCTCAGCCATTTCGAAATTTTGATATATTCGACAATTATCTTTTCGTTTGCATATTTGTTTACTCGAAGAATTTCTATCCATACTATAAATAAAATTTTTGCGTAGGTTCATATTTTTATCAACGCTAGTTAAAAATGTAATCGAAATAGAAATCTGTTTGGCTTATGGAAAGTTATAGTGTGCACTCCATTTTGGATATTTCACATACGTTTGCATATTATATTTGTCCTGTGCATTTTTGTACGTAGAAATTTTGCATAAATGCATAAAAGTCTAGATATAACAATCACTAGTCGCTCACTAAAGACACGTTTATACAGTTTAAAGTCGCACGATAATAAAAAAGAAGGAGGCAAGCCTAGGGAATCGAAGACTATTTGCTAACGCGAATCTCGTCGTCTAAAAAGTTTCTCTTTCCAATTGAGCTCCGTCCGCTTGCTCGTTTCAAAGCCTTATCGGCGGTGTGCCGAAGTATTCAGCTAAAATCGTTCGATCCCGAGGTACAAAAAGAAGCGACGAAAAGACTTGGCATTTTGCTGGACGATCACATCGGGACTAATGGTAACCTCGTGTCCGCGGAAGGGAAAGCCAGAAGCGATGCAAAGTTTGCATTGTCGCGTGCACGTCGGGAAAAGGACATTGAGGAAAGAATGGTCGACCTCGTTCCTCTTCTCATTTTTCTGTCGCCCATTCCGTGCTCCTCTCATCGGGCCAACCCAAATCTCTACTTCCTCCCGAAACGACCGACGCGACGATTCAGTTAACTATACCACGCATTCTCTTTTTCATGTGGAGCTACGTGAACGTTGAAAATCGTACGAAAAGTCGTGTTGTTTTTTGAAGTCGTGTTGTGAATCTTTTTTCTTCCAGAGAAGGAAGGATCTGTTGTTTCGAGGGATTTCAAGGTTTGTGCCCTCCAGCGCAATAATGATATTAGCAACGTACAATAAATGCAATTGTTTTAAATCACAGAAGCCTAGAGGGGTACATCTTTTTCATTTACATTGTTTTCGTAAGGAATTCATCGTTATGCTTTCAGGGATTAAAAAGATCTCAAAGATACTAAATGTTCTACAAAAAAAGAAAAATGAATACGTAGAATTGAAAATATGATTCCTATCTTTTTCTCTGTGATCCACATGGAATTTATAATTATCAAATGATAATTGACAATTTAAAAATGATAATTTATAATTACCAAATGAACTCCAGACAACTTTCATACGTAATATTTATTACTTGGAATAACGAAGATATTTCATATCTCGAAGAAAATTCATATTTTTATGAAGATAATAAAAAAAATGTAACCTGGATAGATATTGTACGCGTTAAATATTATAAGCACTATGTTTCAGCTGTTTTATATATTTTTACGTATTGAGTGTATTCCGCGTATTTTTGCATTTTCAAATCTCCCATAAATGCATAAAAATCCGCAGTCTAATTATCACACGTTCGCTATTGATTAAAAGCTAAAGTGAAACTGATAGAATTTTATTCGAAAAATTCTCACAGCAGAATTTTTCGTGTTTTCCTCCATTTGGTCATGATTAGGTAATATTGTTGCCTAAAGGCTTTGACCTGCAGCCTCCTTTGAGATAACGTCAGTGTCACCGCCTTGAGAAATCTCGGCAGAAGTTTGAAAAGAAGGAACTTGTAATTGTTGACATTAAAGGGAAGGTTGCTGTCAGGAGAATCGTGAAAGGGAACGAACAAAAGAACGAAACCGGGTGAATCTTGGCTTTAACGCGAGTCGATTACATTTTTATGAAGTGACATTCCGTTGCGGGACCGGAGGATCCAATTTCGTTTTATCAAAGGTGGTTTGAATAACGGGAAATAGACTGAAAGAGCTAATTCCTACAAAGGAAATTGTACGAATTCTTTAATCGCATTTAGAACATAAGGAGGACTATTTTGTTACTGTTCGATGCTATTAAAATACAAAATTTTGTTTAATTTATACATATTTCTAGTAGTCAATTGCGATTCTTTACACGCAATTTTCCTAATACATTTTGCAAACCAATATACTTGTATACTTGAATACAATAAATAACATTAAGAACTACTTTTATTATAGTTTTCTTAAATAAAAGAGGAAGAACTTTTATCATTACGAATTGCCCATATTTTCAAGTACATACAAAAGTAGTTCTCAAGATATCAAGAGATCTTGATATTGTTCGCTATATTCAAGTTTCCTTTAATATTACGTCCATCTCATTGTTCACTGTTTCAACCGGCTTCCAATTACGACCCAAATAATTAAATTCGCTAATCATCGACCAATCGCAAATACGCTATTCCAAAACATACTAGAGTCGCTCCTCCATTGGAAACCTATCGAGAGAACCTACACATCAAGAGTTTCCTAAATGCATAGTCGGCGGTTATTAAATCTAGAAGGGGAATGTCGCGGTGGAGGCACGTTCGGTTGGCAACCCTTCAAGCGAGAACAGGTTCCGTGCAATAATAACATTGCTCGACACGTATACTGGCTCAGACGTTTTCGTTATTACCGGGGGATTAATTTGAAACGCGTTCGAGTTGGATCCCAGAAACGGAGGGAAATTAGGTCACGTGCCGTATCCGATGAAATCCATTGTACGCGTTAAACGCTGCACGTGGACTGCGTCGATTTGCGATTGTCGCGAATTCTTGATCCAGATTAGCGGTCGTTGACCAATATTGCGTTCCGCGTGACGAATATTAACGACTGAACACCAGGTGGACCAGATGCGGTCAATAAAGAAATGAAATGTTTGTTAGCTAATGAGGCGACTGTTCGCGGGAAAAATATTTCTCCATTGAAATGTTTTGCGACGATATAATAGGATTTGGAAAAATAAGGATCTATAAGCGGATGGATGGGTCTAGAACGTTAATGAAGTGAAATAAAAAACTCTTGGTTAATATAGAACTAAATATAAGGGAAATTGGTAGATTTGATCGTTTTTGTCTTGAAATGTCTTACGACGATGTAGATAATGAAATTTGGAGATGAAATTTTTAGAAAAGTGAGAAATCTAAAAGTGGATGGGTTGATTAATTGAGAAAATCAATGTATATCACGAAATCCATTCTTTTTGTTGGAATGAAATGTGAAGCTATATTTAAGAATAATTAAATTACCGCGTTAAATGTAAATGCCGAAATCGATCTATCGATACATTAAATTGATCAACGAAAATAATATGAAGAAATCAAGATTTTACCTTATGAAATTGCCCACGTAACAATTTTTACAAAAAGTTTCTAGGTAAATGACAAAATGCTCAAACCGTCTAGGCGAACGTTAGCCTAGATAATTTTCAATCCTCGAGGGATTGAGAAAATCAATGAGAAGATGAGAACTCACAGAAATAGTTATCTACTAGCAAATGTGAGAGAAGCCACATTATAAACTTCAGGGTACCAACATGCAATTGCATATGCATATAAATTATACACTGAACTATTTCTCTTAATCCGACCATCAAAAGAGGCGCTATTGATCTTTCCACTTCTATTTATTTTTGTTAATTTGCTGTTAGAGTTTCTATTTATTTCTGATGGTCCACTTATTTCGATCAAAGCGTAATCACCAACCCACTGACACTTTTCAGAAACTTCAAAATAACATTCAACGTAAATATAGATGCGTTGTAGAGTGACGTAATTACAGAAAAATTCTGTATTTATGTGTACCTAAGAACGTGTGTGGTTTCAGATCTACGAAACGTTTGTTACTTTAAAAATCAATTAATAATTTTTATAAAATGTGATTTATATCGAAAGTTAGTATTTAAGAGCTTTAGAACGCTTGTATACTTAAAGAATAAAGAATTACTTAAAGATTGCTGTTTTCATACAAATATAATAATTAATTTTGAAATAATAAATTTGTCAACTATCTTACTAAAGATCTCTCTGTATTAAACATTTTATTAAAATATCTTCCTTTACTAGAAATCTTATTAAGAAACATTTCTTTGTCAGAAATTTTATTAAGGAAATTATATCATAATTTTAAATATAAAAAAATATTATATTATCAGTTTCTTGATTCTGGTAGTCCCTTTCTTGAATTAATTAAAAGATTTTAAAAGCCATAAGAATAATTAAAAATAATTACTTTTTATACACGTAAGAGATAAAATAAAATAAGGAATAAGTAACGTCTGATTCGACGAAGGTTAAAATGCATATTATTTGTGTTGCTTCCAGGCATAATGCAACAGGATAACGCCGAACAAGTGATCCTGGACCCGAAGTTAATCGCGAAACACTACCTCAGGACTTGGTTCTTTCTCGACCTCATTTCCTCCATACCACTAGACTACATTTTCCTCATATTTAATCAAGTAAGTACATATTAATTATCCTCACTCTGGTGTATATATTTCTTGCATTAATTCGTTAAGACAGAGTTGTGTTTTAGTCTCTCTGCAAACTCGATTTATGTAATTAATCTGTTTACACGTGCCTTGATGAGATACGTAACATTTCAACGTATAATCTTTCCAGCTGCGTAAATAAATTAATCATAGCTGTTTCTTGATACACGAGATCAATATTTCAATTCTTTGTATTCCTACGACACTTAATATTTCGTTCTTTATTTCGGTGTTAAGTTAACATTAATTTACATACCGAACAGTAAGTAAAAAAAACACAGCAGTCCTGAAAGTCTGCGTGACTTCCAACTGTTCACTTTAAGAGAAAATGAATTCGTTGCAGTTTACTCGACACATGTATCTCTGTCAGTGAGATACAAATGTAAACACTTTGGATTCGTGGAATGAAACGATCGTAGTATTTAGTAAATATTTTTGTAATTTCAATGTTCTTACACCTAACAGTGTTTCTATACAATTGTGACATTGCGTTAGACTTAATACACTACGATTAGATCATCTGAGAATGAGAGCTGTT
Organism: Bombus confusus; assembly: GCA_014737475.1. NCBI lineage: Eukaryota > Metazoa > Arthropoda > Insecta > Hymenoptera > Apidae > Bombus > Bombus confusus. The sequence continues at coordinate 597,876 of JACXIV010000044.1, forward strand.
TAAAACGATGTACACATGAAATATTAATATTAAACAAAGCTGAAAACTTCTGAAACAATTTCATTCTTGTTTTCTAATTCTAATGTGAAGTGCCAATTCAAAAACCTACCATTAAAAATAATAAAATGAATAAACCAAATAATACAGTACAATAACCAGGAAAAATGACTGCGTTATCTAAAATAAGAATAGTGCTCGTTAAATTAACCGTACAATCGTTACTTTCAAACTTTACAACAGAATTACTCTTACAACTTACAACCCTTTACCAATTTTTCTAAAGGATCCCTTTAGAAGTTTCAGGCTTAATTAACTCTATCTTGACAACGCGCTATAATTTCCACGAAAATCCCGGTAGACTAGGCAACGCAAACTCGGTTTAAGCCGCTCTCATTTACTCCCGATGGCGGCAAGCTGAGATTCAATTCCACGCAGCTTTGATGGGCCGCGTAGAGAGGGAACGTTCCCATAGGATAATCGTCTGAATCGTCAGTTTCAGGACTTTAGCGAGTCCTTCCAGATCCTGCATGCTGGCCGTGCTCTCAGGATCCTCAGGCTTGCGAAACTGTTGTCGCTGGTTAGGTTACTACGGTTGTCAAGACTGGTGCGGTATGTCTCGCAATGGGAAGAGGTCTATGTGAGTGTTTACCATTGTTTCTTATACCAAGCACCGTATATATATATATATCTTTTTTTTCATTTGATATTCTATTTATATATATAGTATATATATATACATACATATATATATACACCTCATATAATATACCCACAGCTCGTGTGATCCTTGTACAAAAATATGAAAGAAACCAAGCGTCTCGTCGTCGTGTCTTTTATTTGTCAGTTTCAAAAAGTGACTGACTCTTTCTTTTGTCTCTATATATATATCTATATATATTTATATATCTATATTTATTTATTTTTTACCTTTACAACCTCCCTATCTGGCCGCGCTGTCTGTCTGTACAGCTTTGCGTCGCCGTTCGTTGCAATGTTTCCTTTTTATCTACGACGATGATGGGGCCTGGCTGGTCCCTCGTGGTTTCCATTCTTTTTTCATATGCATACACGTACGTATACCGTGTATACGTTTGACGCCACATGTACCACACGGTCAGTTTTTGGAACTGTCTGCATTTACAGAGCATCGATTCCGCGTTTTGTCGCAGAATATATGATATATGTAATAAAGTGTGTAATATAGCGTGCGCGTTCACCGCGGGATGGTAAAAAAAGAGAAAAACTGAAGGTAAATAAAAAAAAAAAATTAAAGGAGCTCGATGCAAGTTCCTCCATACGTTGTCTGTCAAAGGACGATGATCTGATGTTATACAATACATACATACATACATTTATACATGTGCATAGGTATAGGCTGATGAAAAGATTAATAAATATTCCTAATAGAGAACAATAAAATTATGTGATACAAGAAACAGAACAGATGTGACCGATCGAGTCAGGAGAAGTTCACATCATCAGTGGTGGATCTCCTTGCGTTACTTCCACGGACAGTCCCACAAACTTTTTCTCAGCCGGTCTGCCCACGTGTCTGGGTCGAGGTGAACTACGTCTCGTTTACAGCAAAGGCGAAAAAGCTTCGCCTCGACCAATTAGTTCCGAATTTTATATGGGTAGAATTTTCGTCGGGACCAGTATCCAGGCTCTCCCGTCTGTTTTTAGTTTTTTCTTTTTTTAATTTTTCTATCTTTTCTTTTTTTTTTCTTTGGTTGTAATTTTCGTTAGGCGACAGATTGAGCGAAACAAAGCGAGGCCGCGTGTTTATCTTCCACCACTGCGGGGAATCCCTCGGAAAATAAACTTCTTACACTGAAAACACATAAAAAGACACATACACGTATATAATTATACACGTCTCGCTTTCCGTCTGCTCGATATGTATATTTATTATACCAATTGACAGCGACTCCGCGGCTCTTACTCAATCGCAAATGTTGTTTCCAGCATTTCTGTGAAAGGAAGTCTCTGAAAAATCCTCCGTGTCTCTTCCTATGACGCGATTACCACTTGTACAATGACCTGTTTTACGATCTCTTACTTGTGTCGATGTGTGATATTGTTATAATAATGTCTTCTTCAATTTCAATGTTATTTAATGGTGATTTGACTACTCGATGTTGTTTCGAGCATCGTTCCAATTGGAAAGTTAAGCTATATCTTATTTATGAAATATCGTATTTATGAAAAATTTAATTCTATAAAGTGAAGTGAAGAAATGTACAAAATATCCAAAGTACTCGTAATGTATTTAAAAGAAACAAATCGTTATTTAAGTTCCATTCTTTTCGTTGTGCTCGTAAGAATATAAAATTTGCATAAATGTCCGTAGTCTTCTAATTTATTTTATAAATAAATTTCTTCATGTTTATTGAAACTAAAACTTGATAGAATTATACAGTGGTTTGTTTCTAGAACGTTGAAAGTCTGAAAAGTTCTGAGTATGTGAGAATCAAAAGACTAGAAAATCGATGATAATAGCGACAATGTTGGACATTAGTAATTCTTAACACGAAATATTGATTTTTCAGATTTTGACAATTAACTTCTTCGGACTTCCGAATAGGACATTTCACAAAAAATCACTTTTGTCGCTTAAAGTCATCACCATAATGATGTTTCACGAATTTATTTATTAATTTTCACTAAAAATATTTATAATCATGCATCTCGACAAGCGAGACAATTCTTCCAAGTCCTTAACTATAAGAACATTTCATAACCGTTCCAATCTCTGAGCAGTCGACGCCTTATACGTAATTGCTTTCCACAGACGCTCGGAACTTCCAAGTCTTCCAAGTATCAATTTAACCAAACTCCCTTAATAATTTTCCTCAGATCTCCCAATCTTGAACGAAGATGATATTTCTCTAATTATATAACTCTTAACTCATTCTTTAATTTAATTTCGACGACATACGAACACGAGAAATTGCTCTAATATGTACAAGTGGCGCGTGAGGAGAGTCCAACGTTTATATAAAATCACACACCCATACACACATACACAGACACACACACGTGCATGACAACTGACGAGGGCAGGCCGTGAATTTCGGTACAGAAACATATATCGTTGATATATCTCCGTGGAAGACGGTTTCTCGAGTGTGTTTCCGGTCGAATAGGCGTTCTCGCGAGGGTGTTCCACCGGCCAGATCGTGTCTCGTTAGCGATAGGTAAGTAGTTTCTCTCTTCGAGCGGAATTCCTCCTCTGGCTCGACCTTCCATGATCCACGCGTATGTATGTGTATGTGCATTAAAGCAATATACTTTCGATCATTCGTACGCGAATTATTTTTATACGACTGTCCCGAGCATCGCAAAGTCTGGCCTCGAGAGAGAGAATTGTGTTCCCAAGCCAGACGTGCATGATGGAAATTCGGATCGTTTCCTCTGTGAATTTTAAAATGGGTCGAGGAAGCGTTCTCTCCAATTCGTTCGATCGGATCTTGGCGTAACACGCCGCTATTGTGTTGCTCAGTAAGTTCTGTCCTTCTTTTTTTTCTGTTCTGCGACTCATCTGCATGAAACACGCGAATAATCTTGTCGTAACTGAGAAATTATATTATAAGATATATACACATATTTGGAAGTTATGCTTAATACACTTTTATATATCGAAACTCTATTACGGCAGAGTTTATTCGTACTATAAGCCACGTATTAACACATTACGTACAAGTAACAGCTCCATAGCGAGCAGTACACTGAGAAAACTAACTAAAGAGACTAATGTGATTCCATGAGACAGAACACTTTATAGCTGCGACCAAGAAGGAAACGAAACTTTCACATTGATCGGAAATCGTTAAGAAAACTCTCCATCGTTCGTTAGAAAAGGCAAAACTATGCCATGTTTCGTACGTAGTACGTAATGGGTTAAGTTAAAACGGGGAAAATGTAAAGATGACGAAATATATCGTGGAATATGTCAGCGAGACGGTATATATGGAGGATGTGTCGAAGGATCTAGCCGAGGATCTGCTCGAACGTAACTGTCGCACTTTTTACCCTTTTATATATTTTCCTTTTCTTCCTTTTTTATATACAGTAATTCACAAAAATATTTGGACACTTATCATAAGAAATTTTTGTGAATATATTATGTGTATTATACAAAACTTTTCTCCTATAATGAGACGCGACTGTTATGGTTATAGTGGTAGAATTTCCAATCTGAGAATGTATAATGTATATAAAAGTTATAAAAAGACATATAAATTAGTATATAGCATGAACAGTTGCCTTATAATTAGTGTTAAAAGTGATTCCATTAAATACAGACGCTTATTGATAGAATGAATGTTGTGTCTGTTTAAATAATTCAAATAATTTTGCAACCATAGCGAAGTGCATTTCTGCAATAAATATTACGTAACTGCTATGTACATTTTCAGATTTGTTTCAAACTTTACCAATGTGATCACGTCGCGTGTCATACAAAAGTTTCTGCAAAAACATTCGTAATACATGCGAAAAAGATTTCTACAAGTATTTTAATACTTACCATAAAATACGTCATGCGTGTTATAAAGACATTTTGAAATTTCATTAGCATTGCACTGAGACACGAATACTATGATTACATTGATCAAATCTGAGATCAATCAGAAAATGTACATATATGTATAGAAATTACAAGATATTTATTGCGAGCATATATTGGATAAAAAATTAGTGGAGCATGGACAGTCATTTCAAACATACAATAAAAATAAGTATTACAAATGATCCCAATGAATAATTGATGTTCATTAATATAACGAATAATTGTCTATTTAAATACTCTTATGACCTCTGCAAAATGATTTAATTTTGAATTTATAATTTATATATACATTTGTTTTAAACTCTATCATACAGATATAGTCATTCTATCGGGTCTCATTAGATTCGTTAATTTTGAAATTAATGAAATTTCAAAATGTTTCGTATAACACGTAATATATTCATAAAAGGTGTCTACAAGTGTTGGAATATTTTTGTGAGCCACTGTATAAAGGACACGTCTCGGTATTTATATTCACGTATGATTTTTAAAAGTCCTTTCTGTGTCAGTTTGATTGTGTCTTGCCTTTAGCGTGAGCCGTGGCGCAACGAACAGACCAACGAATCAATCAGGCTTTCCGTCCAATCTCGAAAGAGCAACCTTTTTTCTAATCACCGTAATTATACTCTGAATGTTATTTGCGCTTGTGTTTGAGAACGTCTTGTTGCCTCCCTCTGTGCTTTTGTTTTATCTATCCCTAATCTTTTTTCCGTTCTGTTCGACGAGAGCCAGAATTCGTCGAGGCGAGCTTGCGTCGCGTGATTCAATCATCGCTGCAATCACCGTCAGTCTCAGAAGACCCCAATCTTGTTAGTTCAAACAGAATGTTCAGGTTAGGAAAATCGTGTCGCAATCGAAACGCCGATGATATCGCGGTGATTTTCTCGTGTTTGATGTCTTTTTCTCTCTTTCTTTTTCTCTTTCGAGTCGTCGTGATTCCGATGTTAAAAGGATTCGTGTGCTTTTAATCCTGCCTGAGGGAGATTTTGACGTAGTTCAAGATACATGGATTGTAATAAATCTTGGATTCTAAATTTTTTATATTATCATTACGTATATTGAGTTTTGTATGGTTTCAATTTTGTATATGGAAGATTCTGTTATTTAAAAGTTCTAAAACCCTAAAGAGTCCTAAAGTTCTTAGAAGCCTTAAAATTCTAAAAAAAAATGCCAAAATCCAAGAAAATCTAAAATTCTAAAAAACTCATTACGTCCAAAAAATGTTTAGATATGAAACTTTAAATAATAAAACAGTCCAAATTCTACACAGAAATTTTTACAGTTTGGAGTTGAAATGTTGACATAAATAGAGTGAGTCATAATTCGTGACACAAGTAAATTCTATTCTAAATAAATCAAAATGATAAAGTAACCTTTCCTCGTGTTTGTTATATATGGAATACAAATATAGTAGCAATTTATATCAAAAACAATTACATAAAATGACAAACATAAATGTCAGAGTACGCGATTGAATTTCAAAGTTATATCTCTGGGAAACAAAGCTCCGTGCAACAAAAAATTATTCTTCAATTTCAATTTATTTCGAGCCATGGAATCTATCGTATTCGCTTTATGCCACGAATTCTCTGTGAATTCTATATAAAGCTCTCTTTCGTTAAATTTTAATTTACTTTCCAAATATTTATTTTAAATTTTGTTTAAGTATATAATATTGAAAAAATTAAAAGTACACGAAACCTCTAACATCTTTAAACTTCGTAACGAAAAATTATTTGAGATTGATTGCCAGGATCATTCGTTATAAGATTCGATGAAGGATCAAGCCGAAATCAGTTTTGAGTTAGAAAATCGTGGAAATAAGCGACCGGTAATTTCCTTAATTGACGTCCTTCGTACTATCACGGTATTAAAATCGGATAGTCTTCGACCATCTCAGCTTAATCGATTCGCAACTTCGGTTTTAACGAGCACGATTATAAGGAATGCAGGAAATTGCTGACTGCGGTTGCTACTATCGGTGATCAAATCATCTTGATATTCAAAAAAGACGCGAATAATTGAAACACCAATCTCATCATTAGTCATCATTTGCATCGTTCGACGATATTGGACACCTGTAGTAAACCTAATTCTTGTTATTTCAATAAGAAAGAATTTCTTTAGATTTGTTTTCTATCTGGATTTAAATTATCCCAAAGGAATTTACATAAAATAATAAAATAATTTAATCATGTGTGAGAAGTTCGTGTTCCAAAAGAATTAATTAAAAATTGCAGAATTTCCGTTATTTCCTATGATATAAAAATTCCAAATTGCAGAATAGTCAATACATAAATTGTCAAAACACGCGTATTACAAGTTATTGAAAATTCAATTCTATTCCATTGAATTCCACTCTACGATTTAAAAGTTACAAATTGCAGGATATACATGTATTGCAGAATGTTCATGAATTGTAAAAATTTGTGAATTGCAAATTGTCGAATATCTAAAACACTTCTACAGATGTCCTCAATCATAGATTGATATCATTGGATCATAGATAACCACAACATTGCATTTTAAATGAAATTTTTAGATCAGATTTATATTTATAAATTTGATTTGGATCACGTTCAATTTTATAATATTTAATTTGAATTCTATATCTCATTGTATAAAATACAGAACGAAAATTAAGAAGAAATGTTCCAAAGTTAAGTAACTCGAATTATTATGAATGGTTCACGATCCAACGATACCATTTAACCATCGTTAAATGAAATATTATCATTAACAAATTATGTAATATATTATGCATATTATTACTGATAATATCAACTATCATTAATTATCGTTTCATCAAAAAATCCATATAGCATCGTCCAAAATTTCTAGAATAATATTCGAAAACGTTGACCCATTTTCGTTTCTGTTAGTTCGCCGAAAAGCGTTCCGCGAAAACGTCGGATTTTTCTGACACGTCGTTTCTCCGAAAATCATGCGATTTCACGGAATTAGTCCCGCAGAGCGGAAAATGTTCCGGAGAAAACCGATCGCGAGACCGTTTCCGCGAAATATTCTTCCGTGTATCTTGGTCATGCAGCAGCATCGGTGTATTAGCTAAAAATAGCACGTGTAATGATACACTGCACACTTGGGCGTACTTAAAACTGATTTATAAGGACGCTCTGGTTCAGTTACCCTAGGGATTAACTTCAGATTTAGACCCTAGACTCTGATTGGCGGGGAATGGTCCAGCCACGATGGATTCACGGTCGTTCGGATGTTATTCGATCCTCCCAAGTTTGATTTATTAGTTTGAAAGCGAATATACGATGAATGGAATGAATGAAATCCATCGAACATAGATTTTTTATCGACTGTAGTTTTGGAATGTGAATTCATATTCGAACTTCACTTGTAATTTAACGTGGAAGTTTATGATAATTTCTTCTTTTTTTCCGTTCTAGTAATTTTTAGAATATTGTATGGCGAATACGCTTTTGTACTTTTAATTTCTCCACTACAACTTGTCAACTTTATTCATCGTAACATTCGGAATTATATTTACAAATGAATAATTCAAGTCTCGTTTAAAATTAAAAACTACGTATTTTAAATTATATCGAAACAATTTTTTAATTCTAGATTAACGCGTTATAATATATACATATTATGATCTATTATTGTCAACCGATTATAAATTATACACCGAATGTTGAACGTTTTAGAATTTCGTCGGGGCTGGGCTATTAGTTCAAATCGTCACTATATTTTGTTTATTAATACCATGAACAATCGACGAGGATTATCTAACTGGACCATAAACTCTCTTACATATAGTCTACAGTATTCGATTATACTTGTTTTATTACTGACTCTATCATCACACAATCAGTTAGTGCCAGTCTTGAATATCTCGGGACTAATACGAGACTAGACTACTAGAACGAGCCAAATATTACCAGTGTTTGATTTTCCATTGTTATTATAATTCCTAGAACTCTGTAATTATAATTAATCAATCATCACATAAACTATCATCATTTATGAAACAAACAAAATTCCAAAAACCATATAGTTTTCTATATTCCAATGAGTGATGTAAAAAGTATTCTTCTCTTTTACAATCTCAAACTTATTATTAGCTACTATCTGATACATTTCTGTCACAAGAAGCCTATAAATTTATCTTCCGTATTATTGAAGCAAGCGTTAGATAAATAACACAAGAAACAAAAAATGGAAAAGAAGAGTATAATCAAGGACAATTTATCCATTATAGTACAATTGATCTTAGATAATTTTTGTAATTTTGGGTACAGTCTAGTCTTGAAAGTGCCGGGACTAATTTGAGACTGGGCCAACACTATCGTGAAAAATCTACGAATTGTACACACGAAAACCAACGAAAGAAACCAAAAATAATCTCTGCATAGCGAGGGACCTCGCGAACTCTTGCCAACACATCCAAGACACGCAGAACAACACTTCAAAAAAAAAAAAAAAAAAACAACAACAAAAATATATAAAAAATCCAAGTAATAGGCGTATTGCGAGAACACGTTTCCGAATGGGTTTGCAGATCCCCCTTTATCAACAGCCGGAGAGGCACTACGAGCGTCGGGCGACACCGCCCCAACCAGACCGAACCAGCAAGGTGTGCCTGCCTAGTAACCCCGAAACCAAGGCCAAATGCCCTTTCTTGATTCAAGCGTTCGTTAACTTAAAACTTAATGTTTCTACGTATAAATATAAATACATATATACATATATATATATACGTTAGATTATTACTAGTATTATCTACATATATATATACATATATATATAGCAAATTTTTGTTACGGTTACTGATTATCGTTACGATGTTTATTATGGCCGTTTTTTACGATTGATTATTCGTTGTCGTTTGGTTTGGAAGTTTCCTATATATATCATAGAGAGAACGTGCATAGTCTTGCCGTGTGATCTTCATTTTTTATTTTTCTTTTCTTTTTTTTTTTTATTTGTTCTGTTCAGTCTCAGTATCGAAGGATACTGATTTGATACACCATACACCACGCCTTAATGATACATACGTACATACATATACAGAGTTATACACGAGCATATATATATACAGAGTTTTAGATCCCGATTTTCTAAAAGAAAGCGAAGCCGATCAAGAGCTTTCTTACGCAGCGTGGCTGTATCGTGATCGATCTTTTATTTATTTTTATTCTTTAGTTTCTGTTTTTTTTCATTTATCTTATACATGTATATTTCGTTTCTTGGTTCGTTTTCTCGTTTTTTAGTTTCGTTTCTTAGAGATCGATGTTGTTGCACGATGACATAGAGGTGTGAGATGACGAATGAAATATTATAGAGGATAGAGAAATTTCGTTCTGTTCGTTTCTGTGTCTGTGTCTTGCATCGTGACAGATTACTTGACATGCGCCCGATGTTTCATAGTACATACGAATTTAATTAAACCGTCGAGAGCGAAGTGTCTTGTTCTGTGGATCGTTCGAAAACGCGGTAGAAAGCGTCGAGAGGCAAACTTGAGAGAATCTCCAAGTCAGAGATATCAACCTTAGACATTGAAGAAGCCTCTATTCCTGTTTCAATTTTCGTGAAACAAGCTCTTGATCCGGCTAGCACATAGTTCCGTAGTCCTGACAATACTAAGTGTCACATGGATCATATAGAATCCCAAATTGACAGTCGAATTAAATTTTTGAAACAACGAACACGAATCCAGACACGAAGTATCCATGTTACACTGACTAGCTCGATCCTTGTGAAAGTTCTTAGGAACGACTTGGCATGACATGTTGTCATGTATATTTTTTTCTGCCGAATTTTGTTGGAAATATCCCTTCAGCCGTTAGGTACTAACGTGCGTTTCGTTTTTAATATATAGTCACTGAGTCGTGTCGAATACCGGGGATCTCAACAAGCAATTTCAATGTTTCTCGATATGATCTCGATGATATTGGTTCTTCATTTCGGATCGTCGTCGTGTCTCTGTGTTCCAATTGCATAACTTTTCAAACTGTAGTGACCGTACAATGAGGTGTGCGTGTATATCGTGGATCGATAGTCATTAATGTTTGTTTCATATGGACAACGAGTTCTGCATATACATTACAGAGAGAAAGGGAAACAGAAAACGAGAGTATGCATGTAATTGTTTCCATTGCGTGATGTATCATGAAGCTAACGATGGTGATACCTGACCCAAGGACGCAGTAGACACGATGATAATTCAGAATCAAGAATTCTCTTCGACTTTAAAAAACGAAAACTTTTTTCTTCGGTAACGAACGAGTTACGTATGAAAAGCTAGGTAAAAAGAAAAAAGAAAGGACGATGGAATGAAAAGGAAAGAAAAAGATTTCGATCCATCGTCGAACAAAAGACTCAGGATAATAGGGAAATACTGTCTGAGGTATTCGACACGACACGCTATCCACATGGCTGCTCTACAGACGAGAAAGTTGGTTGGATTGACCGTAGGTCTGCCTGTGAGTGTTAGGTGTATATTAACCCTATTTGCCCGACATTTTTTTGGCGATGTGCCCGTATTCAGTGTGCTCCCACGTTTTATTCTTCCATTCAGCCCTATATATCATCCCTACGTCATCCTAAGAACCACTCGATCTACCTTTGGTACGGAGACGAATTTCTCTCTGATCCAGTTGCGTCTCGTTCCCACGTTTGCGTTTTGCTTGCTGTTCTATGTCGTTTAAATGCCTGATTTTTTCAGAGTTTAGAGGTTTCTAAACGTATTGTGTTCTCCTTGATTCCTTCGTCGTCCATTTTCGTCTCCCTTGTCGCGTTCTTTCAGTTTCATTGGCATTTTTGTTCGCTGTTGTCTCCGCCTGTTCAAGTAGGAAAAGGCAACGATAGACAGACGCATCGACGAATCAGTGTTTCCATCATAGATTAGTAGAAATTTCACTCCGCTCGGTATATCCTACTTCTTTTAGTCTCGGCGAAGAAGCAGCATGCGGGTGTACTCGACGATCGATCTCCTCAGCTGTGGTGTGTATATTTGAACGAACAGTTGCATCCCGATATTCGAAACAGTTGTCCCGACCTATCTGTTGTTTTTCTCGCTTGGCAAAGTGTATTTATCGATGTATCGTTCGTTTGTTCTTTATTTCCATGGTTGCTCCTCCCGTTGTTTTACGAAGTTCTGCCTGTTTCGTGAGAATGCAGTAAGTAGATGACAGAAGAGATGGAATCGTTCGTTGTTCAACCGAACGCGATAGAATAGCACCGATTCTCGTCTTTTGTTGCGCGTATCGACGTGTCGACCTCGCCATCGCGAAAAATCAAACCAGAAGAAGCAATCTTGAAGAGTCTCGTTTTCAACACTGAAGACTCGAATCTTACGAATCTACAGAAGGATGCGAGGAAACATCTATTCACATTTAGAAGCAAAGGGAAAATTTTGCTTTAAAAGATATTTGAGAATATGTTTTAATTTATTATTCGAGCATATTTAAGTAATTTCCTGTGAGCAATTTTGCATTCATCGAAATTCAAATTCGAAGAAATCTTGATTTACGTCCAAATTTTTCCACCACTACGCGTTAATGTCAGCTTAAATTCAATTTCCAAGTGGTGACCAGCAACATGGCACGCCGGTTTTCCAGCTACTCGAAAACCCTGATCGAAATTGGACCTTAGAGAACGATTAATCATAGCTGTCGCAAAGGAGCGATAAATTGCGAGAGATTCGCGCAAGTCTTTTTTCGTTCGTTGATTTCCATTCCGTCGAGACACAACCAGACGGAGGAACACGATGACCGTTGTTTCTGTAATTTTCTGCACCCTTTCGAACGAGGGTTTTAATTCTTCCGCTCAGCCGCTGCGGTTAATAGGGGCGAAGAAACGAGAACAGATCTCATCGGACTCTGATCAATCATTCGATCGATATCGTTCTTTGTTCTTGTGTTTCTTTCATTTAATCGTATTCTGTGATGGTTCTATTTTATTGCTATTATTTTCTACGCCTTTCTTCTGCGCCCAGATCGCTCGATCTTTTTCGTTTGTCATAATGTTACTCGTGGAATATCATCAACAGTCACTTTGGTAATACAAATGGAGGCACAAAGAAAGTTCTGAACTGTATGTACAAGGAAATAAATCTGTACAGAATGTAATGGTTGTGAAACGATATTTCTTAATCTATACGCTGATAACTGATTTTCGTTTATTATGTATATATTTTCCTATGCACAAATGTCTGGCAATGAGACGCGGGATCCAACCGAATTATTTTATGGATCGAGTAACAGAAAAGTCCAGAAATTTGTGCTAATAAAGAATTTGAACAGATGTCAACCAATTCTGTTCGACACCTTTCAATTATTGCGATGAATCTTAATGTCCTTCTACCTTTTACTTGATCCTTTCGCTCCTTTTAACAAGAGATACCAATATTCGTATACTTTTTTATTTTCTCAAGCAAAATTCACCAAACATATTGCCTTGTGTCGAAACGCCTTTGAACTTTATCGATGAAAAAAATCTACGATCGATAATGCCATCGAGGAAAGAAAAACCGAAAATCGTCAGATTTCCTCGCTTCGTCACGAGAGCTCCTCACTGATTGAAGTAACTCTCCAATTTTGTACAACGTTGCTACTAACCTGCTAAACGAAGGCAAAAGAAGTAAAAAAAAAAAAAAAAAGAAATAACAATCGATCTCTCGAGCCTTTTATTACGAGCTTTGACAAGAAACTGCGGCTTCACGCTTGGCGCGACTGCTGCAACGAAAGCTTTGATATTAACGAATGGCTTCTTGACTCTTACTTCTCTTTAACTCACGAACTCATTAACTCTCTCTTCTTATTAATTATTATATATTTATTCCTGTTCTTATTATTATCATTCTTATTATTATTATTTCCATTATTATTGATTACTATTATTATGTGCTGTTTACGGTCAGTCTGTGCATCATTTGTTCTCCACATCGTATTTTTGATCCATACTTCTGCGCCAATCCATCATCGCGTCTTGCACTCCAAGTTTGATATAATACCACCGATCACAAGAAACAAAAAATGGGAAGAAAAAATACAGTGTATAAGGAAAGAACACATATAGACGAACGAACGAACGAATGAACACGAAACACCCATGTTTTAACTACAACACGATTTTTTATTTATCTTCTTTCCCTTTTCTAATCGACGACATCGTACGTCTACGTACGACTACACGAACCAGCGTTCGAGAAGAGGATGGACGATCGGAAACATATTCATCCCTCGATCGATCGATCGATTCATTCATTCACGAAAGGACACAAAGATTTTTCGACGATGATTCGTACACGCAACGAACGACCAACTGGCAATGAGAAAACCTGTCGTTGCTATACTGGTAGTCCTGCTATGAATGAACTTGGAGAAAATGAAAGATCGCGCGTTGTTCTCATGGATCGGTGTATCGATTACGATCTATGCTGACAAGTGCAGACATACGCACGAATCATAATTGAAATAAGCGAATGACGAGTGGATCTCGATGTTACATTTTTTAGGAACAGCGTCGTTCTACCTGTGTGTTCCACCTTAGCCCTTTTCTTGACGGAAAGCGTTCTTTTCACGGAATACTTTTTTCTCGACGAGAGAACGAAAAGAAAGAACGAAACGAACGAAACCGAGAGTGTACAAAGGAAAAAGAGAAAGGCAAGAAGGAAAGAAAGAAAAGGAAAGAAAGAAAGGAAGGAAAAGGAAAGAAAGAAAGAAAGAAGAAAGAACAAGGAACTCGAATACCTAAACCGATCTTACTCCTTCTATTTTCTGTTCCCTGTCTTTTTCTCTTTTTCCCCTCACTATCTTGTCTATTTCTATATTTTCTGTCTTTCTCTACCTCTTTATTACGAATCTTCTTGATAACCTGGCCCTTTTCTTACTATACGTCTTGCTATGTCCCGCTTTCTTTTGTTTCTAGATATTGCAGAACCTACAAAAAAAACGCACTGAGCGGAGGGGGCGCCTAAGTTCTGACAATATGAGTAAAAAGAAGTCCGGTTTCAGCAAAAGCGACCTTATTTTTAAGGTAACCCGCCCTAACGAATGCGCGAGCTCGCGTCCGCTCGAGGTTCGCGATCGTGTTCGTCGAACCCGCCTCGAGACCACCTTGGGTCCCGTTTTCACGAGACTCGAGCGAACCACGCCGACTCTGTCCGCCCTGTGTTCTTCTCGCAAAACCAAAACGCCAAGAAATAAAGGAATTTCTAGCGAACAATATTCTTAAATAAATATATTCCGATAAATATTTCGTTTGGTAAATATTTGATGAAACAGGGAATCGGATGAGTTCACAAAGAGTACATATAGCCAGTTCCCATGAAAACGAACTGGATAATTCACGGTCGATTTGTCAGGGGAATAAGTAAACGGAATGAGAGGGCATGAACAGAGAAGAAAAAGGAGAGTCAGCAGTGTGTCGTTCGATCGATGTCTCGCGAAGAACAGGAAGAGCGATCACGAGGAGGCTGGACGCAGGAGCTGTACGCTGATTGGCTCGTTGGTTTATTACAAACATTCGCTTCTACTATCCGCCGCATTATACATTACATATTACCCGCAGCAATAGGCTATGCTTCTTATACATTCACCATCGGCACCCGCCTAGCGATGAGAAAGTACCAAAGTGTATTTTTATTCCTACAAATTATATATATATACATAGATACATACATATAATATATCGTGTGTGACGTTACTATATGTGTATATATACTTTAGAGAAACTTCACCGACCAAATCCAACTTGTGAAAAACAAAAAAGTGATATAGAAGAAATATATATATATATATATATATATATATATAACGAGAAAAAGATGTAAAAAAACGCCCTGCTCTCGAGGAAGTCAGAGCTGATTTTCTCTCTGACTCGTTTTCGAGACGATCCGTCATCTCGTTGTCGAAGTTGGCGAGCTATTCGTTCCCATGCTCGAAATCAACGAAAAAAGAAACAGAAAAAAAATGAAATAGGAGTCGTAAATAAAATATTCGACTATCGTGATGAAGCAGACGCCTCCACGTCTAGATGCAATCGTCTACTCGTGGATCCCTCCTCTCTCTTTCTCTCGACCATCTCTTTGTCTCATCCACTTGATTTTTGCCGTGTTTTAATATATATATTTCCTTCTACTTCTCCGCTTTTCCGTCCTCCGCGTTTTTTTACAGAGGAAAAAAGAAACCGAAAGTATTTGTCTTATTTCTTTCCGCCTGGATAGAAATAATTTATCTGTCTCTATTTCTCTCTGTTCTCGCGATCTCCTCCCTATGCGGCAAACAACCCAATCGTCACACGGCATGTGTGTTCCATTAGGACTTTCTCAACGCTTTCCAGACGACCCTCTAGTTCCATGGAACGATTGATCCGACGAGCCGGAAGAACAGATGGCCGCACTCTTTGCTACGATACCAAAAGCCACTGTCCACGCACTGTCTCTTGAAACGCTTTTTTTATCGCTAGACGGTGTGCACGATCCTTTGGAAACGAGCGCACGTTGATTGGGCGTCCCTTCTCTGTCGCTTTGTTGCAAATCGCACACTGTTGTCCGCTGTTAGCGATGGGCGGTCGACTCTCTGCCCCGGGTTTTCGCGAGACTCTCCCTTGCTCGAATTGCTTTCGATGTTTTCGGGGACGTTGGGGATCCGGGGGATACGGTGAAAGTCTCTAAACGGGGTCACGAAGAATTTCGAAGAGTTTTAAGGAACCGTGAGACTTACGTTTACTGTGGAATATTTCACTCCTTTTATACTAGGTTTAAAATTGGTCGAAATATTAATTAACGATATCTCTTCAAAAATCCTGCAAAATTGGCAAAAACGTAACTGAAGTAACTGGTAATAGTTACAGAGACCGACGAATTTGGAGAAAACGTAGATAATAAAGAAAGTAGTGGTAGCAGTAGAAGGTAGAAGGAAAGATCGTCATCATTTGCCTAGAGTAAACTAACGTTGTATTTAAGTGTACCGATTTCTTGTTGTTGTATCTTCACCATGTAATTAGCACTTTCTTTTCAGATGTATTGAAACGTGTGGTTAATAAGTAGGTAACATTAAAACAAATATTCAAATGTAAGTGTTTAAAGAAAAATTTTAAAATCGATGTTTCTCTTTGTGAACCTAAATAGCACTCGAATTGAGAATTAATTAAAAATTCTTTCAGTAAATCACATTTTACCATACTGATTAACAACTAGATGCCGTTAAGAGAAATATTCTTTGTAACTTTATGATAATCAACTAAGGAACTTGATATTTATCTAAATGAATCCAAACAGTACGCAAACGGAGAACTAATTAAGAATTCTTTCAGTAAATCACGTTGAACCGTGAACTAATCAGTTTTGTACTTTCTGTAAGTATCTTCCTATTCTAACTTAAGTATCTCACAAATGAAAACTAGAAAAATCAGAAATTATCTCTTTCGTATCTACAAATATCTCTTCGTAAGACAAACCACATTAAACGGTGTTCAATTTGTACTTTGAAATTAGAAACTATCTTAAGAACACGGCTGACGTCTTTGAAGGCTCTTGTCTAGACTTTTCATAGACTAGAAGCGTTCGAAGCAATTCGACACTCGGAATTACGCGTTCAATAGCGATTCGAGAACGTATCAAGTCGATCGTCACAGCTAATCGACTTGAGAATCTACCCCCGGAGAGAACCACCCACCCCCGGTGTCCCTCGCCTCCCAGCATTTATACGAGGCGCATCGCTGCTCTTTTTTTCTAGATGACTAACGAAAACGGAAATAAAACGAACCAGAAAAAGGAAAGGGGATAACAATTAGGGCGCATTGTACGAGAGTAGAGAGCTCGCTACCCCTGCCGCTGCTCTGCGAACCGACCTTCACCATTTTTCGCCTCCTCTCTCTGTTTTCCACAGCCCCTTCAGCCTCTGTTGCTTCTCAGCCAAGAAAAAAGAATATATGTGCACCCCTTTGTGATACTGGCTGGCTATCTGTTTTATGGCTGCAAGCAGGCGCAAAGAAATAGAAAAGATCATAGCGAAAAAAACGTATAGAAAAATTAAAAAAATACTATAGAAAAAACGCAGAAAAAAAAAGAAACGGTAGCGAGAGGAAGAGGTGGCTTGCTTCTCGTTGCTTAGAGCCTGGCTTCTTTGCCGCTTCATGATTATTTGACTTGGCAGCTGGCGTTTCTTTTACGTTCTCTGTCTCTCGCTCTGTTCCTGTCTATCCCCTTCTGTCTATCATTTTTTCGTTTTGTTTCATTTCTTCCTTTTTGCTTTTCCGTTTCGCGCATCTTTTTTCTTTTCTTTTTTTGTTTTGATCCGTCAGTTTATCACGTCCCTTTATTCTTTCCCCCTTTTTCTTCTTTTTGATTTTTTATTTCAATTGGTTCTGCTTTTGTCATTTTGTCTCCCTCGAATTTTTGGTTTCGTTCTTTCGTTCTTACGGGTGTGTCCATCGCGATTTAGCCGTCTGAACGTCCTGGAGAACGTTCAGCCCCGATTGATGATCGGTCGTCCTCCTCGATTACCCCATCGTCTCAGTGCCTCAGTTTTATTTTTGTTCCCTCGTTCGTTTGTTCGACCCTTGTCCCTCCATTCTGTTTCCATTTTTTCTTTCTCCTCATTCTGTCTTTCGGTTTGTTCAGTTGTCGTTGCGTCGTTTCTTTTTTGTGTCGTTCCTTGGTTTCTGTGTTATTTAAATTTTGTTGATTAGTAACGCTGTTGCCACACCTGTACGCGGCGCGCGCGCGTCCACGAGCACGCCACTTTCGATGTGATCGAGGCGCGCCCTGTGTCAAGCACGCGCACGGGTCGCGTACTTGTACAATATACAATAACCGCCATATCGTTACTTGTACTTTTGACCATTGATGACCATTTAGCTGTTCATTTATTACCGTGAAGAGTTGTGTTACGACAAACGCTTTCGTCTTTTTTAAATGGACTTGTGACTGTCTCTTGTAGAACAGAAGGTTGGATGTTCAGTTTTAATTCAATGTATATGTATATGTATATCGTTCCTTTGTTCGTTTGTGTCTCATTATCTTTTCCTTTTTTTCTTTTGTTTTCTGAATGATTCAAACCATGCGTATGCATATCCACTATGCGCGCGCTCCCATGCGTGAATAGTATATACGTGTATATAATTACACGCGCATTATATATACACACGTGTGTATAGCCCACGTTGTGTAACACGATAAAATGCAACGAATAAACTAAACAAAAATAAAAAAGCAAAAGAAGAAGAAGAAACGATAAATCGCAATATTCTCTGGTCGTGTGCCGTTGTGTATCCACGTGTCCACGTCCACGTGTCTCTATGTCGTGTGTAGCGCGCGCGCGCGCGCGTGTGCGCGTATGTGTACCGCATGAACTATATATGATGTTTGTTAGTTTGTTCCTTTGTTTCGTTTGTTTTAATGCCAGGTAATGTATTGAAACTAGTTGTGGTCTAGCAGTAAGTTTTTTCATCGCCCTGTTTTTTTTTTACCCGTACTTTGTCCAGTAGGCGCAAAGAACAATACACTGTGACTTATCACAGCCATCATGTATAACATATCACTATAATGATAACGACACGCGCCGTTTCCATTCTACCAACCGTTAGTTAGCCGGATTCTGTACGCTTCTACGACGAGATCGAATGACGATTTCTGAATTCCTTCGGAATTTGGGGATTACAACGAAGCATTACGGAACATTACGCGCGTCATGACGGTATACATGCGTTGTACCGTTGCTTCTTGCCATATCGAACAATCGGACGGACGACAAGAGAAACCGAAGTTCCGGCATTCCTTTGATTAGCCAAACGTTGCCGGACACGATTCCCATCGTCATTCGATTTCGTGTTCGATGATACACGCACCGTGATTGCCCGATATTCAGACAACCGCGGTTTTGATTTAATGCAGGTATTCGTTGCTGTTCTGTCGCCTCTTTATTGAGACCTATGTATGCATCGACACACGCTATCTGTGAAGATCAACGGTCGTCTCGCAACGAAATTATGCCATGACCATATCAAGGAAAACGTAGTTTTATAGGTTTTGTGTTAAATTGTATTACGGTGTTTTAATGGTTTGGCATTGATAAAAGATTTTGAATTGGACAGTTCTGTTTGTTTATTATAAGGAAGTTTTGTTACGTATATTACTACAATATGTATTATGGTTCGTAAAAAGAAATATTCATTTCTATCGATTATAAAAGCGTAGATCCTATTAAAAAGGTTACATATTAAAATATAGCACTGCTTCTTTCACGTAACATTACAAGTATTTTGAACAGAAAAATATGTATTGTTAGTATATAGGTATTAAATTAGTGAAATAGTACACTATCTTTTTCATGTAATATCATGAATGATTTGAATCGAAAGATATAAATTGTATTATCTCGAAAAGTAGAACAATCATAACGCTGCAAATTAATCTTGTATAGAAAAATATAAATATAAGTAAATAATATTATTTTCTAAAGGAGAAAGCTTACAATGTTGCAAATTGACTGTTACGATAGGACACATTCTTTTTCAATAATTAAAGTAAAGCATTGTTTACAACCACTTTGAAAAAATAAAGTAACAGGTATACTATTGTTAACAATAATGATGCTGACAATGGTATGGATATTATTTTCTTAAAAGAAAAATTTATGGTGCTATGAATTATATATTTGCCGAAGCACGATACTTGCGCACTTAACCACTTGTTTTCTAAGTGGTGTAATATACCTCGCAAAAAGAGATTGATTACGTAGTATTACATCTTCCCTGAACAATATTGATCAAGTCGAATACATAACACTTCCAACGGAACTCAATCGATCACGTAGTACTACGTTTCTTGCATAGCAGAATCTGTTACGTAATTCAACATTCCTTATAAATTGACATTGATCGTATAGTCTTGAATAACATGAGGTGAATCATTATCTACGCAATATCGTACATGGCTATATATCTAAAAAACGTAATTATTAATCAGACAATCATAAATTGATGATGAACCATAAATAAATCAAAACTTTTTCGAGAAGAAATAATATATCAATAACGTAATACGTGAGCTTCTTTGTGACCCTATCGTAACGCTACGTTGTTCGATCATGCCAAACCAACTGCGAACAACCAAACACGTAATTCTTCATTAATGCCTAATAAAGTATTTTAAATTGTTAAATCGCGTTGTATTGCGTTGTTTCGCTATTTTAATTGCAGCGTTCTATGTTATTATCAAACACCAATCAGAAATCATACGACTCTGTAGTCATCTACATTGTAACTTTATACATAACCTACAAAGTGAAAAGATAAGATAGTATAACTTGTTTTCGTCGTATCTATTCGAGTATTTCTGCAAACTAATACATTTTATTATAAGAAAATTATTGTTGCTCGATATATCACTAAATAAACATATAACACTACATATAAGAATATAATTTGTTTTAATAACAATAACAATAATTTTCATAAACGATCATATACGATAAACATGTAACACTATCGAACGTGTTAATTGGCTATGCAACAAAGAAATAAATCACAAAACCACGCGTTACTACAGTAAAATAACACATTTACACTACAATAAAACCTCCACACAATTACGAGTAATGCCATTTAACCATTACCCAACAATGAGACAAAGAGCATAATAACGCTATCTACATCCTTTCTTATCAGACCAAACCAAAATACCAAAAATAATCAGTGTCGCCATCTTCTACGAAGGAAGTGCGAAGCTTACTGCCAAGTCCCCCTACCGTTTAACTTCCTGTATCTCGAGTTTCTCGCTTAATTCTCCCCATTGCGGTATTCTCGATTACCACAGATAGTGTGTCTCGATGCGATCTCCACTGTTACTGGGCGAAGATCGCCGCAAGTTTCGGAAAGAGGTCCGGAATTAGAGCAACAATAAGAGGACGATAACGTCGAAGGCTCTTGGCTGAGTATCGGGCCGTTGCTGGCCTCTAAATTGGAAAAGTTGTGTCGAGATTGGTCGTGGATTACGGGGTCAGAAACGATCGTTCTCCCCGCGATCGGGCTTCCTTTGGCACGCGCGCGCGCGCGTTTCCGCCACAAGGAGAAACGGAAACACGCGAGCGTGCGCGTTTACGTGTGCTGTACATACACACGATACGCACATCATCGAACCCTTGAAACCGATCCTTAGACTTTAGGCCCTGGATCGATTTGGAGGCCGCGGAGAGCACTCTCGATGGGATTTCAGAGAGCCAAATTAATTGTCAACTAGATTTCAAAAAATGCTTTTTTTTACTCTTTTTTTTCTATTACTAGCTTTTCCCTTGTTTCTTCTTTTTTTTTTTTTTGTTCGATTCCAGGTCACTGGATTGCGGGGAAAGATCAAACGAATTTTTTGAAGAACGATAAGTGCTCGTTTGTACGGCAGAACTTGATTTATCTGTTTACCGATGAAATCTGTGTCGCTCCGTAGAAATCTTGATGGTGCACTAGTACTCGTCCGGGTTAATTGTTTTAACTTTTTCTATGTAGATCCATGGGTACACTTTGTTAAGCTTTGGTGATGATTCGATGAAATTTTTAAGAACTTGTAAGACTGATCGATGATCGGTTGTTAATTACTGTGACGATTAAATATTTAAATAGAAAATTGGATTTGCAATAGCAATAGGTTAATTGTTAGAGAAATTTCATTGCGACATTGTAATATAAATCAAGGCTTTTCAATCCTTAGCATATCAAAGTGATATTATCTGTGCCAAAAGAGATTGAATGACCCTATGCTTTCTTTTAGCGTTATGCTAATTCGTATTATCGAAGCTTTGTCATAACTAGATCCGCATTGAAGTTGATCAAAATATTAGTACAACTTGTGAATCTTATTAGATAGAAATGTTTCTTTTGACTGTCGCGTTCACATACTCAGTGTGTGATAAATAATAATGTTATAAATAGATTCACGATTTTAAATATCATAGCTTGAATTAAATTTGAAATTTTTCTGTCTGTGCTTACAAGAACATTCTTTATATGTCGTATAATCTAAAAATGAAAAAATTTGAAAGATAGACAGCTTTAACGAAAAAAGATTTAACAATTACAAATAACAATTTTCTTGCACATTAATTTTAAAAAATCAATTGAGTAGCGAAAATTCTATTATCGTAACATCGTTTGTTCCTGATTTCAAATTAAATTAAATTGTATAGTTATAGTTAAAGATATGTAAGTTTTCAGATACTTTCGAGCGATAGTGCAAGTTCCATTATCACTATTATCGCTTTATTCGCGATCCAATATATAATGACGGTGTTCAATGACGTAAAGACGTACATAGTTCCTAAGAAATATTTAATAAGTCACTCGCTCTTATTTATTCTGACGCAAATACTAAATCGCTTTACTGTTAGTTACTAAACAAAACAAAAAGAAGAAAACAAACAAACGATAACATCTCTCTTGGAGTTTTTTAACATTTATGCAAACGTCATTTCAGTTATTATTTTGTCTATGCTTACTTACTGCGATTTGTGAATGAAACATAGATATAGAAAAGTCATGTACAATATATTTGCAAAAATTATAAATAAGTTATTATATTATAAATAGTTATAAGTAAAAATTAAGAAAATATGTATTGAGGTCCGTAAGTAAGTCCACACCTTTGTATGCTAAGGATTACGTTCTACGAACAAAAATTTCAAGAAGTTTATCAAACGTAACGATGAAATATTTCTATATACTTTTGAACGTAAAATTTCCTTATACAAACGAAGATTTATCGAATTTGCAATGGCATTTCTTTTTTGAAAAATCGTGTTTTACAAACAGTAGGCGACGATTTTGGTATTTCACAAAAACTAAGCTTCGCGAGAAAAATCGACTGCAGTTTGCTTACTCATGGCTTCGTAAAAACGAAGTTTTATGGTATTTCTCGAAAAATTTCAGGTTTGCAGTAGTATCTATCTGCTCTTTACAAAATCGCGTTTCGAAAGAAATGAATGAAAATTTATTTCTTTATACGTGCCTGCATAAAAACGAAGGTTTATCGTGATTTCTAAAAACATTTCAGATTCACGGCGGCATTGCCACTTCGCGAGACCTCGTTTCACGAGCGAAAATAGACGACGGTTTACTTGTTTGTCGCAAACCGCTCGTAAATAAGGCGAAATACGTGTCGATTCTTTAATAATGCCAATCGTGTAGTCGTAAATAATTCTCGACGCATTCCCCGCGGAAGGAAAAATGCGTCGGGCATGACTTCGTGTTTTTGAAATTCAAATCGCGCCCGTCGAAGATTCAGAGCGGTCGAATTGCATGAATAATTCGATAAACGTTACACTCGCGCCGAAATTTCGACGTGGCGCGTGTTCCTAAAGGAAAAAACGGACTTTCCCAGCAATCATTCATCGCGATTTATTCCGTTCTATTCGTCGCTAATGAATCTTTGATCAGCTCGTTAATCGGTGTATTGGTAAACTTTTTATTGAAATATTCCATCAACCGTTCGACCAATTGATTTCGCGGTCGTAGAACAAACACAGATCCGCGATTACGCGGAAATTAAAATCGCGAAACAGTTCGGTATCCATTTCAAGTTTAAAGAACAAAAGCTATGTGCGGAATTTATCGGGAATCGATTGACAGAGTTTATGTAAGCTTTTTTGACGTTGGATAAACTTTTTTTTTCATTCGAAAGATAGTTAAACACGGGTAAACGATGTGTCGTTACAGGCGAGAACTACTTGTAGAATTTTGTTTCGATTACTATTGTGATTTTTCAAAAGCGTAGCCAATTTTTCCCCGGAACTTCCAGTTAAAAAATTACATGTTAAATACGTGTGTATCTTCTAACTTTATTGATGGATAAATACTGTTCATAATTATTCAAATGTCCCTATTTGCTTAAAAAATTAAGTTATATATTTTATAAAAATACTGAGATTGTTACAATATATTGAATAATATAAGTTGGCAATCGAGAGTGCAACTTCTATAATAATGAATAAATATTTGTCACTATATGTCGTACAATTGGCTTTAAAATAAGAACGAGCCGTAATATACAATAAGCCTTCATGTTAAAATTTCATATTGGGTCAGGAAAATCGAACTACTATTGCCAAAATAGTGAATCGAATAATTCAATTGACTCGAAAATTGGGACAAATTACAGTAATTATATGATACTGGTAAAATATTGGGACACGGATATGGTAGTACTGCTCCCATAACAGTGAATAAATAATTATCATTATATTTCTCGTTATTCAATTATCTACAAAATTAAAATAAGCATATAATAATCAAGTCATAGTTGATAAAATTTTACAAAATGATACATGCGAAATATGACATATATAATATATGAAGTGCCACATATAAAGTTCGCATTTGTCATAAAATACCGTAATAAAATATATTTACTATCAAGTACAAAATTATATTAATCGGAAGCAAAAAATGTTACTTTCAATAATTATGGACAGCCTTCCTTCCTCTTTATATATTTTATAAAATCAAAATATTATTTAATATTTAATAAAATTAAAATATCTTTTAATAAAAACAAAAGTTATACAGTAATTTTATTTAATGGGTCAGCTCTCTTCCCTTCGGAATGATTTCCGCCGTCTCCAGCTTCTTTTCTTAGTGAGGACTTGGATTCCCATATCGTGCTTATGGCGCACTGTTCAGCCGAACAGTTTGCAGTTCACAGTTGATCGAGCACGATCGATCGTCGATTTGAAATCATTATCGAACGCCAGAACTTGTCCTGAACATGTCTGGCCCATAAGCCAGGTCTGAGAATCTTAGCCTAACAGTGCAAATGACTGATACACAAACACACAAACACAAACACACACACACATATATGTATATATATATTGTACACATTATATATATATATATATATTTTTCCTTTTGGTTCATCTGTTAGAGCATTCGTAGAGTAACCATTATTATAAACGTTTTTTAGGTTACATTGACTTGTTCTTTTGTGTGCCACGTGATGCGTATTTTCTAATGTAGCATGCTTTTTGAACTGAAAACTGAAACCCGGAAGTATGAACAGCGAAAACTACTTAGGAGAGAAAAGACACTGAAACCGTTCGCGTTCAGACTCGAAATTCTGTCTTACTCTTTAAATCACGAATTAAAAAATCCTTTCCATCCTAAATTTGAGAAAAAGATGAAAATACCTTAATTACTTAAGCTTCGTTTTTTCTACACGTAGAAATATAAAATTTCTATAAATTAAGGGGAAATATATCTATAAAAATTTCTATAAATTAAAATAAACTAAAAATTGAAAAATTTCTATAGATATAGAAAGCTCCTATAACTTATGTCGTGACTGATAACTATACAGGCATATCGACATAAGGAATAATTAATAATAATGGCATTATGTCAAAGAAAAGGACGACTGTTTCGGTTCTGAACGTCGAAACGTTAGGTAGTTTACTTGGTCCTTGACTCAGACGTTTGGATAAATATATGGACTCTGATAGTTTTTTTTGACAATGTATTCAGTGAATTAATATTTGACGCGTTTTTGTGCAACACTCGCTTATTTGCTGTACACTACGCAACCGGAGCTTTGGATAACGAGAGAAGTTTTTAACTGAAGTGTGAACAACATCCTACCCCCCGAAGCTGGCACGAGAATAAACCTTTGTCGTTGTTGTTGGCAGTTCCTGAATATGGCGTCGGTGTTCATGCGGATTTTTAACCTGATTTGCATGATGCTCCTAATCGGTCACTGGAGTGGCTGTCTACAATTCCTGGTCCCAATGCTCCAAGGGTTTCCTAGTAACTCATGGGTCGCCATCAATGAATTACAAGTAAGTAATGTACCGAGCTCGACAAAGTTCGAGATGCTCGCACGCTTGGAATCTAACCGAGTTATGAGCTTCTTTATTGCAATTAGATTTCATGGTACCAGCTTGTAACATATGTATATTCGTCCCGTTTTCTCCTTTTATATAATAAGTATAAAATAAAACTCTGACGAATTTTTAATGCAGTTGGGTGTTTCTGCGAAGAAGATCAAACCTGGAGAACAACTATCATGTTCCTTAAAATATAATTCAGAGAAAAATCAGAAGGTTTACCGATTCAAAGGTTAAGATGTGTGAAGAAATAATTAGTAAGAAAATTTCTGAGAAAAGGAGAAACAATGGAAAATAAACTTCTCTTCTTCTCCTCGCAGTTTCTTTCTTTGACACGAATGGCTTATTTCCTGAAAAGTTTGAAAGAACAAAGCGGAATGAAAGATTCCGAAAAACAAGAGGCGTACCTTAACCCCCTCCTTTTGCAATTCTTTCGTCTGCTAACGGCTTTTTCTTTTATAATAGGCCTATTCTGTCGTTATCCTCGAATCTAAAAACTCAGAACGAAAATAATGATCTCTTAACCTATTTTTCTCGAAGAAGGAAAAGTAACAGTATATATACATATAATACTATCCCTAATAGTATTAAAAATATGATGTTCAAAAATAATCGTAATATTTTTTGTACCAGAACGAAAACTAGAGAAAGTTGATGCTTTTACGACAGGTCACTGTCGGAATATTTTACTATTGTCTTCTTTCAGGACTCATTTTGGCTGGAACAATACTCATGGGCCCTTTTCAAAGCTATGTCGCACATGCTCTGCATAGGATACGGAAGGTTTCCACCGCAATCCTTGACCGACATGTGGCTCACTATGCTCAGTATGATCAGCGGTGCTACCTGTTATGCACTTTTCCTTGGACACGCGACGAATCTCATTCAGTCACTCGATTCCTCCAGGAGACAATACCGCGAGAAGGTAGTTAATATTCGACGAGCGAACCGCGAATCATTGAAGAAAATCCTCGCTCTTTCATCCTTCTTATTCTCCTTACTGTCAGTGTCAAATTCTCTAGAGTTCACGGACGGAATATTTCCAGTAGTGTCTTTCGTGTAACTTATAACGAAGAATATTTTACTTTCAGTCTGACAACACTATGAAATCGTAAACTTTACTTGAATTAAAATAATATATCATAGAATACCGGATAATATGAAGGGACGAATTTATCTTATTGTTCTATCTATTTTTTCTATTCTATAAAACTTCTAGGAATGTGATGTTCAAATTTTAGAATGTCAAAAAACACCAACTAACATAGACATTTATTAATAATTTTTATCAGGTCTTGTTCTAATTAGCTAAAAAACCATCGAGCACAGAAACTACTTGTTTAGTACAAATTTGATTAGGAATCTTCCTAAATGAGATTAATTAACGTTCAAAACGCAGAATATGATCTTTAAGGATAGAAATTAACGATTGCACTCGAACCAGGTGAAACAAGTAGAGGAATACATGGCCTATCGAAAGTTACCACGGGAAATGAGACAGAGGATCACGGAATATTTCGAGCATCGCTACCAGGGCAAATTCTTCGACGAGGAACTGATCCTCGGAGAGCTCTCGGAGAAATTAAGAGAAGTACGAGCCCCAGCACGAGAGACTATGGTCTACTAATTGCCCGGTCTCAACAAATCCTAACGTGTTCTCGTTTCGTTCTAGGACGTGATCAACTACAACTGCAGATCGTTAGTCGCGTCCGTGCCATTCTTTGCCAACGCCGATTCCAATTTTGTCTCGGATGTCGTTACCAAACTGAGATACGAAGTCTTCCAGCCGGGTAAATATCGATTATTTAACTGAATCGTTAGAGTCGAAAATAATCTTTATACTTGCAAGTAGAAGAAATTCTTGAATTATCGAGCGAACTTAAAATGGTATTATCGTTACAACGAACGAATTTGAAAATGTATAATTTAGTAAAACGCCAATTTGATAAAAATATTCCAAAGAAATATTCTATGAAAATTATTTTCAGATTTGTCTTTTAAATTCCCTAACTAGCTTTTCGAACAATCCGATACTCAATCTATGTTACTTAAGAAACAGAACGATGAGAATATCAATTCTTCAAATCTAAATTTCGATCTACTATTCCTCGCGAGAAACAACTTCCTTACATAAACTTTTGGCAAACGTAACTCTGAAGAAGTTCAAACATAAATGATTTTTCTTACTACACACACGCACACATATATACACATACATACAGCCACGAAAGAAAAAGTAAAACCTAGCCTAACATTAAAATCTTATGTTCCCCTCGAACAAAAGTCAACGTTCTAGCAACAAACACGTTGCAACAAAAAATTTTGCAGGTGATATCATCATTAAGGAAGGTACGATCGGCTCTAAAATGTACTTCATACAAGAAGGCATAGTCGATATCGTGATGGCGAACGGCGAGGTCGCGACTTCGCTATCAGATGGCTCGTACTTTGGCGAGATCTGTCTGCTGACGAACGCGAGGAGGGTAGCCTCGGTCCGTGCCGAGACCTACTGCAATCTCTTCAGCCTCTCGGTGGATCATTTCAACGCCGTGCTGGACCAGTATCCATTAATGCGCAGAACGATGGAAAGCGTTGCCGCCGAGAGGTATAAGCTTTGGTTAGGTTTGTTCTATCGAGTTGGTGTGCTAATAGATGTCAATCATCACTCCCACTTCCATGTTGATTTTGTTGAACATTGTGTACTGTCCGATAAAGCGAGTTCTATCAGTCATTCTTATCGTTATTGTCTTCATTTTATTATTTTTTTTATTTTTTTATTATTATTCTTATTATTATTGCTATCTAAAAACATTTCATATTCGCTTATCTCTTCAACACATCTTTGTTCTTCTTCTTCTTATTATTATTATTATTATGACGATTATTATTATTATTCTGATATAATTTCTTTCGTTTTTGTCTGTGCTGGTTCTCAACTCGATATGCTTGTTTTACATACACTTTACACACACAAAAAGGAAAATGATAAAGAATCCTGTTTGGCTCGACGTTCTTTTTTGCGATTGAAGAATCTCTCTTATTGAACGTGACAGTGCAGAATCTTTGTTTTCTTGGGGAGAAAGTATTACAACGAAAAGCGCACTAACTTGCGATCGAGGGACGAGTATCCGTTAGATACGCGTCCCCAATCAATCGAGAGGGTTTTTTGAGAATTTTTTTCAACTTCGTTTTTTTTTGCAAATATTCTCTCTCGACACGTGATTCCCCGTTCGACAAGCGATCGTGTTTGTAGAAATGGCACGACAGTCGAACGGGGTTTCATCCGTTCGAAAAGAAAGAAGAAAGCTTGGAACACCGCGACAAAATATCTTCACACTCTCGACACATTCACTATACATAGTAATGTTGTATTCATAATTTTGCAAACATACTTTATAAATCAGTTCTGGATTTCTCGGTTTTGCCGCATATCCGCAGAGTCACATACTTCTCTTTCGTTCTAGATAGAAATTTTATGATTTATTGATCAAAGTAATTGATGCACTTTTATCGATAACGGTATTGAAGTAGCGTTTTTTGTCGTTTTTATGCACCAGTATTGTTTCTCTTATTGAATCTGCTTTGGTTACATTGCTACAGCTTATCTATCAAATTTATGGTTCACTTTGAGTTCAAATGATTGAGCGTTTTAATCCCTCAATACAAACTCTAATGACTATAAGAATTATAACTGTTATAAAGAGTATAAACTCAAACGACAATCAAGATTTAGCATTTAGAGTATGTGAGTGTCAATGAATTATCCTATAAATTAACTATACCTCGGTAATTTATTTCAAGAAGAGTTATTTAAAAATAAAAAAAAATTATTTTGTAGAAGACTAAACTATGTTCAACACATCAGTCGTACATTTTTATCTATTTTCCTATTCCATTTAGAAGACAAAAAATTTAATCAAAATACTGTTTGGAAACTGAAAATTCGAATAAATTTCACGAATCACGAATGATTCTAGTATTTATATAAAAGCACCATTGAAAACACCATTTCTCTTCTTCAAATTCTCAAATTCTTTGTCCATTCTTGAGGGATTAAATCGAATAAATTATAAACACACGCAAAAATGTGATTCTGCGGGGCGCATTTCAAAGCTACTGACTTTCTTTTACCCAGTCTTGTACCTCACATTATAAAACCTTTAGCGGTGCAAGTGGTATTAGAAACGAATAATAAAAAAGTCTGTTGCAAGTCGCGGTGGGATAATAACGTTCGATTTTTTAGGGAATTACCTGTACTGCTAAACGGTTTGTAAGTCGATCGATGTGAATAATCGTTGGTTGTGTTCCGTGCAACATTCCCTACGCTTAATTGTGCTCTCTCTATAGGTTGAACAAAATCGGCAAGAATCCGAATCTGGTGGCCCACCGCGAGGAGGATCTTGGAAGCGAGTCGAAGACGATAAATGCCGTGGTGAACGCGCTCGCTGAGCAAGCTGCGCATGCTAGCGCCAGTGAAGAATCGGTAAATATTTTTCAAAATTGCTATTAGCCATAATCGATAGATTTTTTGACGCTTTTATATGAGCATTAAATCCATTCGCAATTTCTTAAAAAAGCACAAAGTTACCTTAAGGTTACGTCAACTATTATCAGTTTTATATAAAATCTATTCAATCTATCAATCGAAAAGTGACTTATTTACCTCATTTCGTTATAAAATATCATTTATAGAAAAAAGTTCAGACACATATAGCTTTACAGTTTTTGAATAGTTTTTATAATATTCTTCAAACTAGTGGAAGGCGGACGAACTTATTACTCAACCTGCTATAAATATTAGGTTGTCCTAAAAGTTTCTTTCGTTTTATAAGGAACAACATTTTTTATTTTATATTATTTTATTGAATTATGTATGATCCATTTTGTTCTATTAAGATAAATACTACAACACTTGACAAATTAGGTTTCACGTTTGTATAAAAACGCATTGTTGTAGAAGACATGTTTGTCAGAGAAAGATACTTTTGGGACAATCTAATATAATACTATATTAGGTGATGTGAAAAATTTCAAGTTTCCGATGACCATATGCAGAGCCGTAAATTTTAAGGCTCGGCGCGCAAAGAATGATGAAACGACTGTTCTTTTTTTTGTCTAATAACTACATGAAAAATGATGAAATTCATTTTTTCCAAATTCCAGGTACACAGCATGGAGCTGAGGACTCTTCCCGCTTGTCTGTTGCCCAGACCAAAATCTGAGAATAATTTCGCGAGTCAGGAGCTCTCCCGAGAGGGACGACGGATCTTCCACAAGAGCGACACTTTCCACAAGGATTCGTATCAATGACGACACTCGTTATACTAGCATACAGAGAGATACTAACGGCTCCATGAGCGACAGTGGCGTTGTACACTGTCGATCGGATCGTTGGCAGCCGTTTTAAGCCTAGATCCTGGACGCTACACTAGAAGCAATCTATACATAGATATACGCTATGCCAGTAGTCTTCTAGCGATCGGTTTCTAGCGCCTTCTTATATTAACCTGACGGCACATTCCAGTCCAGGATCTATGCGTAAAATCGCGCGGACCAAGAGCATCTCGACGTTCTCCAGCGATGGCACGGCACAACATGCGAAATAAAACCATCGTTTCGACGTAGCGCTATTATTTTCGCCCTCTGCGAAACGTTCAACCTTAGCAGCAATAAACGAAGCAACCGACGAAAAGAAGAAGAACGGAAGCATTAGTGTGGATTAAGGTTAGCCATGATCGTTGTCCTTCGTTGTCACGAAACGATCGCACGAAGATCAAGAAACGATCGAGAAATATTTTCAACGGAGGATCTTGTGCTGGACGAAGGAAGAAGAAGAGGATAGAAAGATCGGCGGTTGTGCCATCTATCGGAGAACACGGAGTCGTTAATTCCTGCCGCGAGTCTTCATTGACACAGGCGTCGCAACCAAAAGGCGAACAGAAACTGATGCGACGACTGGATGAAGACCTCAACGACGACGAAGAGCAGGCCTAGAAATTTATAGAGCGTATGTAGAGCCCATCGTGGACTAGGTAGAAAAATCCTAAACGACAGTGTTAAACGATGCATAAATTTCTCTGTGATTTTGCAAAAGCCGTACGTTTCGCACTTTTAGGAAAAAATGATGAAACACAGGGGCGAGGGGGGGGATATGAAAACAAGAAAGAGGATAACCTATACACGAACGATTAGGATTCTGTTTTTGGTTCTTTTCTAAGACAACTAACTAACGTATTGAAGAGGACGGAGGAGAAACTCGTGAAACGAGGGGTATTCCAGTTATAAGTTTGTTAACGTGTTTTAACTTTAGCTTCGTATCGTTGAATAGTCCCGTGCGAGTGATCGAACGAAAAGTAAGGTTAAGAGAGGAAGGAACGAGCGACGTGTAATATAAGAGATGGCAATCGAAAGGGAATTTGAACGAAGGTAAAGGAAAAGGAAGATTGAAGAGGATGTCCCATTTGTCGCGGCTAATCTGTCCTAATTTTTGAAATGGAAGGAGCACGCCTGCAATTCAGAACTCGCTTCTATGCTATTTTATTTTCGAAATGGAAGATCTTAATAAGAAATAGAAAATACCTCTCGAATCGATTCGGGGCAGTGGACAAATTGCCGATATCGAATCACAATCAACAGATCTATTCAATTAAAAATCGGGCTTTCGGAAGACCGTGCTGAAACGCGAACAGAAGGGAAAGGATCCAGCGCCACGGGAATCGAGATGGATGAACGTGTGAGAATCTTTCAGGGTTAAAATTTTGAGGACAAACGGGGTATCGAGTGGAGAAATTTAAGTCGTTCTACAAAAGAAAGAAAATTAATATTATAAAAAAAATCTAGATCGAAGGCCCAAAGATCGTGTTAACTTGTTGAGTGTTCTTTGGGCTGCCATGGCTAATATAACAAAATGTAACACAAATGTCAATGAATGAGATAAAATTAAGTAAGTGGAACGCGAGAGAGAGCGAACGAGAGAGCGAGAGATAAGTATCTTTTTATTCGGGTGAAAGACACGCGATGTATTATAAGAAACCAACAAAACAAAACAAAAGAAACAAACAAAATAGAAGAAAGAAAGGAAGGTATAAATATTATGTAATAAATTATTATTATTGTTACCGGTTATCATTGCAATGATTATTACATCCACTACCGCATAAATGAAAATAAAAAAAACACTAAGCAGATTAAATGACAAAAAAATAAACTAAGACGTAAAGATGAGAAAACAGATTACACACATATTATATATATATATATATATATATATACATACATATATACATATACATAAATATACATATAAAGTATGCATAGTGGTCAATACCGTGCTGCAAGATATTAACGATGTAACGTTTTAAGCTGTAAAACACGAGGAAGGATGAAACACCGACAGACACCGAATATACATTTACGGACAGTCTCGGACACAATGACGATCCTTGAGAATAAAATAATGTTGCTTCTCTGATATTGATTTCACGATTCGGCAGAACATTTTCCAAACAATGAGGAAAAACTGAACATAAAATAGAATTAAGAACTGAATACACGATCGAATTGTATTATTTTTGTAGCTGTTGGCGCGTATGTTTTTGCAGTGTTATTCTTTGCGTATTTGAAAGTTTAACGCGACTGTTGAATTTGTCTGATATTAGCGTATTCGTAGCGCAGGAAAGAACCCTCGGTTCTGAGAGAATATTTTCCGGGTCAGTGGCTTCTGAACTCGGATTTTATTATCGGCATATCTCCCTTTAATTCTTAAAATGTATAAAACACCCCAGTTCTTGATTCTAGCTCCATATCGTAAATTGTGAAATGATGTTACAGTTTATAACGTGTTTCGTTTCAAAATTTTATTCAGTGGATTTCTGTCATTTGATTATTACGTCAAAGAAGAAACAAAGTAAAATGAGATTACAGCAATAAAAGAGATGCAGGAACCACTGTACCACGTGTTAGCTCAACTGAACATAGAATCGCATCTGTTCGCAAATGATACTCTTCTTTAAACAATTAAATGAACGCTCTAAGAGTCTAATTTACAAAATAGCAACGTTACTTGTTATTTTGAAGTATTATATATAAATACTATGTATACACACGCTGGGTCACATATTGACGTATACACTTATTACACCGACGAACACACACACACGGCGAATGAAAAAGAAAAAATGAAACGTGCCATTCGTTTCCTAGTTGAATGTGTACACCTTCGTGCATATGTGATTGGATATGCATACATGTACATATATACATATATAAATATATAAATATCCACGTAAGAGTGTAGAAATATTATATACATGCGTTTCATACATAATACATATACATATGTAAACATATACACGTACACACGTATGAGGAAAACAGAAGTACCTATTTTTCATGTAAGAGAGAGATAGTTTTCTGTCATTATTTTACATCCCCTCACGTCATCCTGAATAATATTATATTATATATATATATATATAAATAACGATAAAAAAAAGAATAACTAACTACGATAATGATTATTATTATTATATATAAATATTGTAATAGCGATGAAAGAGAACGGTTTGCGTACCGTGAGTCGAAAACAGAAGGCATCCCAAAAAATGGTAGAATACTCGTAGACCGCATGACCGACGTTTTTATAGAAATCAACTCTATACACACAAAAACCGGTCTAGGACTAATCTGCCAGCCAGGTTCGGGCCTAAGGTGTACGCGTAACTAATTATACAAACAAAACTGAAAGAGAGAAATTAAAGAGAGAATGAGTGTGAGAGAGTGCGAAAGAATAGAATTATTGTTACTAATTGAAAAAAAGGCGAGCGAGAACGAAGTAGAAGATGAACGATTTATTATTATTACGATTATTATTATGATTACGATTATGATTACGATTATTATCACGGTTATTGTCACGATTATAATTATTCTTGTTATTATCATTCGTAGAACGAAAACGTGGCAGAGAAGGAACGGAAGGAAAGAAGTTGTATTCTTTGCTATCACTGCTGAAAAAAAGCAAAAAAATCGATAGATAACTATTTATCCACTGTCTGCTAATGAAACGATCAGAGCGCGACAGAAGAGAGGGGCAAAAGAGAGAAATATTATTATACCGTGTAAAAAGGCATAAAATAAGATAAGATACGTTATGTGTTGTAAAAATCGCTCTATGTACAACGTGTACATACAGACAGCCGCGAAAAGAGCATAGACTTCCAGAAAAAGAAAAGGCGAAGGCGAATGTTATACGAAGAAATATTAAAACGAACAGAGAAACAGGCGAAGAAGGATAAAAAGATATAATATTAGGATTAAATATCGAGCAAATGCGAACAAACACAGTGTTAAAAAAAAAAACAAATAAATAACTCGTGCGGCTATTCGAGATGCACGTTATTTGCTAAGCGACAAGAGTGAGACACGTAATTAAGCGAATTAACAAAACAACAAAAGCAAACAGAAAAAAATAAAAAAAAGTAACATGCAAAAAGGTAAAGTTAGTTTTTGTATCGATATCAAGAGAATAGGTTTCGCAAGGTAGCAGAGAAACGGAAGACGATCAGGGGCCCGGAAATCGGAAATGATAACATAAAATTCGCGCGTGTAACACGGTTTACATGGCGAAATCGAAGAAACGGCTGATGGAGTTCGATTTAAAAGAAATGAGGACAAACAAAAAGTAATAAAGGAGAGTCATCGAAGAACTTTCAGTTTTCTCGTGAGATCGATGTTGAATGATGAATTGCGAGATCGTCGTTCGCGGTTGAGAAACGATACGGAATAATAATACACGATGCCAGAACTGTCCTAGAGCCAGAGTATAAAAAAAATATACAACATAAAAAGACTGTAGCGCCATGAAATATGTGTATCTCGGATCTTAACATATCAGACGTCTCGTTTCGAGCGACTACGAGATCGTTCGCGGCGAGATTTTTCGCTGGACAGCTTGCCGATTATCCGCGTTTCGAAGTGAAGCACACTTTGGACGAATCTGGTGATGGGCTAGGAATCTTTTTCAAACGTGTTTGAAACTGTTAATTAACGTATGAAAGTTATGCGAATATGGTGATTCATTGTGCAAGGGTAATGGAAAAGTATTTAACAGAATTTTCTTATATGAGATTTTGTTTTTTCTTAAAGATTGTTTTAAATTTGATCGATGAATTATTATGGATCTTTTTCTATCAATATTTTCTGGATTAACTTGTTAGGAATCGAGCAATGGGATGAAAACAATATCACCGAAATGCGTTAACAATGTAAGTTATATATCGTTTTGACATGTTACAGAAAGAATTATAAAATCGTTTTGTCTATAGATACTAGGATAATCAGAGATACAACAAACATTTTCCTCACTTGATAAAAGATCATAGTACTATAATTAGCTCAATCTCCTGAAATTTCATAAAGTTGTAGGATATAAATGGAAAAGAAATATCGGCAAAAGTATTAAACAAATCCTTAGGACTTTTTTTCATAACAAGTTAAAAAACAGAATTCAACAATGTAAATTGAAGTATTGCAAATGAAATATTGTGTTAACAACACAATGTTGGTCCTTAATGAATTAACACAAAGCCTATAAACAAAATTTTTTTACTTTTTATTTTTCAATTGTTATTCTTAAGGAAAATGTTCCTAGAGTTTATTTAAGTATTGTGAATTGGGTAAAAAACGAAATCTTGTATAGAAAAAGCATATTTAACTTTTTCCAATTATTTTTGCACAAAAACTTATCATGTTACCAATATCTAACAATCTATGAAGTCTTGAAACGTAAAGATCTTTCAGATAGAAGCTTCACCAACGTATAAAAGACATCACTATAACTTTTTACTCGCATAGGAATTACCATAGACGTTTCTATCACTTCTAAGACTCTCAAAGAATTGTAAAAGATCTTTATTCTTCAAGACCTTCTAACTGCAATCTTATACTTCAAAACGCAAAATCTAAAAGGAAATATCAACCTTCTAAACACACAAAATAACCAATTAGTAATATAATTTTATATTTCCTAAAATATCTGTCCACTCTAAATGTTAGAACTCTGGAAGTCTAAATTTCGAAAATTTCGAAGCCTACGAAAACCTGATACGAAGAACGAACGACCCAGCACCAGACGTTTCAAAG
The DNA here is from genome assembly GCA_014737475.1 of Bombus confusus. NCBI lineage: Eukaryota > Metazoa > Arthropoda > Insecta > Hymenoptera > Apidae > Bombus > Bombus confusus. The sequence goes on from JACXIV010000044.1 coordinate 635,430, forward strand.
CTTCCTATCCTCAAGACCAGCCTACCTTCCAAATCTCGCAATTCACCTTACTATTGTTCTCGAAAAAACAAAAACAAAAAAAAAAGGGGGAAGAAATTCCGTTTTCGACGTCATTGGCTTGCCAGTTCAACGAGCCTACCGAGATCCATCGAATCGAGAGAGCGTAGTCGAACTGAATCGTAGCGTTGACACAGTGTAGACAGACAGACACACACACCTAGCTAAAACACTTCCGTTTCCGGTTTCAAGGATCGAACGCAATTATTTAAGGAAAAGAAACAAAAAAATTACAAAGAAAAAAGATAAAAAAATTATAACGATCGATAATGAAACATGCGACTGTCCAATGCCAAGTAGAATGCTAAGCTTCGTTAGACAGTACACTGGCAAGCGTTTCTCGGTGATCTCTACAAGGTGACACGCAAGACTGGCTCTTTAAATCGCTGGTGTCTCGTAGATTCCGTATAGGTAGATGTTCATATTCAATGATTTTGTTTAAGTAATCACATGTTATATACACACGCGCATAAGTGATTGAAACAACGAAGTCGAAGATATTAAAGTTCGTAATCGCAGATCAATCGACATGTCGATCGCCTTGTAGATCTCGTTAGGGATGACTCTGATAGATTAGCCACTGTGTCTTATCATGTTCCTCTTTTTCTCGATATTTTCACTTGTTTAGAAAGTTTATACGCTTTTATGGTGTAATAAAACGATGAATATTGAAGAAACGATTTAATCCTCTCATACGGAATAATAAATAATAGTAAGGGTTTATAGTACACAGAAATTTGTTAGAAGAAAGCAGAAAAATAGGTTGAATGCAGCAATTTTCAAAGTGGAATTTATACAATAGAATTTTGATTAAGAAATGTAATATACTTAAATTTGTTTGAAAAAACAGAAGTATAGATTAAATAATTTTCAAAATAGAATTTATACAATCGAATTTTAATTACGTTCGTCATATAGTAATGGTTGCTAAATATATCAACTTAATTTCAGTTTATCGCAGTAACGAAAGTTTAATAATTAATGTCGTGAAAAATGTGGAATATCAGACTCAATAATGACATATTTTTATAAACGAAATGACGAACTCTATCAATGTCCAAAGTTCCAATTTAATCGCCCGATACTTTTGCACTTTCCTTGATAATACTACTTGTAACAGGATTATGTGTATAAAAAGGGCGAAGCAGTTTTATTGTGTGTAAGAAAACTAGTTTTTATCAAAGGCTTAAGTTCAATGATTTTAATTGTACTATTTCGAATCCGAAGAAGTTAAAAATAGATATTTCTTACTTTCTCATTTTATGCTTCATGTGCTGTAATAAGTTTCGGTGGTGACAGAAAAAATTAGAATAATCCAATAGTCTTCATAGAAATCATCTCGAAACAATTCTTAATTATCTCGAAGCAATTAAAGATTAAAAAAGGGTTCCTTTTCTGAATTACATTCTGAATTACAGTAGAGTTCTAATACTACAGCCTTCGAGACATTTAATTATCAAATATGCCGGATCATTGACTTATGTCTAGATAATGTAAGAAATACGATAAAAATAATTTGAACAAGAGAAAATAAGAAAGTTTCAATTCTTTACAATAATCTTTATCTTTCTGAAAATATAGCAATGCATTAGTTCTGACAAAAAATAACATAAGTTGGTTTAGGCTTAACGGTAATTAATTTAATACACCTACGTCTATATAACAGGATGAAAACGAAAAAAAATGATGTCTAAAACAGCTATAAAAAAATTTGCAATACAAATAATAGAAAATTTGAATCTTTCTGCAATAATCTTTGTCCCATCTTTTTGAGAAATATGTTAATAAATTAGTGAGACTTTTCCTACGAAAATAGGCCCAAAACCCAACGATAAAAATCTTAAGAGCAATCAATTAAAAAGATCTTAAATAATTTTAACATCCTTACTCGATCGAATGTTAAACTATTATGAGTGTCAAGCCAACATTAAAATTCCACTATATTTACGTTTATGATATCAGATGCAAAAACATCTAATTTTAGCCATGTACATACGTATAATAAAATTCTAATATTTGTTTATCCCTTCTCCAATTATTTATTTACGATTAATACGTATTAAGTGAGGAAATTTGTCCAATCTTCGTATTACACCATGAAAAGGTCTAATTCATAGAAATTTTGATAGGAATTGATTTGAACGTAGTTAAATCGATCCAGCGGTGTGCCACCGTGTAGAAATCATTCTAGTCGCTCGAGAAACCTGCGTATAGTAGCGCCTTGTAAAGAAACAAACAAACAGATATATAAACAGTAAAAAAAGAATAAAAAAGAACACGAGAGAAAGAATGGATGCGCGACGAGCGACTGAGAGAGAGCGAAAGAGGATCGTGCATGTGAGCGAGATTGAGAAAGTGCGAGAGCGAGAGAGAGACAAATTTAAAACATTACCCTAGCGTCAATTTTCTACAAAAAGAGTTTTCTACAAAATTCACACCATAAGCGTGTATCTGGTCGCATCGCGCTTATCGTATGAATCTATGTATGTATGCTACACGCAAGCGCTGGTACGAATCTCTTGACGTTTTTCTAATTAGAACATCGTTCGCTAAGTTTGTTACACAAAGAAAAAAAAAATAAATAACGTTTTCGCGGAATGATCGATCATGAACATCGATATCGGTTTGTTCAATGTAAAAACCGACGAGAACGTGAAACTAAGAGAGAGAAAAGAGATGAGAGGAAGCTAGCGAAAGAGCGAGAGAGAGAGAGAGAGAGAGAGAAAGAGTGCAGCCCCATAAAAAAAAAAAGCAAGCGTAGTTGCGGATATAAAAATTAAGAGCTCATATAGGTGCTTGTTCGAGACGCACTAAATAATTGTAAAAGCGAATAATATGGAATCAGATAAAAAAGAAAAAAAATGAAGATGAAGCAATTACGAACTATCGTTCAATTATTGAGTTCCGTATCGGTGTTTAACTTTTCGCACTCGACCACCTTCATTCGTATCTTTCATCCTCTGAATTTTCACTTTACAAACGAAGAAAAAGAATCTATCAGTAGCGATTAATAATTAACTTAGCAATGTTCGAAATCGAGTTTCCGCCAATAGAAAATATGAAACTACCTGATATATGAATATTTTAATCGAGTGCGCAAAGAATTAAAAATCGATCGAGTATTCCTATCGCTCCGGGAAGGATGTAGAATTCTAATCGTTTGAAAATGAAAAGTAGAGTGATTATTATAAACGTGTTCGAGCAAAAGCGACGTTTGCGATTAATAAGGGTTAACATGTATATTTTCGTTCCATTGTAATTCCGTCGTCCGATGAAGCCCAATGGTGTAGTATCGTTGTAGATAAATTAATGCCAAAAATGAATTTTTGCGACTTGATCTGGATTATATGTTCTAGACCTGTCGATTTCAGTTCCGTCAAGCCTCGTTTAGATTAGACAAATTAACTGTATTCAAGTAATTTGTAATCCATTTGTTACTGAAAAATATCCTTTTGTCGCGTTGACTGCCACGATAATTACAATTATCTGGTTTCTTGTGGTCGGAACTGCCTTATTTTTCAATAGGATAGCGATAAACTATATAATTATATGTTTAAGTGTTAACGAATGAATTTTTTCCCCTAAAAAATGTATTTCTTCATTGTTCTTTGCCGAAAAGCGCCATGTGATTCACACGGCCCATATATCTGGAATTTTTCACGGCGAACAACATGTTAAGTTTCTATATTTGTTCTCGTTAAACAAATCGTTATTAATGTGAACTTACTCTTTTATTTGAATTTAAATACTCTTTCAAGTTCCTACGTTTGTTCTCAGTAGCTAACAATAATTCACTTCGCTCTTATTTGGTTACATTCAAATAGCTTCACAATATCGATTTATTACTTTAATTGATTTGAAATATCCTTTTAGGTTTTTCGTAAACCTAAGATTAAAGAGGATCTCTCAAGCATCCCTTGATTTGAAACAAATAATAGTGGTTAAGATGTTGGTTCCTCAAACTAAGTCGATTTTAGTATGTCATTTTAGGTATCTAGTTGAAATCAGATTGCTTGAACTCAAACGATTTCTAGTTAAGTAACTTGACTTATAATCCTGACAAACATGTGTCAAGTTATTTGAGTTCAAGTAGCTTGATTAATCTGAACGAGACTTTAGAAACAGGTTGCCTGATCGGTATTTGCTGAATATAATAACTCTCTAGTCGCAAGATATCAACTTTCTTTGGTTTTGCAACCTTAGAAATAGTGACGAAAAGGATATTAAGCAAATGTTTGGAATTCTCTTTTAAAACCACGACGTTAACAATGAACAAATTTTAATAACAGGAATACTCTGATAAAGAATCGCAAGTGAAATGTAACGCGTTGATAATATAACGTTGGTCCTGATAATAGGTGACCTTTAAACGAAAGATCATAGCTGGTGAGGAAAATCGATGGACTTTTACTATATAAAATATTTATAGAGTTCCATTGGAAATTAACCAGTTAATCCAACCTTTATCGAGTTATTGCAAAACGATCGAAAAGTAATAACTGGAGAGTTCTCAGAGAGAAAAGTCAGTTCGATTGTGAAAATTTTGTTCGAACCGCTACACCATTGTTCGCAAGAGTGATCCAACCACCTCCCCATGGAACGAATATAATTGGGTTTTGCGATTACAAAGAAACAAAAAAGAAAAAAAAATAAAAGATATACGTGTATTCACGTACATGTAAGTGTTATGCGCGCGTGCGTACGAAAAAGATGAATTTCGTTTAGGCCAGCTCGTGGCTCGAGCAAGTAAAAATATGTTTAAAACTCACGAAACGAAGAAGGGGTTTAACGGAATTAGACAGGGTTAGGGTTTTGATCGAAATAATCCTACCATCCGCAATTTGATGTCTACACATACACACGTACAGTGATGAAAGTCTTCGTGTTCGTTGTATCAGTGTAAACGAATGGAAAGAAGAGACAGGAAGGAAAAAAGAAACGTGAGAGGGTGGACGATTTTCGTTACGACCACATTAATCATAATTAGAAAACGGTTGGTCGAGAAATAAGATGAATTAAGAAATAATATTAATAATGCGTTTGAGGAGACTCTATCGCGAAGGAATAGGTACATTATACTTCTTGAGACATATACACGTATACTTCTTCTTGTTTCCGGTTCTTTAGCCTGCGATTAAATATATTTTATTAAAGAATAAATAAGAGATAAAAACGTTGCAGATAATCGAATAACGAGCATAAAGTGTAATGATGCATGCAAAATAGAGAGTAAAAAGAAAACAATTAGTGGCCACGGATTATAAGGCGCAATTGAATTTAAAACGCGAAACGAGTTAAACTACCACAGCAACAAAAGAACAAGAACAACTACTACAACTAAAGAAACAAGCAAAATAAAAAAGGAAAAAAAATAAAGAATATGAAGCAGATTAGTTCTTTTTCTAACGAGCGAATCGTTTTTTAAGTGACACGTAGCTGGCTAATTAGTGGTTACATAACTGGCCAATATACTTTTATAAACTGTACGGAAAATGGAAAAAAACAGAAACTATAAAGTATTCACGCGCGTTTAGACATCAGCACTTTTAAAATATACTTGCCATAACGAATGCCTTAGCAAACAAACAAAAAATTATAAAAAATAAAATATAAAACGTTAACTGTACATTGAGGTACGACGACGAGGAATGAATATATAAGTATAATAAGTATACATACGATGATCATATACATACATAAATACATACAGACAAACATAAAAGGATAAATACGAGAAATAAATTAACAAACGAGACAAAAGAGCCAATGCACACATCATTAGAGGAAAAGGAAGTAAGATGAATATACGTACACACATATACAATATATCTTTACTTTGGAAATCCTGTATTTGTATAAAATGTATTCGCGAACGTTGCTCCTTGTATATTTTATACATTTTACAGTTGTTGTTTTAAATGAAAGGAATTAAGTACAGCAAAGTGGTTATAATGATTTAAATTAACAAAGTAAATGCAGAGAAACACATATACATACATACATACACGGGAAAAAAGAAACAGTGTACATGAAACCTCTCAAAAGCGCACTAATATAAAAGAAAAAAAAGTATAAGAGATGATTGATGCAAAGTGAGAATATATTATTAAATGTATTTAGATTAAGATTGAATTATTAGGAAGGACGAGAGAAAAAAGAAATAACAGAAGAAAATTAAAATACGATCATTAATCGTGTACATAAACATCGTTGGCAATATTCGACTTCGCCCGTCCATTTAGTTTCTAGACCACACGTCTCTACGAATTGTTCCTTTCGAGCCAGCATCGAATAGGTCAGAAACGATTGAAGATAATTTGCGCCTGTAATTCTTGTTAATCTATCGTTAAACACGTTGACATAATTTAGTCGAAGTGTTTTTCTTCTCGAACAGAGAATAATTATAATATTTTAAAATATATCATTGTTTATGTTTACGATACAGTTCCAAGTACTCCAAGTTTTCATTCATTTTCTTCTTCATCGTTCATCCTCATCCGTTATTATCACCATCATTGTTGTTTATCATTTTCATCCTCGTCTTTTTGCATTTTCTTTAACAACCTCTGTTTCAATTTCATCGCCATATCTCTTTGAAATGATCGAGTTTTGTACGTGTGGCGTTAAGCACGCGCGCACGCGCTCGTGGTTATAGCGATACAATAACATTCAATCAAAATGAATTTACGAATAAAATCTGACGACACCGTACAGGATATGTAAAGCTAAATAGTAACCATTATTTTTATGGTTTAGTCTATTGTTTGTTTTTTTGTTTTATCACTTTGGAATCTTTTTTATCATCCTTCTGTTAGTTACTAATTTCTTTATTATCCTTATTAATTTCCTCGTTGCAATATAATTGCTTCATTGCAATTTATAAATAAAATTATTACTTGTTTCTTATGTTTTTACTTATTTCTAACTCATCTGTTTTCATTTTTTTTTTTTTTTTTTTTATTCGAAAAAAGGGAAAGTATGTAAAGTATATTTAGTAATTTACGTTAGCTTTAAATTTATATTAAAATATATAGTAATTAGTTATTCCTCCACTGTATGCCTTTCGAATAACCGAACTGTTTAAGACTTATGTTTTTAATTGCTAACGAAGGGTATTATTCCTACTGAATAATTGTACAATATACGAACATCTTTACACGCATTTCAAGTACTCACATTCTGTACAAAAATTTATAACTACTAACTAATAAACAAATTTCGGCAATGAGTTAATTAAACTTATGGTTCATTTCATGTTTATTTCTTTCATGGAGTAGTTTAGCTGAATTTATAGATAGGCATTTCTTTTAATCTGTATACAGTAGCGTAGAAATTTAAAATTCGACTATCGATTGGTATTAAGTCGTTCGAGTCTTCGAGATGACAATGTTGAATAAAAACAATGATGGTTCAAGCAGTTCCGAAGATGAAATATCAAAAGCTGCCTTAAGAGAAGCGACGGATCACCAATTTCTGAAGGTCGCCTATTTTTCCAACGAAAAATTTCAAAACTCAGATGTTTCTAAGAAATCGAATGAACACAGTAAGTATCATAACCTCATTTTTGTTTCTATTTCGCGTTTGTTTCTTTTTATCACAGAAACTTGTAATAATTGGCAACAAATTTTTCTTTCTTCTTTTTAGATGATTCATTAGAAAATAACAATGTAAAGAATCCCGTGTCATTAAGAAAAGATTTGGAGGAGAAAAAGACATTTTCTAATTTTGGTGTAAGTCCGACATTTCAGAATTATGTTGCAAAAAAGTTGGATGAAATTATAGAGAAGTATGTAATTAATTTTACAAAGAAATATTCGCCTCCAGATGAATTATTTACAATAGAAACAAAATATATATCTTTCATATATACCAAGAAAGTTTTTCTTTCAGATCTATTAAAGTAAAGAAGAAAAACATAAATAGTATTATAAATGAAAAAAGAGAAAAAGAAAAAATTTCTGGCATAAAGTTACTCAATTCTTCTGTGCAGTTTTTAACAACTGAAAAAGAAAGTGAAAAGCCTCAAAAGAAAAGGAAAATTGAAGCGACTATAGATGAGAAAACAAATTTGTCAAAATGTAAAACAGTAGCTGTAGATCCTGAACGAATATTATCAAAAATAGACACTGTAGCTTGGACAAGTAAGAGGAAAGAACCTGAATTCAATTACAAGAAACTAAAAGATGGTACTCTAGTTGAAAAAACCTAGTCACAGGTTAGGTTTAATTTAACTCAAATTAATTTTTAATGTATATAAATAAATAATTTTATGTATAAATTTTATAATTTGAAAATATATTCTTTTTCCTTTTTTCCCCCTTTATATTTTATAGCGTAATTGAACATTATTTTTATCACTATATCGTGTTACATATACACAATACATTTAAATGCGTCACGTTTCACGTAAACGTTTCACGCGTTCGAAATTCATGAATTAATGAATTGATATCAACATCAGTATATTAAGTAATTAGAATTTTTAATGAATCTACAAAAAAATCATGGATATTCAAGGAACCTGCACCACAGATACAGATAATGTCTGCGAATTGTACGTATCATATTCTTAACCTCAAACTATGTTTACAAACAATATTTGACAGTATTTTGTTGCATAAATACATTATAACATATAATCAATTTATGTAAACCTAAGTGCAATCTATTTTCTTTATTATTTTTGTTAATTATTCTTTTAGGGAACTCCTTCGTATTTATATAAAAATTTCTTTTAATATATAATAAATAATCGTTCTTGATCTTTATTAATATAAAAGAATTAATACATAAAAAATATCTTCTTTTTAAAACTTTATTTGTTGATCTTTAGATGTAATACACGACCTCGTAAATATACTTGTCCACAATGTGAAATAGGATATTGCAGCTCCGACTGCTATAAGTCAGAAGCTCATTCAGAATGTTCAGAAAGTTTCTATAAGCAATGTGTAATAGATGAAATAAAGTCTCAAGGAAAAGATACAGAAGGTAGAAAGAAAATGCTAGAAATTCTCAAAAGGGTACATGAGGAAGATTTAAAAAATATGGAAGCATTGGAAAGTGATGATGAGATTGATAATGACGAATTAGAAGAACAGCCAGATTCGGATGATGAAGAAGACGTGAGCTAAATTCATATTGATATCCTGGAAAAATACAATATTTCCTATTTTATTTTTGTTTAAACTAATGTCTGTTTTAGATACCAGATTTAGAAAAAAGACTTAATAATATAAATTTAGATAATGCAGATGAAGTATGGTCTGCATTAACAGATGATGAAAAGCAAGAATTTGAGGCTCTCGTAAAAAATGGCGATATAGAAAAACTTCTACCTCAATGGATTCCATGGTGGACCTATCATACTAAAAAGAAACTAGTTCAAGATATGGATCAAAAAGATGAGCAAGCATTGCAACTCCCTCCTTTAATAGATGTTCCAATATTTAATGCATTGCAAGTAATTTTCAGAATAAATATATGTATATACTTCATTAAATATAATCTGAGTGCAGAAAACTTCAAATATTTTCTTAATTACAGAAAGCTTCCCCAAATGTTGAATTTAATGTGATAAATGTAATCTATGCATATGCATACATAGCAAACTATTATAATGGTGACTACTTAAACTGTCCGATAGAAGCTACAATTGTTTTTCTTGATCTTTGTGATAATATGAAACTCAATACAGTTTATGAAAATCCAGAATCAGCAATAGCTTCCATTGTTCACAAAATTATTAATGTAAGTCTTATAACATTTAATATTTAAAATATTACAAATAATGAAAACATTAAAATATTTGCTTATTGTTTTCAGTGTAACTGGTTACCTCAAGATGAACAAACTTTATTAGTTTTCAAGGAAGCTGGAAATAAAATAATGCAAGGGCCTGACGAGAAGAATGAATATCTCTATATTGCTATTGCACTCTCAGAAATACATAGATTACTAACAATGACAATAGAAGAGATATCGAAAAATAAAAATAAAATTGGAAATAAAGAATTCGTCAAAAAGTTTGTCCAACGATATAATGTAGATAGTATAAATTTATCGAAAAAACAACTTCTTTTATATTATAAAAAGTTGGAATACTATATATCATGGACTAAAAATCGCCATATAAATACTTGTGCATAAAAATATGCAACAGATATAAATTTAAGGATTTATAATCAGTTATAAAATGTTCTTAAATAAACATATATATGTATATTTTTTTTCCTATATTTTTGTCATTGCAACCATATTGGTTTTCATAATTTGAAAGTGTCAAATTTTTTATAAATCCACTCACCTAATCCTCTTCTATCTACTCTTCGTGAATATCTCCTAAATCCTTTCCAACGTATTTCTTCAATTTTTTACACTTAACATGACAACATAAGATTTATAAACACAAAACTAAAAAATTTATTTGTTCATTCACCGACACGTCACTAATGCTAAAGACAAAAAATTCAAATTGTAATTTAGAGAAGCGGAATCGATATATCGACTTTTAGGTTACTATCGATTTATGAGCAAATGATATACTATGTATAAAGTTGCGAATTTGTTTTAATATTAGGGGCGCGAATTTTAAATGTGACGAATTTTTGGCGTTTTGGCTTATGCCATTATAATTTATTCTTAATGTCACTGTTATATGCTATTTGCTTATAATATATACCACTTACTTTTTTTTAACAAAAAAATATCTATGTGATATTATATTGTGATGATGAAAAGATGACATTAAAATAATAAATTTTAATTTAAAACTAACTAGAAATTGTTCCATTTATTATAAAGTTTAAATAAAATTAAGTAAAATAAAATAAACCCAAATTCAAAAATTTAAGAGATCCAAAGAATACAAAATTTATTATCAATAACGAAGATTTATTTTTTTACATAAAAATCCGCAAGAAATTATTAATAAATCACATAAATGTGTAATATAAATATATATAATATATGTCGTTGCATAAAATATCACATACATGTTCACCTTTTACTCAAAAGACCAGATTTCTAACTTCTTAATCTCTGTATAGACAAAATTGAATTCCGTAACTAACTTTTTAAATTGAATAGAATTGCTTCTATCCAATTAGTTATATTTTCTATCGATTATGTAAAAAAAATAAATTATTAATTGTTAAAATTCGACATTCATTTGCAAATCTTTAGAAACAGGAAAAATTTTGAACTTGCGCAAATTTAAATATCGAATCCAAGATCGATAGGTCGAATGCAGCGAAAGGCGATCTGTCAGTGAAACAAGCAGACAAGCAGACAAGCAGACGATATTTACAGGAATCATACGACAAGTAGACAGTGGGCAAAATGGTGGCAGATGAGAAATTATTTTTCTCAAAAGCTGTCCAACATTTAGCTAGATGTTTAGCAGCGATTAAACCTACACCATGGGAAAAGGTTCGTTAATTATTGATCGTATATTATACATTAACATTATATTTATGTATCGATAAAAAACTTGACATTTAACTAGAACTAGGTTAATTTTAAGGACGTGTCAGCTGATATCCTGCTAATATGTTATCTAATGATATAATTCGAAGGACAATCTACTAGTCAACTCATGCATTAATGAAATGTTTGCAGTTGATCATTAACGTCATTATGTTATTAAATAAATGATTTCTGACATATGTTCCAGATATAATTCACTGTTTAAGGAATCGTTTTTGTAGACACAACGTTGCAAATAAAAGATTGCACGATATGTATTTTTTAATTTATTAATAGATCTTCGTCTTTTATTTCGATTAATTTACTAAATTTTATTTTAGTTATTAATTTGTAATTCAATGTATGACATAGCATATATAACTAAGAAAATATGACATTAATGATTGTGCTAATTAATTAGATATAAAACATTTTCATAAACTATGTATTATTTTGTATTAAATTTTTATGTAACTAATCTTTATATATCTGCATTTGATTTTAAATAAAGTAATGCTTTTTATTATAATGTATATTACACGAGTATTTATTATACCTTTCTTAGATTAATTATTGATTTTATTTTAAATTAAATTGTTTAAAATTGTAATGATAATTAATAAACATCATCAGATGTAATTAGTATTGAATAAAAGATTTAATTTGCAATGTTTGTGTCTATAGAATTTTGTTTCAAATAATACATTCAATAGTTATATTCATATTCTGAAGAATTAAATAAAATTTGTTTAACATAGGTTACACAGTTGTTCAAGTTATGCCCACAAGAATCTGCTCAGGGTATATACCGATTGGATCAAAGAGGACAAGATACAACTATTGCATTGGGAATATATTTCTTGGAATCTGGTTTACAACATCGGGATAAGATATTACCATATCTTTTGCGATTACTACGTGGTCTTCCAAAAGCTATATGGTTGGATGAGGTCAAATGTTTACCTAGTGAACGTATTCCTGTTGCTGAACGTTTTAGTTTCTGCTTAAATACATTACTCAGTGATGTTGCATCTAGATGTGAACCTGTACGCGAAGAAATTTTTTCTACTCAAGTAGAAATATTGGCAGTTTTAACAAATCTTATTAGGGGATACAAAGATCAAAATGGCAATAGAGGAATGCAAGCAAAATGTAGGTATTTCTCTCTCATTAATTATATTTTATTTAATTTCATATAATTACAATTCTACTTTTTTCCCTTTTTCAGTATCATTATGCAAATGCTTAGTTCCGGTATTAATTGGTTTAGCTCGATCTATGGGTCGCTTTGCTTATACTGATCCACCTCTTTTATGCCGAATATTTCCGAGACCGGAACCACCTCTCTCAGTACCAAAAGTAGAAATGCTTTTAACATTGGATAAAAAGCAGCATACCTTTTCGAACTTTCGACCGATTATTCCTCGATCATTAAGCGGTAATTTCAATCCTCATCCGGCTATAGATAATGTACCAAGTCTACTAATCGGGGATCACGAATATTCTTGCGCCAAACAACCATCGTTTCAATCTTACTCCTCAGTGCCCTATGATCCAGCCACATATTTTTTTAGTAGATATGGATCAAGTTTTAATCAGTTTCCTCAAATGAGATGTAATGAAAGTCCTGAAAGGAGAGCTGCCATGCAATTTAATGTAGTACATTTACAAAGTGTACTGGCTTTGGCAAAGAAATTGCTTACTAAAGAAATTTTGATGTTCCTTGATGAGGAAACTCAGCAAGTTAGTTACACTATTTTATAATAAAGTTTTACCATGCTATCAATTGCATTTAATCATTAATTTTTTATCTAGGTTTACAATTCTGGACAGGTGCAAATATTTCCTTATCGTACATTTAATGAGACAATGAATCTAGTAATGGTTGCTCTTTTACGGGAATTGTTGCAAAATCAACGTGATTTGCCTATTCCTTTTACAAGAGACGTACAAGAATTCGTGAAAGATCTCTTTCTATCTGGTCAAACAGAATTACAATCACGTCAACATGATGCAAGCGAACGCGAAGATATGGACACTAATTTTAGGACTGTAAATAGGTTTAAAGTAAACGTTATGGCTAATTCTGCGTGTGTTGATCTTCTTGTTTGGGCAATTGGCGATGAAACTGGTAAGTGACACTATAAATCAACGCTTGAATATAGTTTGAAAAATCACGTGTATATAGTTTTAGTAATCTTTTTGTTTTAATAAAATGATTTAAATTCAATTCTTGTGTGTTGGTAGGATTATCTATAGATCATTACGTTATTTTTCCAGTGAGAGACCAGTATGATTTGTCCGCGCTATTCGCAGATATCAGTTCGATGCTGATTGGCGAGGGTATTCGAATTTAGCTTATATTGCATTTCGATTGATTGTCCCATTTTTGATAACATTCAATACTTTTAACTAACGAGTTAAATACTTTCTACTCTGACAGTGCGTTAACGCGGTTCTCCCGTTACCTTCATTGGTCTAATTATTATACCACTAAACGTAATTCTCTTAGCTGATTCTAACTGTTTGTTCGACTGTTAATGCGAAAATAAGCAATAAATATTCATAGGCAAGATTATTATCATGGCAAATATACGTACTTCAATGCACTGCTGTTTTAAATCACTGTTATTGAGAAATTAATTTTCATACAGAACTCTTCGTTTTCTGGAAGAATTTCTTAGAATTAACAACATTTGCCCAACTTATGAATAATAGCGTGCATATATCGACAAACACTTATGGAATTAAATATTATTTACAGGTGCGGATAGTTTATGTGGTCGTTTAGTTGAAAAGATTAATTCTAATCATGGACCAAAACTGGTGCTGGCGCATATGCCTTTATTAATGGTATGCCTTGAAGGATTAGGAAAATTAGCGCAAAAGTTTCCTAATATAGCGAGTACATCTATCTATTATCTTCGGGACTTTCTTGTTGTTCCATCACCTATACTACTTAAATTACACCGTCAAAGAAGTGAAAGAGGTAACATACAATTATAAATAAACGTTTTTATATTATAATGCTGTGTTACATATGAAATTAATGAGAAAATTATTCCTTTTAAGGAAAAGATATGCAAGATTCGAAACAAGCTACTTCGTCAATACAAACAGCCTTTGAAAAACTACGCGACGCAGCTATTGGAAATCTTTGCATTGCTCTAGAAGCTGCTCATTCTGTAAATCCAGATTGTGTACCAGCATTAGTTGCCAGCGTCTCGAATAGATTATTTGCTGCTGACATATGTGACGGGTACTGCATATATTGTTCACTTAAAATATGTAAATCAATTTCCTGAATTCACACCTTAGTTCTTACAATGTCTCAATTATTTATTTCAATACTTTTAGTGAATCCGATGACAGGTCGAATAGCGAATTAATTTCGAAAAACATAGTAATCATGTTGGGGCATGTTGCCGTTGCGTTGAAAGACACCCCAAAGACTATGCGTACAATATTCCCATTTTTTCAGCAATTATTTTGTCGCACTCCGAGTGATCTTGATTTTCTGATTGTGGATCAGTTAGGATGTATGATCATTGCAAAATGCGAATCAAAGGTTCAGTTTAAGATCAATTAGTAATTATTAAGTAAATTGGTAGCATCTTCACGTACAAATTACAGTATAATATAAATCACATAAAAATATATTTTGTTTTCAGATTTACGAAGGTATTATGCAAATGTTTTCTATGTCACTGGGCTCAAGTACAGCAACTTATGCTTCGAACGATGATCGTAAACAATATTGTCACGTAGCTACGGCAGTCACAAATGCTCTTGCAAATATAGCAGCAAATCTTCAAGGTGAATCAGAATTGAACGATTTGCTACTTCACTTGCTTGAACTTTTTGTTCAACTCGGACTAGAGGGTAAACGCGCCAGTGATAAGGCATCAAATAATGTTTCAGTAACGGTAATTAAAACTGATGATTGGAATAATAATATTATGAAAGCGAAACTTTACAAAATTTGATTTTAATTGTTACATCTTATATTAGACAGCAACAACTAGCGCAGGAAATTTAGGTGTGCTTATTCCTGTAATCGCTATATTAGTAAGGCGACTTCCGCCGATCAGACATCCATACAAGAGGCTCCTAAAACTTTTTAAAGACTTTTGGCTTTATTGTGTCGTAATGGGTTTCGTTGGTGATCAAGCATCGAAATTATGGCCTGCAGAATGGTACGAAGGTGTCAAGGAAATTGCTGTAAAATCACCTTATCTTATTTCGCAAACTAGTGCACGTCTTGAGATGAGAGAATTGCAGTATACTTCAGCTGTACGCAATGATAGCGTTTCTTTAAATGAATTGCAAGAATTAAGAAGTCAAGTATTAAAACTAAGTAATCGGTACATATATTTCTTATTTTCTTGCAAATGTATTTTTAAAGATAGAGGTGTAAACATTTTCATTTTTCACAGGACTAATGATATATCGCAATATGTAACAAAATTGCAATTTGCACAATGTACATATTTATTATCAGTCTTTTGGTTAGAGACGTTGAGGGTGGCAAACAGTCCTGAACCTAGTTTGCAACCAATAATGGAATATTTATGCGATACAGATTTGCAAAAAGATAAGAGCGGCATGTGGCAGTGTATATGTTGTGTTGCTGATTGCGTCTTTGTAAAATTCGAAGATGTTATGCTATGTAAACCGAAAGACGCAAGGCGCGAGGAAGAACTCGAAAATCATGCTCAATTTCTTCTCGTGTATTTTAATCACGTACATAAACAAATTAGACGGATAGCGGATAAGTATCTTAGTGCACTGGTGGATGCGTTCCCGCATCTTCTATGGAATTGCAAAGTGCTTTGGAGTATGTTGGATATATTGCAGGTACAAATTTTCTTTTGTCCTACATTACTTCTCTTTTATAGTATTGCCATACTTTATTAAATTATTATTTATATAGATTTTGTCATTCTCGTTACAAATTGATCCAAACGAAGAGACACCAATTTTACGAATACCTGGTACACCATACAGTATAGAACTTACGGATACGCTCGAAGCAAGAGAGGTGTGTATATTGGAATTATGCGAATCAGTCACTCAAATACTAAATCTAAATTATGTTACACAGATTATTGTGAAAGATTTCACTGCGAGATGTAAAGGTATAGTACAAGAAGCCATGAAGTGGGCGCCTGAAGCCACTAAATCGCATTTACAGGAATATGTAAATCAAATTCCGTCGTCTAGATTTAAACACCATCCTGGTTTATGTTTGTCTACGGATTCAGTTCTTGAATTTGTGGACCTTGCTATTCCAACATCGGTTTTACCAAACGTAAAATAATATTCCTAATATCTAATATTTTAAAATGCTTTATTATAAAAATAATAAAATGTGCTTGTTATAGACTAATTCGTTAGATAAACGACTACGTGGTCCAAAAGGAGCGAGCTCGTGGCTTCTGTCGATGATGTCTACACGTTCACGATATGCTGGAGAAATAGCAGGAATGCTATCGTTGGCGCAAAACGAATCATCTACTTCCGAAATATCTTTTGAAGAAATTAGAAACAAAGTTATTGATTTATTAATTGATGCTGTGTGGGTAGCTTGCCGTGCTCGAAATGACGTTAACCATCGTACCGCTCTTTGGCGTGCTACTGCATTATTAATTTCTACGCCTGGTATAACTTATCAACAATAATTTCGTGAAAATTATTTGATTTTGTTTCATAATCTATAATTAATTATAATATTTTAATTTATTTAGGGACACATAGACGTTTGCTGCATACAGTAGCTTCTTCACAAATTGAACTGTTCACTCCTGCAGCTATGACAGCAGCAGTTGAATGCTGGCAGTGGATACTCACCGTACGGCCAGATTTGAAACTGCGTTTTTTACAAGAAATGTTCGTTGCATGGCAGTACACTGTTGATAAAAGAATGGGTTTGTTCGCACCAGACGTAGAAGAAGTCAGTCCGTTAGCAGTATATGAGGGTTGCAAGTTAGGTTCAAATCCTCCCCAAGTGAAACCTCATGATATTTGGGTTACATTTATCGTAGAATTGATTGAAACTGCTAAATATTGCTGTCAAGAAACAGTTGATATGATTGTCACATTATTACATCGATCATTGCCTATGACTGTTGGTGCTTTTGGCGAAGAGCCTGGAATGAGTCGTCATGTTGCTGCAGTTGGAGTGCGCTTTAAATTGCTTTCTTGTGGACTTCTTCTTCTTCAAGGAGATGTTTTGCCGAGGTATTATATTGTGAGAAATTCAATATATCTTAATGAATAACCGAGCAAATAATAAATTTTGTTCATAGAACATTGAGTAAAAACGTATTACGAGAACGCGTATATTGTAATTGTTTGGATTATTTCTGTCGAGATCGTCAACTACCAACGCAAGAACTAGAACAATTACACGAGGATTTAATTACGCTTATGCGTTTCTGGCAAGTCAGTAAAATGCTCTACAAAGCAGTAAAAACTGTTGATTTTCTCTTAATTCTTTTGTTTCATGTTTATTTTATCATGTTGTAGGTAATGCACAGTGACAAAAAATATTTGGTAATGACTGGCACCGATAGTGAATTTGAAATGTTTATATCCCAATCGCATCCAATTAGTACTTTTGCACCTAGTGAAACAATTAGTTCTTTGAGTACATCCTTTAGTACAGTGAATGAAGAATTTTCGAGAATACCGACGAGCGTATGGATTAATACAGTTCCAATATCTACTAGTAGCAATACTTTGGGCAAACGTAGTAGTAATCGTAGCAAGCGTGTTGTAAACGCTAACGTCTATGTAAAAGATTATATAAAAAAAAGAAATTTGATTCTCGAACTGCTGGCAGTCGAAATAGAAATGTTATTAGTAAGTTCAGTTTTACATTTAGTGCAATATCCTCTTCATTTTTTTTAAACACTATTTAATATTTTAAATTATAGGTTTGGAGAAATCCTAGTGGAAGACAAGAGCTTGCACTTCCAGGTGAATCAAGTATTGCAGAATGGCGCGCTAAGGGAATGAATGATCGGTGGCGACAATATACGCGGCTTGCATGGGAGATTAGTCCTATCCTTGCCATATTTTTACCAGTTCGATTAAAGAATTCTGAAATTATTATCAAAGAAGTATGTGAACTTGTCTGTCTTAAACCTGTGCCGGTTATGCACGTCCCAGAAGCTTTGCAATATCTTGTTACGACTGATACATTACTTAACGACCTACCTGAAGTAAGATATTTCTTGAAAAATATTAATTTTGAAAGATTTATATAATTACAAATTGTGATTTATTAATTCAATATGTTTTAGTTGGTGTACATGTTAACATGGGAGAGAGTATCACCTATTCAAGCACTAGCATACTTCTCTCGTCAATTTCCTCATCATCCAATTTCTGCACAATATGCAGTAGAGGTACTAAGTAGTTATCCGGCAGATGCTGTACTTTTTTATATACCACAACTTGTACAAGCTGTACGCCATGATACTATGGGTTATGTAATAGAGTTTATAAAGAAAATCGCTAAACGTTCACAGGTAAGTGTTAAGAATACTACTCAATTGTTTGATTGTCTACAAATCAAGATCTTTGTGGTCATTTTTAATTTGATATAGGTTGTAGCACATCAACTAATTTGGAACATGTACACAAATATGTATGTGGACGAAGATAAACAAATAAAAGATCCAGTTTTGTATGATATACTAGATTCGCTTGTAAAAAGTATTTTAGGATCGTTGTCTGGCCCAGCAAAACAATTTTATGAAAGAGAATTCGACTTCTTCGAAAAGATTACGAATATTTCAGGTGATATAAGGCCATATCCTAAAGGTCCTGAACGTAAATCAGCGTGTCTAAAAGCTTTATCACAAATCAAAGCACAGCCAGGTTGCTACTTGCCATCTAATCCTGAAGCAATGGTAATTGATATTGATTATCAAAGTGGAACTCCTATGCAGAGGTGAGTACTACGATTTACATTACTTGTTTGGAATATTTTGCATTGTATTGTCATTAATATTTGATTTATTGTTATTATTTATAGTGCCGCAAAAGCACCATTTTTAGCGCGTTTCAAAGTTCGAAAATATGGAATTAACGAATTAGAGAATATTGCATTAGCAGTATCAGCTAATGGTAAAGTTGATATTAAAAGAGAAACAGAAAAAGAGATGTGGCAAGCTGCTATTTTTAAAGTCGGAGATGACGTTAGACAAGATATGTTAGCTTTACAAGTGATTAGTATTTTCAAGAATATATTTGAAAAAGTTGGATTAAATTTATTCTTGTTCCCATATAGAGTAGTAGCTACGGCACCTGGGGTAAGGCACCTTACAGTCATAAGAAGCAATTTTGATAAATATTATAAAGTAATAATACATATTTCAGTGCGGTGTGATAGAATGTGTACCTAATGCAACTTCACGCGACCAACTTGGTCGTACCACTGATATTGACATGCATCAATATTTTATCACACGTTATGGAGATGAAACAACAAAAGAATTTCAGAATGTACGTCGTAATTTTGTTAAATCAATGGCTGCTTACAGTGTAATCACATATCTCTTACAAATAAAAGATCGCCACAATGGCAACATTATGTTGGACACTGAAGGTCATATCATACATATCGATTTTGGATTTATGTTTGAAAGTTCGCCTGGTGGCAATTTAGGCTTTGAGCCTGATATTAAGCTAACAGATGAAATGGTGCTCGTAATGGGAGGTAAAATGGAGGCCGCGCCTTTTCGTTGGTTCATGGAATTATGTGTACAGGCTTTTCTCGCCGCTAGGTAAATTATAAACAAATATTTTTACAATTTGTGGTTATAAAATTTTAACAGTTAATTTAACCAAATTTATTTCCTTTTCAAATAATTAATCATTTGCGATATTTTCTTTTTCTTTAGAAATTTCGATCAATTTATAATATTGTTTTACTACATTGTTTTAGACCTTACCAAGAAGCTATTATTTCTTTGGTTTCTCTAATGCTTGATACCGGATTGCCATGTTTCCGTGGGCAAACGATAAAACTTTTACGCGGCAGATTCGTGCCGACAGCAACTGATCGCGAAGCGGCGGCCTATATGCTCAATGTAATACGTAATAGCTACCTCAATTTCCGTACGAAAACTTACGACATGATACAGTATTATCAAAATCAAATTCCCTATTAGATTACTATTTCTAAGTAACTTTCTTTAACGATTGTTAATTTATAATGAAGAAATTCATTATTTCTGCAAAGATTTTTGAATGAATATACCATGTACTATATTGTCAGATGCAACAGCATTGAGTCTGCTGTCTGTACAAACCCCTCAGTGTCAATGTTATTCTTAGACTCACATAAATTTTATGGAAGTATTGAGTTCTGTATGTATGTAACAATAATATATTATAAAGTGGAAAGAAATTATCCGATATGCCTGCTATCAAGCAGAAGATATGAGAAACATTCCTCTGTTTATTATTTATGTATTCTTATCAGTTAAACATTAAATGGGAGTGTAATTAAACAATCTCTATTTTAATCATAGGTATCTTATATTAACTAAAGATTACATGTAAGACTTCTGTTTAAGTTAATTTTATTTATTACATATTATAATCAAAGTATAACTAATATTTATTTTACTGCATTTATTTATCACTTATCAGCAGTTTACTTAATGGATTTAATTTTATTTGAGTCATATCAACTTTCCTGAAAAAATTACATTCAATACATTTTAAGTTTCATTAGCACTATAAAAAATTCTATACTAAAATAGTCATAGAAACTATTGCACATTCTAATCGTTGTAAGATATTAATATCTAGCATGTACAATAAATTTTATCTGTTTTATTGTTTAGTTTGTATATATAAAATATTAAAAATATAATCACCCTGCTTCTATCTGGCCTTCTGTATATATCTCAATTGGCGGTTGTACAGAACGCCTGGCATCACGAGTGTAATAATATACTTCTGAAGTTTTATGATATGGCCCGCCAGGTACATGCGGGGGTGGTTGTGTACGTGCAGCAGTAGTATCTGCATATCTTAAAGGTTCTATACGCTCTCTCTGTAATGTTCATTTTGCTCTACATCAATCTATCTTTTTACCATATTATCATACAATGGTTCATAGAGCTATTTGAACACTTTATATAGAATACTTTTATGTATATATGTATTATGTATGTTATATAAAACATATTGGTAAAATTCGAAACCAATCTGAAAATATATATAATAGTGACTAAATATTTATTGCAAACATATATGTAATAAGAATTAGTATATAGCACAAGTAGCCATCTTAAATATATTATAAGTGTTAAGTGGTCCCGCTGAATATTGAAGCTTGTTAATATAATAAATAATTGGTTTTTAAAATAAATGTTGTGATCTCTGTGAAATGTACTTTTGTACTAAATATCTTGTATTTCTATGTACACTTCCAGATCTGTGTCAAACTTCTATAATGTAATTATGATCATTAAGTCCCATTGTAGTACTAATGAAATTTCAAAATATTTTGTATAACATATAATTATATTTAGAAAAGATTATTAGAAGTGTTCAAATATTTTTATGAGCTACTGTATATAAAATATCTTCCTTGTTATTTCATTCCAGATTTTTAAATAAATACAATATTGACATATGTCAACTTTAATTGATTATAATTATTTTGAGATTCATGACAATATTCAGTACATAACCAATAAAATAGATGCAATTTTCAAAAATAAAATTTAATTTAATTAACAAAAAATACATATTAACAATACTAGACCAAAAGTAGCATATAAGAGATGTTTTCAATATACACGTTGACAAAAAACAACAAGTTACATAATATATACAAAAATAAGCAATATAAAATTTAGATCAAATGCAGATTAAAATATTACTTACACCCCGACCAATAGTTCGAAACCAATCTACAATTGGAATTGTTTTACGAGAGGCTTTCGACATTTTAATTATACTTATTTAATTTTTTATTTGAAATAAATAAATTGCTTCTATTGCAAAAACACTGTACACAGAACATTCGATTCTAAAATTAAACCTGCTTAAACATGCAGTTGTCATCTCAATCTCGAAGTTCGATAATTTAGCGCAATGTTAAATATCGATAATCGCTACTTTCGGTACAAACATTTTAAATTGCTTTAATCTTCTGCACATAAAAATTAATAAAAAGATTACTTTATGCACAGAATTGTTAGTAATTTAAAATTGAATGTGTTATCAGATAAAAAAATATAAATGTGTTACTTTATTTCTTTATTAAAACTGATTGTTCATATTATATTGTAATATATTGTAATAATATATTGTAATATATTGTAATAATATATTGTAATATGTTGTATTCTGTTATTTTATTGCAAATGGAACTTAATAGAATATATTAATTGAATTTAATTCTTACTATAGAAAATATAATAAATGTGTTAATTTTCAACTCGTTTTTATATATAAAATTGAAGTTGAAATACATCATTGTTTTTGAAAATATTGTAAGTCATATAAAATTCCAAATAGCACATTCTCTTACAAGTTATTCAAAAATTTTACAATCATAACAAAAATTTATTACAAAAGCAATTTCATTTTGTAAAATGTATTATTTCATAGCGAAAAAATATTTTTTACTATACTCAAACGCAAAGGCGTAGATATCTCAAAACAAAGAATATATAAATTAAACTAATTTTATAATCATTGCAGTTTATGAAAAATTCTCCATTGATGTATAACGCCACCTCGAGCGTAAAATCTAAACTTTGTTATTATTTTATATTCTCTTTTTGCGTAACTTCAGATAATCTCTCTGCTCGTCCTGTATTTAGCATTTATGTACAGTCGATGATCATTGATTGTAACGTCGTGTGATACGCCATTACCTTAACTGAACGGTAAGGTCATCATTTTATCGGTGCATGTGCTCAATATAGAATACGTCAGCGTATTTGCGTTCGTGATTCAGCAAAACGATAATTACATTTTTTAACAAAACGATAGTTGTTACAGGCGAGCTACATTCTACAAACGGTTGTCGCTCAAGGAAGTAATTGAAAGCTTGCAAAAATGGTTAAGGCCGTGTGCGTTCTTCAGGGTGAAGTCAAAGGCACTGTCTACTTCGAGCAACCGGTAAATGATATTTCTTCAATCTATTCGATATAATACTCTGTCACATTGCATTATTGTTATTTTGATGGTGTAATTGTTGTATAGGACAATTCTAGTCCAGTGAAAGTGACGGGTCAAGTAACCGGTTTAAAACAAGGACTGCATGGTTTTCATATTCACGAATTCGGTGATAACACTAACGGTAAATGCACTGTTATTGAATTGTATTGTTATTATTTTATTTTTTATAGTTGTTATTGAAAATTTTTGTATGGTAATCAAGTATAATCTAATTCATGAAAGAATTGAAGCAGTGAAATAAGTTGAATTTGTAATGATGACACAGATAATTTTAGAGGTCAATAAGTAATATAACTTGGAAATTATTTGATTGTGATAAGCGAATTTTTAAAGAATCATTCTGTTTCTTATCAAGTATTTTATGTTGTCATATTAATAATTAATATCTATTAAAATCATCTTATATTATTGAAAATTTTTAATTTAATCAAAACTTAAATTTATTTGTTTGATATGAATAATTCTTATTTGAATGTTATTATATAAAATTTTGTATATATTTAAGTACAAAGTATAGAGAAGTTCTAGGAATTTAGTATATTATTATTTATATATATTTAACAGGTTGTACAAGTGCTGGGCCACATTTCAATCCATTAAAAAAGGATCATGGTGGTCCTGATGCAGAAGTACGTCATGTTGGAGATTTAGGAAATGTTGAAGCAAATGCAAGTGGTGTTGCTAACGTCAATATAACTGACAAAGTCATCCAACTCCAAGGACCACACAACATTATTGGCAGAACATTGGTGGTAAGTATTGCGTAATATCTTTTTATGAATTTCTATAATTAATCAAACCGTATATATATAAAACATAACTTGTTCTTTTTTGATAACAGGTTCATGCTGATCCGGATGACCTTGGTAAAGGTGGAGTTGAATTATCAAAAACAACAGGAAATGCTGGAGCTCGTCTTGCTTGTGGTGTTGTTGGAATTGCAGCCTAAATATATATTCTATTATAATATTAAAAACAATACAAATTAATATTAGAAATTACACAATATTACATCTGTTACAGTTTGAATATGAGTTCAAATAGCATTCCTAATTTCGTATAACTCCTTTACATATGTAAAACATGGTACAGGTTCAATAAAGTAAATAACACTATGATATATTTGTAAATTTGATATATATATATATATAATAGAAATCTAACTTTTCTTTATGTAAAAAATTTATATTTGATTCATGAATTAAGAATACTTGTAGTTATACTTGGAGAAATACTGTGTAGTATGTTGTATTTAAAATTAATCAAATCTACATACTCAAGAATACATAAATTACAGCATTCTCAGTAGTAATATTGTTGCTATGTAATTTGTAGTTTTAGTAAGCTATCATTACAGTATCAGACACAATCTTTTTAAATAGTAGCATGTAGATACGGATTACAGATCTTACATAATCGAGATGATACATAACGATACAGATGTTACATAATCGAGAAATAATACGTCCGCGAGAAGAAAGGGCAAATTCTTCTTCACCGTCCTCGACTAATAGCGCAGAGTAGTAAACATTGTGCCTAGCCTTTTTTTCGTGGACGAATTGTAGATTACAATTTATGGAATCGATATTTTTTAATCTCGCAAATCAAAGTTCCATACATATTAATAATATTAGTGTATAATATAGAACTATGTTAAACATTTTTATTATTTTTTCTAAATACTTTTGTTTTACTATGTAACATAAAATTTTGTTAATATATACTTACAGATACTTATTGTGTATTAGTTTTTTAAAAGTAGCATTAATTATCTTATGAACACCATTTTAAATTATAGAACTCTAGAAAGGAACTAGTTCTTTATTAAACTTAAATTATACTTATGTTGGTAATATGCTTCTTCAGTTATTCGAGTGACGTGCCACTGACATCATTATTTCAGAATCTCAACACGTTTTGAAAGCAAAGTTCTGTCATGCACTTTGTTTGGAATAGATTTCAGTCGTTCTAATTATTATATATATATATATAAAACAAATTTTTGTAATAAACTATGAAAAACGAAGTTGTTACTATTTTATCGGATTTTCATGTTATTCTGATTTTAAAATAGTTACAGGGTTAGGATGAATTAATTCTCAAAAGAAAGAAATAATATCTCATAACAATTATTTGTTGAATCATTGCAAGTTGAGCAAAATGTAATACACATAAAAATTGTTGCACCAAATAACAATTTTATTAGCTACAAATAAATAAAACTGTCCATACAAATCATGTAAATAATTTTCATTGAATATCAAGAACTGACAGGAAAATCCTTATTGAATATTGTAGCTTAAACAAATTAAGATGTTTAAGCGAATAGAAAGTAACAGAGAGAATGAATTCTCTGTACCTGCCAAACGGCCAAAATATGACATAAAAAGAGACAGTTTGGCAGATGTTTCTATAAATAACAAAGATTTAAGAAATAAAAAATCTGGAAAATCAGATGATATTTGGGGAGATGATTTTGCAGAAGAGGATATTGAAGAAATGGATTTTGTAGCTACACAGGCTTGTTTACAGGTTTTGTTCATATTGTATATTTTGCATATCTATTTAAGTCAGTCTATAGTAATTATTTATAATGTTCATTTGATTTCCAGGAAGGCAGTTTCATGAGTCAACCAAATACAGACCAAAAGGAATTTACACAAAGATATAATAGTGTACCATCTACTAGTAAAGCTGTTTGTAATTTAAATGGAAGTATTTATAAACTAACAAAATCTATATATCCATCTCAGCATAATAGTGAAAGGAAAGGAGTAGAAAACTCAAAAGATATAAGCACCATAGTTTCTGTTGATTACAAAGAATTTGAGAATAAATTAATAAATAAAAAAGTATATAATTCCACATTTAGAATGGATGAAGATCTTGTTGCAGGTAGTATTGTAGAATGTTACTTCTTGGAAAATTACGATTTTTTACAAATTACTGTATTATAATTTTAGAATCACAATATGCAAAGGAATTAGAGAAGTTAAAAGCTGAAAATAAGAAGTTGCTAAATGATTTTATAACTAAAGAAGGAGAAGCAGTATTTTTACGGAATCAATTGCAACAAATTCAATTAAAAGCAGAGAATGAACGATTAGAAAAAGCACGTCTTATCGAAGAACAGGAAAATCAACATAGGATGGAAATTAATGCCATTTATAAAGAGAAGGAGCATTTGAAAACTCAACTTGAATTGCAAGTTGGTAGTTTATAAATGATTTTCTTTTTAATTCTATGTTATGCAAATAAATTTTGATTTTCTTTTTTTGTTTTAGATGTTTGAAGTAGGAAACTTAATGGAACGTTGTAAGTTGTTAGAGAATGGTAATGTTAGATTAACAGAACCACATATAAATTTCAATATTTGTATGAAAAGAAGCAAATTTGACTCACCAAAGAATCGGTAAATATTTAACATATTCCTTTTAAGATATCTATGTAATTATCTATATAAAATATTTATATAATTATTTTTAGATCGTCAATTTTAACTACGAAGCCAGTAAAGGTCAAAGAAACTTGTGTACAAACTAATACACTTAATAAAAGCAATTATGTCTCTAAAATATGGAATCCATGTAAGCAGATTATAACTTAAAGGAAAAACATTAATTTGTGCAATTTTTATAGTCTACAATAATAAATTTAATAAGAACATATTGCAGATTTTCCTCTTACAGAAATACCGAAATTAATATATGATCCATCACAACCAGAGAAGTCTGTGGTTGATATTCAAATTATGGAAAAAATTGGAAGACGGAATTTGCCCATTTTGCAAGAAGAAGATACATTCAGAATATTTGGTAAAATTTTTTATTTAATGCAGTATACTGTAGATAAATCTTAATTGCATTTTCGTATCCTTTATAGAAAATCCGGAATTAGTAAAACCTGTAACGACCATGATAGACGATAAGAAATTATCAGTGGAATTTATCTTGCCAGAAATAGCTGCTTTTCAGCAAAAAACAAGCTCAGAACTTGAGGCAGAGGAAGCTATACCGATAATAAATAAAGTAAATTATTTTCAATACACATCTTAAACTGTCTTTTCAGACAATATAAAAATTTGTTTATCATTGCTTTTTAGTTAATATTTACTGCGAGGGAATTGATCTTAAGTATAGTAGTTGTTCTACAAACAATCTCCCAAGCTATGAAAAATGACGACATTCGAGATATGAACGATATTTATTTCTCTGTCTTATATTCAACTTCTGATCTTAACGGGAAATGCGTGTGCTCTGCAAATGCATGGCACGAATGCGAACGTGGTGTCGAAGCTAGAAGAGTGTTTGGCATGTTGTCATACGTAACTGTGGAATCAACTTACCTCAGCAAGTATATTGCAGGGAAAACACGTTTACTCATAGAGGAAGATGAATCTTATAAGCGTTACTCGTGTCAAATGGTTCGCTATAATACCTGGTTAGAACAACAGAGTCATGAGTTTGAGATACTTAAAATGATATTACAGTTCGTTGCCTTAGTTGGGTCCACGGTAATATACCTTATGTAATGGTACATATTTTAGCAAAATTAAAATTAATGTTTTTATTGATATAAAACTTTTATTATTTTTAGAGAAGGTCCCATCAATTTAGTGGCCTTCTATGTGCAATTATGATGATTATCTACAATGTCCATGAAAAAGTTGAATACTGTCCTGAAGGGTATGGAAGTAATATTTCTTCCTTCTTATCATTTTATCCTTAAAATTTTATATTTCAGAATATACTTTTCTAATTTAAAATTTCATGTTTCAGGATGGAATATATTTATCAGATATTTAAAGAAATAGTATTCTGTAGACCTTTGCCATACTGTTATACACTAGTCAGTAAATTAATGATGATTTTTGTAAAATCCACGACGTATTTACGGAAACTTTGTATCAATTCACGTATGAAATTTATTGTACTAATAATATTTTTATACATTTATAATATTTATATGAAAAATAAGTTATCTTTTTTGTAGAATCAATCAACAACTGGAAGGGTTCTTTACACTTTACTCCAGGTAAGGTAATCTTTTCTTTTTTTTAACAAATCATAATTTAATTACATAAATCATCCTATATTTTCATTTCAGATGCTTGTCCACTGCAAATTTTCCTAGCACAGCTGGAGAACTATGACTTCGATCTATTAGCCGCAATAGACATTACCGATGTGTTGTTACAATTTGTACAGTACATATTGCAGACAGATGTTATTCCTCTTAGATCTGAGAACCTAAATTCTTGTAATTGTTGCATGAAATTACTAAGATTTACTATTAAAACGCTGTGCAAATGTTCTGAAGCAAATCTAGCTGCCATCGGGAATTTTAATTCGGACAATTTTCCGGTGCCAAAGGAAGATTCTTGCAATTTAGAAACTATTTGTGCCAAACATTCATTATTTAATACGAGACCAAGCAAATTGTGCATACGTGAAATATATCGTGATAAGTTCTCAGACAAGAAGGCTTGGTCGGTCATGAAGGAGAAACAATCAAAGGTATTGAGAGATGGAAAGAGGTTCTTGTCTCATGTAGCGATATGTGATCCGGATTTTATAATTCGAGTGTCAGATATTGAAGATTCATTCCATTTATTCATGAGGAATTTAAGTGCCTTTAAGAATTTTGTTCTCCATGAAAACGAACGTAAGTATAAATACATTTTATTTTAGAAAAAGTACGATCATGCTAATTCTATAGTCTGTCCAACGAGACGAGGCAGTAGACATAAACAAAACATAATTGCCGCGGCTGCAGCTATCAACAGTGTTGAACAGACTTTAGAACCTCATCTTTATTCATTGATACCCTTGTTACGTCCTTTTTATTCTCATCATACGATACGGGCACTTTAATTTTTATATTTCCGTTTGGCCGGTTACTCATCTTTCGTCATCGGTAGATTTCAGTTTTATTAATTCTTTTATAGGATTCTTTCGCAGGACTTTTATTATATCTTTTTATTTTATCTCTGGAAGATTATTGAGTTGTAGAAATATTAATTTATTAATTTTAACGTAATCTCTTTTTTTGCAGAAGAAGCTATGAGTCGAATAAAACAAACATTCATTTTTGATAAAACACAGCCGTCTGAAATGGAACAATTGGGAAGAGACAGCTCTAGAAAGGAGTTAGACATATTATCAAATTTCGAAAAAACGTTTGTTCAACCATTGTCTGCGAGGCCCAAACAGAATGAAAATTATAACAAAGCTTTGGCCACGTTTAAATCTTTGTTTAATACCAGGTTTCATTCATGAAAAATCCCAATATAATCTTAATTACCTATCGCAACAATAAAATCAACTGGATGTATATTTATATCGAAGGCTGGAAGTATTTGAATATTGGAATCATCGATTCACATTGTTATTTCATGTACATATTATTTTGTAAATTATATGAAAATTTGTTCTAAGTATCATTATTGTAATAAAAGACGCAGTATCACATAATATTTTATCACGAACAATTTTTCAATCGGGAATATTTTACATGTTAACATGTATCAGACATCGTTATATAATTTTTATCTTCTAACTATTGATTTATTGTAACCTCTTGTATATGGTATTACCTTACCATAAGCTACCCTGGAACTAATATTGAAAAGTACTTTACAATGCAAATAAAGTATCTTATATTCTACTTAAATCTAGATAAATTCCTATACTTAACATTTCAACCAATTTCTCCAATCCATGATTTTTCGTGCACAAAGGTTGACGTCGCAAAAACCTATGAAAAACGCCATTCGGATGGGGTTGAAGATACGTCCATTGCGTCGATTCGAGAAAAAGAAAAAGAATCCTGGCGCCAGGACGTGATCTAATCAGAGGCGGTCAGTGTTTCTCTCCCCTCGGAATTCATTTATCTGTGGCGCAAAATGCAATTTGTAGGAATTCTCTTCAAGGCCTGGCAATGTTCGATGTCGATAACGCTGGCCGGAAGCAGATAGAACATTATCGCGGCAGCGCGTCGACGGAAGTAATGTTCCCGCCTTCCATTCGGAGCGGAATAACCCCCGAAACGCGGCATCCCTATTCCATTCATAGATGCAGAACGATCAGCAACCGATTTTACTTTTTATTCCTCGTCCAGTGCGTGTCGTCTTACCATTCTTTGTTCTTATACTTCGATCGTTCTTCGCGCGGTTCGCCATTCAACTTGCTCCTCTTTTTCTTTTGGTGGTGTTCCTGTTGATATGTGCATGATAATTTAGGTAAATAAAAAACGTAGCTGTGCTAAGAAAGGACGCGTTTTCTTGGATATAGTTCACGAGTTATGAGTACAGTGAATAGCACTCTTGAAAAGCCAGCGCTCTCATAATGAAGATATCCTCCACGGCGCCGCTTCTTCTGTTAGTTTTCTTGGCGCAGTACACCGTTTGCTATTTTCCGACGCGTCCAACTGGTAAGTGACGATTCTCTTTTACGAATACTTTTATGGGGTCGGTTGTTTACAATAAAATAGTACTGTTAAAGGGAAAGAAGTGGTACACTGCTTCTCCTGAAGAATACACAAAATGAAAAAATCATAAATCGGAATTTAATTTTATGCAGAGGTGATATGTCTGATTGAAGGCAAAAAACCAAAAAAATTCGCTTAAACGCAACGAATATTTCACACAGGTATTAGTACAATCTAATGAAAGAGAAGGAAAGATAAAAACAGATTTTTATTTGTATTTTATTATTGCTCGGTGATATTCCAATAATTATAATGTTTTTGCAGAACGTGGGAGAGATCAAACCTTGTTATTCAATTTCAGAGCCCGTGTCATTTTCTTCATTTTGTTTGCACGAATGAAGAAGTAACGAGATTCCACTTTGTAAGCAGATTAACCGATGCGACGGTTGCAATATTGGAAAATAACGATGCTCTTTCCTCGTTTCCCTTTCTCACCATTTTTAGTACAGACTTTTATCCAACTTGTATCGTATTACAAACATTTATAAAATCAAAGAACACTCGCTAAAGCTTTGACCGCAATACCGATTACATTTCATTCCGTTTACTCTCACGTTTCGTCGATTATAAAAATTTTTCACCGTTTATTCACACTTCTAAAGATTACTGTTGACCGAAAGTACATACGTACATACTTGCTTTCGTTTTCTCATGGCGATCTTCACGAGACGAAGAAACAGGACGATAGGTTTGCTCGTTGAACAGTAATTAAAATCCAATTTCATCCGGCCTATCGATTTCAATCCCCCTCTGTGTAATATTGAAAATTACGCGCGCACCATTTATCGAGGAGTATTATTACCAACAAAGGCCTACGTTGAATATTCAATAATTTGTATATCGAAGTGGCTGCGAAGAATAAATCAGAAATACTTCGCTCGTAATATCTTCTTTTTCTAAGTGTCGATTTTCGCTTTCCTCTTTTCCACCATGACTCGAAAGATTATATCATAGTACGTTTGGAATATCAGTTTGTTCTATAATTTTATCACTCGTAAGGTTCGTAAAAGAAAAAAAAAAGACAAAAGAAGTAAATCTAGTTAAAATGGACATCTATAGGACGTCGTGCACTGTCTAGCTCTTTGTTATAAAATTTGATGGCACATCTTTCGTGGAACGTTTTCTATACGAACGATCTATATAATTCGATTTCTGATTTCAAGGTACAACCAGATGTCCCCCGGTGAGGCTACCGAACGGCAGAGTCCGACAGAGGGCCAGGGGAAGAATCATCAGATTCAGTTGTTACGAGGGTTTCACTCTCGTAGGTAACAAGTATGCAACTTGTTTTCGAGGCCAATGGGATACACCTACGCCCGTATGCGTCAGTAAGCACGGCTTTCTAATCGCACTTGATAAAACTATAAAATGGATTTCAGTTAAAATGCACTTTGTTAACTTTGTGCCGAGGATAACGTTGTGCTTTTAACGTGATTAAATTTCACGCTCCTCCGGCTGTGTATATCTCCGTTGAATCCGAGCCGCGTCAATTAAAATTATCTGAAAGAAAATTATTTTCAAGTAAATTGAAGGATGCGTGGAATTTTCTAGAAGAAGAATCATTCAAATAATCGACAAGCTTGGTGAAAAAGGCTCTATAAGTCAATGTTGTCCTCTTTAGTTAAGATACGCAATTTACCATTTTGAAAATGAAGAGAATTGAAGTTTTCCCATGATCTGTCGGTCGTCTGTGCTTCTTCTATGGAACCTTTCCCATTTTAGAAATTGTCTTTCCTTACCTCTTGTTAATAACGTATTTCAATAGAGTTATACCTCGTCATCTCTCTATTTTCTGGGAAAGGTAATCGAAAGATTAACGCGATTAGGGTGGAACTGAAATTTCAAAATCTTCGTATCACGACCAGGGGGCAGATTAAAAGTAGGACGAAGCGAGCAAGTAAAATAAAAATGAAACGAAAGTAACAGCAGAATTCTGGGAATTTAATTTTATGTAAGATCCAATTAGTACTCTTTTAACACCAATTAGAGCAATTAGTAGTTTGTTAATATCTAATCATTTTCTCTTAACAAATATTATAATTAAATATCACTTTGCTCGATCATATCGAGATACATTTTTCTTTAACTTCACAATCGATCAACTGCTTTTTACCGAAATGTTGATTGCATCATAGAAACTCAAAGAATGAATAATCACTCATTTTATACATAATTTCCAAATACACTCTTTAGTTATCACGACGACTTTCAAACGTCATTTTCGATCGATAGAATAAATCAAAATACCTTTTTCCTTATTATACATTACAATATTTTGTTGCGCTCGATGGTAATTGGCAATAGTTAAGCTTCAACATTCTCAAGTTCTTCTCATACTTGTCATTCCTGTTCTAACAGATGCAGAGTGTCCTGTGCCACCGGTACCGGAACACGCCTTGATGGCACCTAAATACAACGGTGCGATATTGTTATACTTTTGCGAACCTGGACACGCGTTAATTGGTTCGCCCGAGATTTATTGCAATGGAAAACAGTGGAATGGTACAGTGCCCTATTGTCGAGGTATTGATAACTTTTTGTTTCGTTACTAAACTGAAGAAAAGCAAGTACGCACGTTAAAAGGCATTTAATTTTTAATTAGACACTACCGCTTCTCCTCCGACGCAGTGCGATTTCGAGAAACCGGATCTTTGTTGGTGGGAACAGGATCCCCAGCACGATTTCGATTGGCAGCGACATAACTTCGAGACTACAAGCCATCACATAGGAACTGGACCATCTCACGACCACACATTAGGACCAGGGAATGATGGTAATTTATTTCACTTTTACATCAGCAAAACTCACATCTACGACTATCTTAACAAAGACTCGCGATTTTTGCGAATTCAGAATTGTACGATTTAGCCCATACGAATACTTTTGTTCATCGTTGTATAATTCTTAACTGCTCCTTTCTTAACTGCCAGGTTATTACTTGTACATCGAAGCCACTGGTCGACTGATAAACGATACCGCAAGGATCATTTCTCCCATTTACAATGCGTCGTACACGGATTCTGGCTGTTTCTCATTCTGGTAACTAACACTTGCACAATCGAAGCTTTCTTCTTTTTAATAAAAATAACTCTTGATGCGAAATAAAAATTTTGCAGCTGTTGAATTTGACATTTTTTAATTAACGATGTGACAGGCTTCTCTTATTAAACGTAATAGCCCTTAGTTTGACCGTTAATTAGCTAGTCACTCGGAATTATCGAACAAATTACTAATGCGACAGGTCTTGAAACAGGATTTAAGTTGCAAAATTTGGAATTCAATTATTAATTTGAAACTTGATTGTTGAAAATTTGATTTAATTACTACGTCGAAGCTTTTAATCTTGAGTCCCGTATCGATCTTTAGAAGTCTTAAATTTAATATCCTGTCCCGATGAATAGTTGCGATTAAAATATAAATCGCCTGCGACCATAATCTATGATATTACGAAAATGATGAAAAACTTTTCATCGAATCTTCCTTCTCTGCAGCTTCTTATCAAACAGCGAAGATTTCGGTTATTTTTCGTTTTAGTAATCTTATAATTAAATTTTCTCTCGAAGCGCGAAATACACTGATTTCTCGGAAGACAATTTTTTTAGATTATTACGTAATTATCGAATCCTGATCGAAGCACAAAATCATAAATTGAAGCAACGTTTCTAGGTATATCGTTTTCTATTCCATCCTACAGAAATGATATTCTTCAAGGTCAATATCGTTGGACACGCTCGAAAGAGATTGTAATAATTGCAATATCCCAGTTTGGTTAATAATTGGTTAGCAATTAACAAAAAATCGACCAAGGTTTATATATCTTTCTCATATGTCTCATTTATACTTATTATAGATTCTAAACGTATTCCAGAAATATATTATTTACTTTAATAAATCGAAAGGCTTTGAAACGTCTTAAGAAAAAGTTCAGTATACCATCGAAAGCAGAAATTCTTTTGTATCTACTTTACATTTAAAAAATTGTTTACTTGTTAATAGTGGAGTACTAGAACTAACACCACTTTTTCTTTCCCATCAATATTTGCAGAGAGTAGGCATTTTATATTCTACGTAAAAACAACAAAATTGCAGGTACCATATGTTCGGCGCCACAGTGGGAGCTCTAAACGTATACTTCAAACAAGAAAACGATCTTCTACCACGATTAATGTTCAGTAAAGAAGGAAACCAAGGAAACCAATGGCTGCACGGCATTTTCAATTTCCCCAAAGCTAAAAAGGGTTTCCAGGTGAAGCAACGAAATACGCGATATGAAGTAGCTGTCGATTTCATTTTCTTCACAGTCTCCCATTTTCTCCTTCTCAGATTATAATCGAGGGCGTACGAGGGAGTAGCTACGTGAGCGACATCGCCGTAGACGATGTGGCTATTTTGCAGGGTGACAAGTGTCGAAACGACAGTAAAACCGAGAACGAGGGGGTCACCGAGAGCAACGATGGTAATATTCGTAGAAATGGATCTTTTTTTTCCTACGGCGAGAAAACGTCCCGTGGTGATGTTAATTCGTTGCCCGTCCGTTTTTGACTTATTTTCTAATTAAAAGGCCGGTACAATAGCAGAACGTAATGAAATCGCGTAGCAACGCTTGGCTTATTGCGAATACAGAGGATGTAGATAGATTGTTTCACAGCGCAGACAAGTTTTAACAATTTACACTTAGGTTAATGTAAACACATTTAACGTTTGTGGTAGTTAGTATATGCGCAGATGATGAGCGATAGAATAAAACGAATGTTTACGACAAAGGGCGAGAAACTTGCGTAATACGAAACGAATACAAAATGAGATATTTTAAAACATCTGTCGATAAATATCGATTCTTTGCATAAATATCGAAAATTGAAGGGAAGTATACCAAGTATTTCTTACGAATTGGGAAATAAAGCTTTTTGCCTTGCCATTACCTCTTTCTACGTTAGCGATAATTTTTTGTAATACGTTTTTATTTTTAATCAATGTCATAATTTAATATTGCAATTTAATTTGTTAATTTATTTAATCTAACGTCAATCTATCGTCAATAAACATATACGTATCTTCGAGAGAATGATAAAATTCGAATGTCGAAAGATTGTTTCGTAAGTATGAAGGAGTTGATAGTATTTTGACTTTAAAAATTGTCCTTCTACGATATAGAACACGAAAAATATGACGTTAATTTTTTCCCTCTGATCTCCATATTTGATAACCGATTTAGCAAAAGTTCTTTTTATAGAGTATAATTATTCTGTATATCGACGATTAGCGAGTTAAAAGTTTAAAAAGAACTTAAAATAATCTCTTTTAAAATAATCTACATGATTTTTTTCCGTTCCGTTTAATTTCTTCACCCGATATAAGATTTATATCTAATTTGAAACGAACGGTTTCTAGATCAAATCGAACTGGTGAACGCGCAGCAAACTTGTCGCGGAAGATGTAAAAATAGTGTGACATACAATTTTACAACTTCGATACCACCCACGCCAACGGAAATCTGCCTCTGCACCCTCGATTGCGAAGAACAGTCACTCTGCTGTCCGGATTACGCGGAATATTGTATTCTGGGTTAGTATGCTAAACTACTATGATTTTTAAATGTTTAATTTTTCCTCCAGTTTCCTTATTCTTTCCTATTTAGAACAAACTAAGGGTTATTTTAATCATAATATCGCGTAACAATTTATTTAGTGAATACTTGGACGAATAATCAAGATTAATATCAACGTTATTTAATTACTAATTATAAATCAATATTTAGTTTACTCTATAACAGGATGTTAAATAGTAAAGGTCTTCCATACTTATTTCAAAGATTATTTGAATTTAGAATGAAATAAGGATTATTTCAGCCATATAATAATTATGATTGATCGATCGAATTTAATTATCAACTATGTCGAAATTTTGCTCGCTACGCATTGATACGATATTGAACAGTATAAATCACTATGTGCACGATTATGTAAGTAAATCATCAAACTTTAAACTGTCTATCGTTCGTTGCTGTGTGTCATCGGTTTCGAATGGATTAAAAAAAATTCCTCCGCTTTAACGAATTGATTCGGGTTGCAATTAAGCTGCTCTCTCGTGTTTATTCTAACGTGAGCCTTTTAATTCGCAGCGTACACCGATGAAGCGACCACGACTATCGAGCAATCAACGATTCCGAATCACGAGGGAGCGGCAGTTTCGGTTCCACCCGTGGAAAAGAGCACAGTGATCGATATGGCGACAGTAAGGACAGGTTTCTCGATAAATCCAAAGGATGATATCGATCCTGTCACATTGAGGCCGTCGACGAGCACCACGACGATGCCAATTTCGACCACGACCAGGCGGACAATCGAGAAACCAACGAAAAGCGCAGAGACGCCGTTTGTTCGGTCCACGATCGTCACTGAGAGATACACTTCGGAGAACGAGATACCTGGTAACACGAATTCTCTTCATATTTGATTATGAAAGTTTCGCTAGTGTTTCATTGAGGAACGTGTTCCTTTTGTCTGGGAATTTGAATGGATTTTTGATTTTCGCGACAGAAAGTTGGCTCGTTAAGGCCTGTGTTTGAACCTTTCGTTGCGTTTCAGTTTGATCGTGCCACGATGGTTTGACCGTGGTCGTTGGTTTGTTCGTGTTTTGTGTATGGGTTGGTCATTGCGACGCTTCTTCCATTTTTCGTTATACACGGTGGTTAGTAACTGGTGGTACAAGCGGAAAGGGTGTGATTTTACGCGAAAAAAGAAGTCGAAAATATAGAATAAAAATTTTTCGTTTGAGGCTTTGTTTTCGAGAAAATCGACTTTGAATTTTCGCTCGGTACGCGTGCACTTTATCACGTCTCGTTATAAGGAATCTCACTGTAGATCATTGTATCGATTGACGTTATGTTGATAAACACTTCCAATGTAACCGAAGTGTTTTCCTACCTATTAACTTACTATCCGACATTTTTATTCTATATTTTTTTTATTCTATTTTTTTTATTCTTATTTTTTTTATTCTACATTTTCGACTTCTACTTTCGCGTAGAATCACCACCTTTCCGCTTGTACCACCAGTTACCAACCACCCTGTATAATAATTATTAGGTCACGGATTTCTATGCAAACTTATATCTTTGCGAACGTAATTAGTTTTGAATTACATTCCATTTTGAATATTAGCATGAGTAGTTTATTATATAGTTTTGTATTATATTTTTGTTTACATTTGTACATTCAAGTCTCTTATATTATTTGATTATTTTATTATTACTTAGTCTGTGCCTTTCGGCTTTGGACGAGCTTTCGGTTTTACATCCCGTTTATATATTACGCTTTTCACATCCTATCAACCTTATGGCATTTTCACCTTATTGCCTCTTCCGGTATATCTATCTAATCTCTTTTCCTTGTCTATCTCTCTTTTCTTATATATCTACCTCTCAAGTTTCTTATAAATATATATATATATATATACATTTTCACAGTCTAATAATTATTTAATTCGGGTATTGAGTTGTTTGAAGAAACCGTAGTCCGACTGTCGGCATATTTTGTTCTACTTGTTTATTAGCGAAACGAGGGTTTGTCAAAGTGAATCAAAGCCGAAACGAAAAGTATCCTGAATCGAGATTGGAAACTATCTTTTTCAGAAATCAGTAAAATAGAGAAAAGGTTTAACGATAATCAAAATGAGCCTTCTTTTCGGTAGATTTGGACGTAAAGCGACTAGAATTAGAGAAGAAACGAAGTTCGAAATTCAGCTTGTCAGGGATTATCGCCGTGGTGGTTGGAATCATGACGGGAGTATTCATCACGCTAATGGTCGCGACCATCATTCTCAGACGAAGAAAAACGTACAAGCGTGGGACGAATGGATCAGCGCTTTTGGAGGACAGCGACGTTCGATTTTTAACATCCGACGAGATCTTGGATTTCACGTTAGCCAGACCTAGCGAGAACGACGAAACGTAAGAAACTTTCATATATAAAGTGTTTCTTGGTTTCATTATGAGGGAAATGAAAGTCATAGGAAACGGGTTGTCGCAAAGGCACAGAGTTATAGAAATTTATTTTGACGTTTCTATGAGTCGTAGCTGTATTTAGGACAAAGAAAAATATTAAATTTTTGGTGGGTATTTAAATGAACTAGTTACCGTATATTTAATAAGAAACTTAACAAACGAATGACGTAATTAATATTACTGTAAAGTATTAAATACATTTTCCACTGTTTTTTTTATTATTTTAACAATGAAGCTATTAATCTTTAACGTGTACCTAAATATATTATACGTATGTGGTTATAAATATATGATTTTATAATATCGCGGATAGATGTGTCCTATCAGGTGGTGCTTTTTTCCTAAAAAGAAGCTATAATGTAAATGCTATATTTAGCTGTATGATTTCGTAAGTTCGATCTACCGCTGTCAATTGGAAGCTTTATGTTTCATTGACATTTCGTTTCGTAGGAAGCTACGGTCAATGTTTATTAAATATTGAAGTATCAGTTTCAAAGGTTAGAAAATTAGGGAATCACGATTTATCGATATCTCTTGCAAATAAGATTAACGTACTGTATATAGTAATAATACTTGTTAGAACTAAAGAGTCGTTAAACAAGCAAATGTGCGGAATAAATATTAATTCTAGTTAATTTCTACACGCTTATTGTTAAATACTCTTCGAATCGTATCGTCTTAGCGTTTCGATTCTTAATTAAATACTCTTAAAATTTGTCTGCCAGATTTTCGAATCTTCACACTTTTTGAAACAAAAATATTTTTGTAAAAATGTGAATAAAATTTTACAAAATAAAACTTTCTTTTCTCAAAGTATATTGTCCAAATTTTCATAATTAACTATCTATCAGTTAGTCGTTACAGATAAACACGGAGCTCTGGAGCGACGTTGACGTATTCCTTGTTTCATTTTAAATTCAGCAGACCGTTTGATCCTATTTATAGCAAGGGACGAAGAATTGGCAATAGAAAACGTTTTTCAATCATGACACCGAAAACCTAACAAAAATCGATAGAATTGTGATAGAATATAAAATTAATAAACAAAATCTTTTTAATCACAATAATCATGATTAATTTCAAGTAGAAGAATTAAAAAAAAATCATTGATCAGAATAAAAACGAGTCGTCGATAAAGTGTTAATTTCTTCTAATCTGTCGATCAAATTAACCAATCTCTACCGATCTATACGGTTCCATTACCATCAATGAATACCGCCTTCTGTAAAGTCGAAAATAATTTTAAAATACACCTTAATTGCACGTCGTTTTCCCATTGATTCCGCCCCTAAGCGCCGGATAACGCTACCCTCTATTTTTACAAACTCACACGGTCGCCCTTTCATGGCGGAACGCGAGAGCCGAATTTAACTTGGTCGAAGGGGCGGAACGACAGTTCGGTGGACTGTAATTAAGCGTCAGATAACGAAACGACACGCGGGGGTGGCTTTCCAGTCGCCCCGTGTTCGTGAATCCGACCCTTCAACTTGGCTGCCTTTGGCTTATCTGGTCACCGTATCGATTTATGCGAAACGCCGCAGGACCGCACCGGAAACGAAAACGCTTTGGCTCAAGTTGCACACCCACGACCGGAAATCCTGGACGCGCCGCGTCGTTTCAACTAGGATAGCAGCGGGTGCTCGTTACAATTGGTCTTTTCTCGGTTAACTGATCTCGGGGAAGATGGCGATAAGAGAGAAACTCGAATTCGGGTTTCCAGCGTCGATATTTCCGCGAAACAAACCCAATTGACAAATTTATTTATTCTTTCCTTTTTCTTTTTTTGCTTTTTCTTTTTTTTTTGGTTTTAACGTTGCTTCAACGCCGGAGGTTATCCGTGGATTACGGAATTTTATGTAAATTTATATTTCCAAGGCGAATATGGCCTATCTTGAACTTTCGCACGATAGTTTCTATTTTCTGTCTTACACATACACCGTACAAAGAATCTTTCATTAAATTTTGCGCACTGTGATCAACATTTTTACGTCAGACATTATACGTCTTATTTTACACGATTTTATCACCTAAGAGAAGCTTTAAGAATCTTTACAAATTTATCTTCACGTTTTTCATTTCATTGAAAAGACTTTCTTCCTGTATTTTGTACAAAGTTACAAATTGCAGATTTTTTTACTTTTTACATCCCTATTTACACTTCTTCAATTTCTCGCTGCTTTTAGAATTAGTGTAAAAGGTGATATCTTTGAATTTTTGTTAAAGACCTTAGAAATTGCTATACTACGTTCCATGAAACAGACTCTTTTACTCTTTTTTAACCTTTCATCCTTTTATAATATTAACATAAAAGGTTGTAAGACTTTAAGAATTTATCTTAGAAGAATATTTTATCTTAGAAGCCAAAAGTATAATTCTTAATTATACTTTCTAGTTGTTATCGACATTTTTCAATCTCGTTTCGAGAATTTAATTTTCAAAACAACTAATAAATTTGATTGATTTCAAAGCATATATAAGCGTAGAGCATAAAGATCCAACATTATTTCCTTAAGAATTTCAGAATATTTCTTATACCGTCTGTCTTGTATAATATCCGTAAACATATTTTACATAAATATATAAACTGAAAAATTAGAAACAATCTCCCTCTCTATTTCAAACTTTAAAATAAGTTTCTTTTTGAGAATATTAAATTAAATTATACATACATAATGCATAGACGTTACTTTTCTTAGCGTTGAAAAATATTCTCCGATATTTACGAACACGTACAGTTCAGATTTTATTATTTATAAACATAAGTTCTAAATAAATATATAATGCGATATATTGAAGTATAAAAGAATGATTCTTTTCTTTTAAATTATAATAAATTGCTAAAAAGGGGTAAAAATATGTAAATTCTCATCAAGCGATGTATTTTACCTAGGAAGAAGAGGAGGAAAATAAGGTATATCTTACCTCAGTATCGAACACGGTTCTCCGAGACACGGTAAAGATTAGATCTGAATTCGAGCAAGTACACGTAATACCTCGTTAAATATTAAATTTGATGCACACCGGTGGAGAAGCAGTGAGGAGCAGCCTGGCTGAGTGAATTTCCGAGTAACGCCACCATTTACATTCGCTAGCAAACAAAATTTACATTGTATCTCTTCCTGAAGCGTAATCGTTCCTTTCGGCTAGCGCCGTTATGCAGTTCCGCGAAATAACTACCGTTCAAAGAACGTTTCAGGAAAGTTCGTTTTAACGCAGGCAACGGGGAAATGCTTTTTTCTCGCTCTCGAACAGTCAGGATTCCTGTTAAGTGGATTTAAGAAATCGTTTAGGGATGAATAACTTGCAAAAGTAGAATTTCATTCTAATTTTTGATATCGCAAGATTAATATTCCAAATTGGAGAAATATCGGAATAAAATCCTGCGAATTGAGACAATAAAAGGAATAAAGAAATAAGAATTCGTAAATATAGATTATTTCCACGAGAATAGACGAGAATTGTAATTTTTTGACGAATTTGGGATCAGCAAAATGATGACTTCAAGAAATCGTTTTAATATGAATGAATTACTTGGAAACAGAGAAACTATTCTAATTTTTTAAGTGGACGTATAATAAACGTATGTCTCACATTTTTCTGGAAAAGTATCGAAACATTAATTTACGAATTAAGTATGACTAAAGGACATAGAACATGCTAATAAAAATTCTTGTTAGGTACTTTATGATTCTT
The DNA here is from genome assembly GCA_014737475.1 of Bombus confusus. NCBI lineage: Eukaryota > Metazoa > Arthropoda > Insecta > Hymenoptera > Apidae > Bombus > Bombus confusus. Next base: position 678,358 of record JACXIV010000044.1, read on the forward strand.
TTTTAAGGACGTGCTAACTGTCAACGAGAAACTGTCCGTTTAGAAAAAAAATTACATCTTCGTGTAAAGTTTTTACTAAATACGTCATAACTTTCTATCAAAGTATCGTTAAATATACGTCTCAACTGTCGTTAAAAGTTGTGTCCATAAAAAGCATCCCATTAAAAAACGTTCTATTCAAGTATCAAACTCCATCTCTGAAAAATATTATCGTCACCGACTTCGATAGGATATTTATTTAATAAAGATTGTTATTAGCTTATCTACATATATTTTTTATATTTAAGCTATACTTTAATCCGTGTCAATTTAAATTCATGGTACAACTGCTGTTTAGGCCTTTTAATCGCATCTTTCATAATCCACCGTTACTTATCTTTATAATTCTATACTTTGCCATCCTTTCGAATTATTACATGTTCGGAAAACAAGATTTGATGAAAAAAATGATACCTTACCAAGTAATCGAGAAATTATCAAATTAATAACGAAGCATCAGCAAAATTACTAAATTAATTACGGGAATCATCAAAATTATATTATAAAATTTTCAGAATTACAGGAATTATCAAACTAATTAGACGAAATTACAGGAGTTTCCAGACTGATTACATACTCACCACGAAACTTCCAAAATTGCACAAGTTTCCAAATTAACTACAAAATTCCCGAAATCACCAAAATTACAGAAGTTACGAAATTCATGGCCAATCTTACCGATAGTATGCGATTAATTCCAAAATTAAATACCACAATTACCGGAATTACCAAAAGGGGGAGGGAGGATAAATTTTATCAATTCGATCAATCACTCGAAAACGTCAAAAACTCGTCTTCCTCGTTTCTTATCGTAACACGACAACGAAATCTCGCAAGGAACAAGGAGAGGGATGAACGAAAGTTCCCAGTCGAAGTTTTACCCTGGTAAGAGCGACGGCTGATCGATAATCGGCTTAAAATAGCGTCGTGATATTAAAATTAAAATTTGCACCGGTTCAACCCCTAAATTTAGGGTTGCGTTTCAAGCGGACGGAGGCTCGTGTACTACGAGCATGTCGGCCGATAAACACGCGGTTTTATCGCGGCCACTCTTGCTCTTTAATCTTGATCGAATGCTCATGTTTATTCCGAACGAGCATTCGCCGAAGCGGACCGAGGACATTTTTAATTAATAATAAATCTGATTCCGCGAAATCGGCATCGTAAAATACAAGCTAATGTGTTGGGAGGATTTGAGCGTTAGCCATTATTGGTCAGTCGTGCAATTAGCACGTATATGGCTGTTTATCCTTCGCTTTTCTCTCGTTTTATTCACTTCTGTTCGTAGTTTCTAGTTCCTCTGAAATAAAATTTGTTTCGTTGAAAAATTCGAAAATTGCATTTCATGGTTACGTTGGTTTGTTATTCTCTATTTTGACTTTATAACGTGCACACATGGTTGTAATTTTGCGTTAAAATTGTTTTCGCTATTTTGGATTAACTAAGTTTAAAACATCTAACTCGAAGGTAATCGGTAATTTGTTCATAACATTTTGCAATTTATTTCGTAATTAAAACTCTCTGGCCGACATCATTTTATCAAAAATGTTGTCCGCGGCAATTTCCATTATTCGAAATTATTTATAACTTAAGTTGCTTTCGTTTCGCGTGCACGTATTATATCTTCACTGTCGAATATAAGTATATCATATTGGAAAATTGCAAGCTGCCAAAAAGTTAACGATAACCCGAGGAAGTTTGTGCGTCAGGAAATTGTCAGGCGGTGAAACTTATCAAAACTTCCACGTAGTTGGATCGCGAAATGTCAAAAATCTCACGGGAAACTTCACATATCGTGAGATTGCGAGACGTCGAAGATTTCCGTGCCAGTTCCCTCGGGAAAAATTCGAAAAATGGTAAATTTTATTTTTCAATTCTTAAAGCTTTCCGATCGTACAAGCTTTCATCCACCTATCATTTCGTTACTTTCTCTTTAATTTTCCTCTTCTAACCGAGTGATGAGAATAATGGTAGAACAGCTTGCTGTCGGCAATATCTGACCAAATATCCTGTTTCGCCCGAAGGAACAAAAACATCAGGATTTTCGTGGGTAATTACTTTACACTGCTGTTATTAATTCTATTATATTAATTCTAATTAATTCTAATTAATTCTATATTAATCCTAATTAAGCTAATATTATAATTAAGCACACGGAAGAATTTCCACGTTCTTACCGAATTAAATTCGAAGTCTCACGCTCGTCCATGTATCGCTCATCATCTTCGCGTCATAGTTCCGCCGCGTTTCGGTCGCTCGGAACTGCAGTTGGAGTTGACATTCAGCGAGCGAGTATGCTGGTTGGCTGTTTTCTTGCGTTCGTTGAAAACCAATCGACGTGCATTTTTTCGAGGCTTCCGTTTTGGGATTCTTGTTGGACGCCCGATCAGTCTAGCATGGTCAGTTTCTTACGAGCTTTCGAATCGTCAACGTCATTTGCATCGGTCGTGAAGTAAGTAAGTCTCGTCTGAGTTTTCGACACATTAATGTTTCCAAGCTTTCGTGGAATAAAGAATAGTTCGATCGATCGAAATCATCAGTTGTCAGTTTCAGTCAAGCTTTACGTTTTCGAACGATCTTACTCAAGATGAACTCTCAGCGATCGGAGAGTCAAGTATCGTCGTAGCCTTGTTAATAAAAGTTAGCCGTGGTTAATTCGACGGCTAACAAGTGCAACGTAGTATCATCGAGATCAGACACGTGTGCGTATTTTCAGAAATATTTGTTAAAACACCATTGTCGATGACATTTTCTGACCTCTCTCTTGATTCATTTTATAATGAAAAACCAGCAGCCTGGAATTTCACGAACCGATATTAAACTGTCATAACATTTACATAACCTTCTCGAAATGGTAAAGTTATTTTTACAACAAGTTTTACGTCACTGTTACCAAGTTTAAACGCATATAAAAATATTACTCGAATAATTTGATATTTATAGGTTCAGTTACAAACTTGATATATCTGCGTTGCAATGAAATTTCTTTTTGCTGTAGTAGATAGTAATTAACAACAAGGGAATATTTAATAGATAGTTTATTCGGAAATGTAGTCATTATACTCTGTAATATATTAATGAACTAATACGATATCATGCGAAGTTTATAGGAAGAAATAATTATACATCAAAACTAGAACAAGAAAAAGGAAGGTTTATCTACTCACTATTGAGAACAAAATTATAAATTAATTAAAGAGAATTTGTGTTTTTTTAAATATTTGTATTAATAATAATAATAGTGCAAAGCATGATATTCGAAAGCAGCTTCTTCTTCGCATGCTTACCTGCAGAAACTTGCAGTTTTTCTAATTTAAAATCTTCATAAAGTTAAAGTCTAAGAAAGTAAAACTTTCGTTTACCAGATTTCATTAATCATTGGTGAAAATTTGTTTATTAACGTTTAAGATTATGTGTTATGGAATAGTTAAACAAATGCTCACACACGCAACTGCTATATAAAGAGAAGCATAGACAAACGTGACATTAACTTATAACTTATAAACTTCATTAACTCACGCTCTGATACGAATTAAGCCTCTGATTTCACACTGAAAATATTCTAATTGGAAAAGTATTACGTACCAAAAAAAAATTGTTTATAAAACACCTGTAATTGCCACAAGGCTAATTCCTCTGATATAAATAAAATGTATAATAATTTATAAAATAAAATAATTATTAAGCATAAAATAATTTTCGAGCGATAGAAAAAAGAAGTAGTAATCCGAATATAAAATAATAATAATTAGTAATAAAATGGAATAAAAATCCGATTCAAAGGGTCGTAGCAAAAATTACGACTCTTTTTGTTTGTAGAATCTATCACACTGCCTCTCAACAAGAAGAAGGAAAAGGGGGAAAAGAAAAACAATTGCAACGAGGTGTCTCAACGCAAACCTTTATTGTTACCTGTAAATTATAACACGTAGATGGAATAAAGACAGAGAATCTGATCGAAATTTCACTGTTAATATTAGTTTAAATCGACGTAAGGTACAACGTATAATTGTTTTATCGAAACGATTAAAACGATCAGCTGCAACAGTTCAGAAAGCGTCGCGCACGATACGTCTCATATATTTTCACCATCGCATCGTCGCAGCTTATCATACACGTACTACATATTACACTTGACGTGTAACGCACGCGCAATCGATCGTTCCTCCCGGATATACGTTCTCTCAACGCTACACCAAAGTTTTCTTTCTCTTCGTTCAAGCTCTTTCTGGTCATCGTGCGATCGTTCATCCCTCCCACGAAGTAAAAAGCCAGACATCGTTGGAAAATTGCGAATAAAGCGTCTCGTAATACGAGAAACGATCGATCGATCGATTGTTTCATAAAAAACACGCTGTCGTTTGGAACTACTCTCGGTACCAGTGTGTCAAAGTTACTCAGAAAGATATAAAGTACGTCTTCTCTCGTAACAAGAGCGCATGCGGTTCTGATATTTTATAAACAGAATATTTTTATATCATTTTATATTCTATAAACAAGTTTGTTTGCATGATATTTTTATAAACAGAATAACGATATCTACCGATGTTGAAAGGTTCAAATAAAGTGCTAAATCGAATACGTTGCACTTTCCTTGTCAAGTATTTCTGGCCACTCTTTAGAAGTGGAACGCGCAACCGTCGAATCACGACCTTGGATTATTTTCTAGATATTGGCAATTCAGTCGAAAAATATATGGGAAAGCTCCTAAGTACTTATGTGTATCGATCATTCAAGTTATAATTAGACTGGAAAAATATTTTACCCGATGTTATTTAATTTTCATTTTAGATATTAATAACGTTGAACGTTTCTCTTACATATTAATGAGATAAATACAGGTAGTGATTGTCTACTGGGTTGAATCAGCGGTGCAAGTCAGAATTTTAACAGCGATCTCCGCGGGCATTGATTAATTATTAACAAAGCCGCTTGTTCGCGTTTGTTTTAAGCCACGTTACATCCGCCGATTAATTAGCCGACATTTAGCGGCTCATTTCACAGGAAAATATTAAAAGTTACGATAACACTGAATTCACGGATGGGAAGACGATGGTTTTTAAATCACCTGTTGAATGCGTTCGTCGAAACTTCCACAGAGGAAATTGCTGAAAAAACATAACTTTTCTGTTTCGTTAAAAGCTCGAATATAATTTATTTATCACCCAAAAGAAGCGGGAAAAAAAAGAAAGAGGGAGGTATTAATAGACGAAATAGAAAGCGATAAAAACAATAGCTCTTTGATATTCCGATTGACATATCGAATTACTTGAAAAACACTTCATTCGGATTTATATCCAATCTCGTACAGGTAAAAAATCATGGTTATTCATGTTCACTCTACGTTTTCAATTTATTTTTTCATACATAGCAAACGTATCCTTTTTCTGGATTATACCGCTCGTTCAAAACTACCCCATATTAATTTATGCGCTGATATATAAATTTTCTTTTTATATTACGTTTGACTCGTTAAAGAATTTCCATTTCACCTTATCTCGTTTATACCGCATTAATTTGGGAAACAGTAATTTCCCTTTGGCTTCCTTGCATCTCTTAATATCGTCGCGGGATCATGTAACTTTAGCCTAACTCTCACGAAGTTAACTTCCGAGGAACGCATTTTCGCGATGTAATTAACGATTCACAAGCGGGCGCATAACTTCAATTGGATTCAAACGCCACTTTAATTACTTCCCACCGCGTCACGTAATACCAACCGGATTTAAACATTACCCAATTTTCATGCGTTTACACGTCATTCTCTCATTATCTATTCTTTTTGCTCGCTTTGAGCCGTTTCTCGCCAACCGATCCTATAATTTCAATTAAAAACACCAAAATGATAGGATCTGGCTCAGCAGGGGTTTCTCATTAAAATCCAATTTCTCAAATTCCGATAAAAATCCAACTCCCCTTGGCTTGACTCACTTTATCTACCCTTTACTTTAGCTTAGCCTAATTTTACGCCTTTAACTTTGCGTCATTGACATCGAATGAGTGTTCTTCTCGCACTTTCCACGACTGTAGGTAAAACATAAAAAGAATATCATTGGACGAATTCAATTTAAGATACTAACGTAATTAGACCGCGACATTTATGCAAATTAATATTACCATAAATATAATTTAAAAAATTGAACTTAGATAACGGAACGTTTCATCTATCGAGTAATTGTTGTTGTAAGGAATATTGTATGTACACTGAATTTACATATCTTTGCATATTATGTTATCTTTTTCCAGCAAAACAGTTTGAACGGTAAAGCTCGAATAATTCTCAGGTTATGAAAAACATAATAAGTTCTTTCTTTTACTGACAAATGTAATGATACATTTTAAAAAAAGAATTATAACGGAGCAGCTGCAGAGATGGATGTTGCAAATCAAATCTCTAGATGTATTTCAACGGACATAGGATTTATGTAGTAATTTAATATATCAAGCCTTGAAAATCGGGTGTTCGATATTACGTGTGGTTATCGTATATCTATACTACCAGGAAAATCACGAAAGAAAAGTGTTGAGAGAACGTAGAAGAGTAAGAAAGCTTGATCTGGATGAAACAAGCATCGCACATTTATTCGAGAAGCATGAAAAATAAACAGGCGAGATTCGGTCGAGATTCGGCGGTGTTTTGTCACGCGAAAAGTAAAAAGGGCACCGGCCGAAAAATTTACATAAAATGCTCTTTCTCCCACTCACTATCTGTGTCCTTTTTTGTATTTTTTACATGTCTATATGTCTGCCTTTCTCTCTCTTTCTTTCTATCTCTCTCTCTCTGTATGTATGAATGTGTCTGCGTATATACAGATTAGGCTGGCTCTTATTTACTCTTGATGAAAAATTTGTTCAAGGTTTCTTTCGCTCCTCCCCTCTCCGAAATAATTCCAATTAATAAAAAAAATGATCTGCGGAAAATTTGAGCTCTGATCTTGAAACTTGATCGGATAACAGATGGGCGTATCTCTGGGCTCTTAAACATTAAGATAATTATTTAAATGCTTATAAAATCGGATTTATTCGATTATCTCGTGACCGTCTTTTAATTTTCAAAATTAGAAAAAACTTCTTGCAATCTTCCTTGGCTTTTCTTCATTTTTTTCGGGAACTGCGTTTCGCACAAAGAAAAGTAATAGAACATACGAAACGCGTCTTGTCTAGATCTACAACTTTTGTCTGACATGGTTCTTTCAATATAACTAATACTTTGCGAAGATAATCGAATAAAACCGATCTTATAAGTATTTAAATAATTATTTTGATCCGATTGAGGTCAAATTTATGGCGCAGATCGTGTGTTTATTAATTGCAACGATTCCGTGGCGTGGCGCGAAAAAGATCCGAAAGACGAAAATATGAACCACCCTAATACAGATGTGTCGTCTAAAAATATATCCTTGGAGCTGACGACAATAAAAATGCACGTTAAGTAGCAACGCCTACGTATCTCAACGTTGTACAACAGTTCTCGTCTCATCTCATTTTATGTTCCATTTAACAGGACAAGGACAGGGAAAATTTGTCTCCGCAGGCTGTGTAGAGTTTAAAGCTAGTTATCGTATCAAAAAAGAAGCTGCTTTCAGAACGATGCGATGTGGCTTTCTTGCGAGTGCGTAGCGAGTATTTAAGGTTTCGTGCGTACCAGCGATGCGATTTCTTTGCGATTTTGTATCGTTGAATGCAGATTAGATTCGATAGGTTTATATCTCTCATGATGCAATGCACACGAGTTTATGATAGGGAGGACTAAATCAGTCAAAAAATGCAGTCATGAATCTCTAATATTGCAATAAAAAATTTGAGATTCGTTAATTCGACCGGCTTGGTAATTTTAGCCTTAATTATTTTATTATCGTTTCTAATTGTTTCAATAATTTTCCAACTATTCCAATTCACCGTGTGTAAGTACGCTGTACTGTTATAAATTTATCGCTGAGAAATATTCACCATCAATAGAAATATTTTACGTTGCTTTGAGAGTTCCTGTCATCCTTTCCGAGTAACGTTATGCAATTCAATAACTTTATATCTGTGATAACCGGATGACACGCTTCTGTGCATGGTATCATCAGTAGACTGCAAATGTTTATGCAATTTCAGATCTTTACGAACGCAACTAAGGAAATAGAACATGAGCAAAGATTTGTTCCATTTATGGAATATTATAACGAATTACCGAATATCTTATATTTTTATTACTTTGAACATTTTATATGTTTATACATATGCATATACTTTTCTCCATATTTTTGCATTTTTCATATATTCTTGCATATCTATGTATGTTCGATACATTCGAATATATTTATTTATCTTGTGTATTTAAATGTATGAATTCGTAAACTCCCACGATTTAATCATAAATGTGCAAAATTTTATAATATCATTGACACAAAATTCCAATGACGTCGCATCATACGTCTGCACCGAACCTTAGACGTGTGCTACGTCTTGATAGATTGTTCTGATCATCCGCTGAACGCTTCTTTTTATCATTTGCACGATCACTTACTGCCGGTGTTGTCTAACGTGATTGTTCTGATTGTTCTCTGAGCTCCGTCGTTCTGTTACATTGATTTCTTTATGCGCCGAAACGCTCAACCGGCTGTATTAATCGCAATGTTTCGTCCTGATCGAGAAACTCGAAAAAAGTCACCAGAGTGATGGTTCAATGAGAAAATCTTTCGTTTGCAATGTTTTGGTTCGACTTTAGATTGATTATATGGAGCAAACATGCAAAGTTTTTCTTCAGTTTGTTGATAGAGAATGATCACACTTTTGTACAATGAGAAGCAATTAATAATAAGAAGAAACGTGATATTTTTTTATATAATATATATTTTAGTGTAGGGTACAGTAATTTAAATCTGTAAAGATAAAAGGTTAAAGTAAGTAGATTGTTAGACGCAAGTTAAGCGGTTAAAATGCGCGCTAAGTGATTAGACAATAAACGTCTAAAACTATTCACTGAGAGGAGTAAAAAACGTTTAATCAACATAGAGTTCAAAATGAATTTCTTTACAATAAAGCGTAACTCTGTATATGGGAATAATATGGACATGTGTTTGTTAGGAATAAGAAATTAATCAGAAGGAAATCTAAAAGAAAGATTATCGTTGACATTGATAAAGGCTTGCAACGAGGCACAAAATTCTACTTTCTCTTTGCGTAATATTTGTTTAATATGTGTCTGCCTTTTAAATAGAATTTATGTTGATCAAATATTTTTCCCTGCTCTTTGTAAGTATGTACTATGCGCTTTTAAAGTTTTAAGCCTCCCCCTTTACATTTTTGACATTCTGCAATAGTAAAGAAAACGATAATAATTTTAAAATAAAAATTATTTAGAATTTTTTCTCATTGAGAATTTTGTCACGTTTTTTTTTTATTGATACATATTCTATGTCTTTGGAGTAATTCAGAATTAGTAATATACAACTTGATGTCTCAAACTAAATATCATTTAATTTATAAGTACTTCTGGGATCATTTTAAAGTATTAGAATTCTTATTATAAAGCGATTTAAATAGTATTCGATTCTCGAAGACGTAATTCGAATGCAAACGTTCAATTAGATATCCGCCAGACGTTAGAAATAGAATGAAATATGAAATTTCATTGAACTTCTCACTCTCTCTCCAAGATTAATCATTGAAGTCACACGAAACAAAAGCTTCAAGACGACCGGTTAAGCGTTTAACATGATAACACTTGTTGGAACATAGCACACCGAACAAGGAATTCGCATGCGTGCCGCTGAACGCCCCAGAGACAACCGCTGAGCAACAGGAAGTGTTCTAAATATGCGCGTTGTTCACGGTGAATATTAAAAATATTCTGTTCTGATGAAAAATACGTAGCGTAGATTCTGATATGTTCAGTTCGCTTAGCCCTCCGTGAACCCAGAGTCTCCTAAATAATTTCTAAAGGACATTGGAAGTTGTTCAAACTCTTGAAAATGTGCAAACTATCATCCATAAGTCACCAGATACTTAATTTATTTCAAATAGAAATAAATTAATGTTATACATATATAATTACAAAAGCGAAACTGATATTTACCAACTATCTTTACCATAAGAGAGAAGAAATTATTTTTATTAATTAAGCTTCTAAAATTTTATTGCAAATTCGTTTAAACTCAATCGCGGATACAATTGACGAATACACTTCGTTATCATCGTAAAGTTTCGGCCATCATCGCTGCTTCACGCTACTGTTTCGATTCTAATTCGATCTTAACGCAAAATGTATTTCGTTTGAATAAAATTCATCAAAATTCATCAAAAAGTTCCTCCCATCATCGCTTTCGCGTATTTACAATCTCAAACTGCAACTTATTTCGTTCGAATAAAATTCCAAGCTGCAATTTTGATTTAATTTCTGCGTTAAAAAAATCAGGATAAGGAAATTGACCCGCAAGTGGGTTAATAAAGTTTCTGTTAAAAATTACCTGGTGACTTATAAACGAAAATGCACCCAAAATAAACAAAAACGAAAATGCAATACGCCCAAAGCAATCTTCACACCAACGTATACGTGGTCTAATCATTCTATCATTGAAAGAAACGAAACGTTCAAAGCTGTGAAATGTGACAATGGGTTCCGGAGGGTTAAGGGTGCAACCCTGTATTCAGATGACTCGATCAAGCAAAGTCGTCGAGTAAACGCACTTTTCTTCCCCGAATTACGTCAAACTACGAAACGGAAAAGCGTCTACTGCGAGCGAATCTCTCGCACTTGACGCGTTGCTAGAAACGAGACACGGCGGCTCGCGGATCCCCGAGATCTACGAGCGATCCAGACTCGAGAGTCTAGAGATTAAGTACCGCGAGGTTAGCCGTCTGGAAACGATCGAGGATCAAGAAACGCGAGCCAATCGCGTCGGATCGCTTCGTACCGTTCGTTCGAGCGCGAAATGAAACTTCACAATGTACAATTTAAACGCTCTGTAATACTGAATTGACCTTTTGCAAAAAGGGAATTTTCGCTTGACGTGTATTCGCGAATCTTTTCCTCTCTGCCTTTAAACGCCTCTTCTACTTCTTCTGCTACTTCCACGATTCGATCTTCTTTCTTTTCAATTTACACACCTTGTAATATCGCGAGTCGTCTCGTGTTTGCCAATATTTTTCTCATTCTTTCAATCCAAGATTTATATTCTATCGNTTTTTATCTGCTTTTTTTTTCTTTTGTTAAATCGTAAATCCTTATAGACTAGTTCGACGAAACAAAAGTGTATATATATGTAATATACTCCAACAAACTCTAGAAGGCTGCACATTCTCCGGACCACGTGCGTTTTCACATTTCCTTTTTTTTCTTTTTTTTTTTTATAAACAAACAAACACACGGCAGTACAGCAAACGCTTGTCTCGTTTCTCGAGACGCCTATAGTCGACAGCCTGATCATTTTCTCGTGACGTGGACAGGCGAGCTCGTAATTTTCTCGAGGTTCTGTTTATACTGTAGGACTGTCTTTCTTCGTTTTTCATTATTTTTTTTAGACAACCTTGGAAAGAGTTTTTGAGCACGTCATCCTTTAAACAAATACAATTTTTATATCCGCGAATAAATTTTTTCTTTGCCTATCTGAAAAACTTAATTCATTCACGAGGTTGTTTAATAAAATCTAAATTCGATTCATTTTTCTTTAGATAATATACGAATTAACACTTCAACGACAGGCCAATTGGTACCTCATGTGTAATGAAATAATATTAAAACAAATGTAAAAGCAATAGTCAAAATTTTCATATGGATATTCTAATTAATTTAATGAATTTCTTTTTGAAATAAAATCATGTTTCTCAGTGAAACCTACCCATCGGTAAAGTATTAATATCGAGATGCCAGAAAGCACCGAATTTTGTTTTCTCCCATTCTGATAAAATTTTATTATTTTCCCTGCAATTTTGGTAAAATTCAAAACTCACCATTCCAAGGTCACAGAATACAACTATATTTCCTCGATCTTTACAAGCTCTAACGGTTCACATATTTACGTGATTTACGAACAGATTTGTAGATTAAAGTTAAGGTATCGCTTGAGACACAGTCAAACATTTACCGCTAAGCTATATAATACGTACGGTCTAACGAGGAGGTTTAAAGAAACAAGAAGAAGAACAGGGATCGTCAGGAACGCAACAGGAGAAATCCAGCAGGAGGAAACCAAGAGGGGGATGATTCAGCCCATTTATGATTGCTCATCGATTCTTTCTCCATCGATCTTTTTCGTTAAGTTTCATAAGATCATTTATCGTGAGAAACAGTTTGATCAAACGCGCATGCAAAAAATCTCCGATCTTACCGCGTGTACTCGAGCATAAATGGCTGAACGATCGATGCACAGAAATCGTATTGGACGCTTGTCGTCCCCTGAAATCGGAAGTCGTCGTCCAATAGGATTCCACGCGCCAACTAAAGGTGGCTTTTTTTTTTATTTTCGTTCTCAGTCTTCGAAATCTGTAGTCTGCGTTCGCGTCGTACGAAAATAAAGTCGTCGAAGGTTTTGAGTTCACACGGCTCGCGGGAATCGCTCGATTGTTTTGTTCAGTCGCAGTCAAAGAGACTGCGGATGGATCTCCTGGTGCCGCCGTACGAACGTTACTGTTATACGCCCCTTGAAACCTCGGACACCCTTAATTTGTACTTTAACATGAGGATACCTGGTTACCATGATGGGCGGCCTCGTGTCACGCGTTTTCTGTTAGGCGAAAATCGATATAGTTTGTCCTGGACGCGTCTGCAACTTGGTGTTTATTTTGTATTTAATTCTTCCGCACTCACGTGTTATCTCTGTTTGATTTAGTTTTTAAATAACCAATTTGAAGGCTGGAACGCTCACACGCTTTAAATCACTTCATGCCGAGAAAAGGGAGATTAGACGTAGTTTCTTGGAATCGTGGAATCAATTTCCGTGAGGTTTGATCTTATGCGTGGAATATTGTTTCACAATGGTCTTCAAAGACGTTACTTTATAAATTTTTCTGTATATTATAGTAGAATTCCATTTATTAGAACAAAGTTTTAGTTAGGGCTCGATTAATCATTCGACAGTGCAATAAAATGATGAAGAATTCTAAATAAACGACTTAGAAGATAATTATCTCTTTATGGTTTCTCGCATTTCTGCATTTTTGGTATCAAATACTGTCTGAGAGAATTGAATCTATGACTGCGTTATTCGAATAAAAAATCATAAGTAAAAATGATAGTAAAAACTCGTCTCCTATCATAGCTAACGTACGAAGCCTAATTACGTAAACTGTCCGCTAATGAGTTTCGATGAGTACAGTTATATTGTAATGTCAGTTGGTAACTTGGAGAATTGTAAATGATTTCATGAGAACCTTTCAAGAGACTTTAGAAGGACTTAGTGTCTGAATTTGATATAAATTTTGTTTGACAGAGGATTTAGTAGAATCTTATTTCTATACTGTCCAAATTTGATGTAAATTTCAGTTGATAAAGACTTCATAATAGAAATTTGTGTACTCCTATTAGTATCTAAATTTAATGTAAATTTTGGTCGATGGAAAACTTTTAATAGGGATTTACTTCTGACGATGTTTAAATTGAGGGAACATTTCAGTTGATGGAGACTTTATAACAGAAAGCATAAATTTCGGTTAATGGAAGTATATCACCAATGGTATTCATCCGTTTCATGCAAATATCGTAATAGGAATTTCCGTACTCATGTGAGTATTAAAATTTAGTATAAATTAAGAGAATAATAATTAATTAGTTACAGTAAATAAAGATAAAAAATAGATAAGAGAGAAAGGAATGCAATTATTTTTGAATCTTTAATAATCTTTAATCTCAATAATTTACTTTTCCTGCTCTTCGGAGAACGAGGAAATTGAGAAAGACTCTCATATTTTAAAATAAATTTTAAATAAGAGATCTTTGGATTAAAATGATTAAATAGTTAACCTTGTGCTATAATTAGTAAATAATTATTCGATCGAATACTTTTAATCATCTTCTGCTCTTATATCGCAATATTTTATTATTTTTATATTATTATATCTTTATGTGAAATTTTGTCAGCAAAAAAGGTGAATTTATTCATCTGTTTCCGTTATCGAATTTGTAAACAACAATTTGATGTGAGAGATATACAATTCATTATTATTAATTCGAGATTAATCATTGTCATTATTTTTCATAAATTAAATAGTCGTTAGATGTAGGAGGTATCGCGTTGGGAAACAGTATCAGAGAACAACGAAATCCTGTCCGAAATGACAGATGAAATTCTTTCTCTTGTAGTGACAGATGATTCTGGACGTAGAAATGGGTTTCCGACAGCAAGAAAATTGATCGCTCGTTCTCGATGACAGGAAATTGTAGAATTCTAACAGGAGAGAAAAATTATTCATAAAAGATTTTCGCTTTAAATCTTTACTTCAAGAAATTGTACAAAAGAATAGAACGCTGAGATTCTCGATGAAATAAATGAAGTAATAAATCTTGTATAAATAACTTAAAATAATTCGAAAGGATTTTACAAAAGAACAGATTTTCCAAAAGAACATTTCAATTTCTCGATGTCTTTTCTATGAAACCAACGTATAAATTGTTTATATGTGATATTCGTACTAAGCTGATAATTATTCTAAATGAATACGATACAACTACGGAAAACTAATTTTAATATCTTTCGTAAAAAGTCTACTTCAAAATTTTCAACATTCACAACGAAATATTTTACAAATTGAATAATAATATTAACTTTTTAAATTTCTCAATATTTCCAACACCTACATCAACCTAATTCTCAATTTCTAGATAAACAGTCTATCAATAATTCCAATTCTTTCAAACAATAGAAAAATGATGATAAATTACTCTGAAACTTGCAACGTTTCAAAAATCTCCTATAGTAATAAAAGAATTTTCTAAATGTTCCAACAGTTTCAACATCCGCAACAAATTACTTTCAAAGTCTTCTAGAAAACAATCTGAGATAATTCTGCAACTCTTTCAAAACGATACAAATGTAATAAAATACACCAGTGCTTTCACAAATAATAATAATACCGAAAACTCAGAAACTTCTCAAATATTCAAATATTTCCAATATTTTTTAACAAACTCTAATAATTTCCAAATGTCTTCTAGAAAACAATCTGAGATAATTCCGCAACTCTTTTACAACGATACAAAAGTAATAAAATACACCAGTGCTTTCACAAATAATAATAACACCGAAAACTCAGAAACTCTCAAATATTCCAATATTTCCAATATTTTTAACAAACTCTGATAATTTCCAAATGTCTTCTAAAAAACAATCTGAGATAATTCCGCAACTCTTTTACAACGATACAAAAGTAATAAAATACACCAGTGCTTTCACAAATAATAATAACACCGAAAACTCAGAAACTTCTCAAATATTCCAATATTTCCAATATTTTTAACAAACTCTAATAATTTCCAAATGTTCCAGCATCTTGCTACATTTTACAATTTTGCAAAAAGGTAGAGTAAAAATGCACAGTTTGTCCCAAAAATAACCGAGCTACTTAAGACTAAAAAAACCCAGTAGCAACATCAATACGAAAATTTTATCATATAGAAATACATCCTTCGTTATCGTTATGTCAAATTTTTATGACGGTTAGAGTTCGTTCACGCGCGGAAAAATGTGGTGCTGTTGCGTAATAATGCACCGGCTCATAATGCAGTAGCCATAACTGCTTTTCTTTGTAACGAATAAATTAAAATATTGCCCCGACCACTCTCTTCGCTGGATTAGCATCGTGCAATTACTTTCTATCTCCCCGGCTTCGTACAACGACGAAGGGGAAACGCTGTGACAACATTCGAGACATCGGGAAGTCTGTGACGAGCATTCTCAAAGGAATTCCATAAAAAGACGCGCAACGATTATTTGACGCATTAGTTGAGGGTGCAAATCGTTGTATCGCCACAGGAGAAACGTGTTTTGAATAAAATGAAACATTTCCCTCGATACAATGCCTCTGTTCTGTAATTTTTACAACGTTCGACTATTTTTTGGGACGAACCGTGTAACAACGAAATACTCAAAGATTTCTACGAATAATAATAACACGAAAAAGTCTCCAGCTTCTCAAATATTCCAATAATCTCAATATCTTTAACACAAACTTTCATGATTCCAAAATTCTCCACAATTGACCCGTCGTAATTCCGATCAATTCTGCGATTCTACGTAAGGAAAAGATAAAAGATCGAACGAACCAGTTTCACGATAGAATCGCGCGATATCCCTCTTCCGGTCATCCATCAACGTTATGTATCTCAGAACGTATCACTGAACCAGTCGGAAACTCGCGTTAATCGCGGCAAACGTATCGCAACTTCCTGTCTTCGCTATCATCTTCTAAACGTCAAGCTGCAGAACACGTCCATTTAATTAACAAGCAACGGCCTGTCTATCGAAATATTATCGATTCAGCGATATTCTCGCGCGAGGACACGTAGCGAACGCGTGTAAACGAGGCCGCGTCAGAATCAATCCGCACCCCTCGAAGAATCGAGCACGGATCCGCCATATTTTTTGGCTGAGTGTTGCTCGAGAGACGATTCATCTTTACGTTCCCCTGAGTTTGATTTCAACGTGAACATCTCACTCTCGCGCGCGCTCTTTCTCTCTCTTTCTTTCACACGTTGCTCACGCACACGTTTCCGCATGCACACACGCAAACTCTCTCTATCTTTCATTATGTGTTTGTGTGTGTATGTTTGTCTGTGTGTGTGTGTGTGTGTTTTTCTTTACGGTTATACACGGGAGAAAGGGAAAACTCTCTGCAAAATAGATGATGCGGGAGAACGGGGAGAATGCGAGCAGGGTATTCGTCTTCTAGTCAGCACGCGTTCCTTTTGCGAGCGGATTAAATCGCCGAGAATATAGGAGGGGATGCTTTCCAGTCGCATCCACGGTGAAACGTGACCGCGTAAAATCATTCCAGAGATTCGTGAAGTTGTTCGTGGAATTTGGAATGCGATTTCAGTAGCGTCAGATTCGTGAGACGTTAGGTTTCCTTGGAATTTTCGAAGAATTTTAGAAGAATTTTAGAAGAATTTTAGAAGCACCGTGGATCAATGATAGATCGAGATTCTCTCCTCTCGTTCCGTGTTTTGCAGATTGGATGATCTTTAGAGTGCGGATGTTTCTACGGTTTCGTATTTTCACGAATGCAACTGAAGAAGTACAATTTAAACGGAGGCTCGAGGCGATCTGTGTTTTGGAATCCTGTGTCTTTTACGAGCACTCTTGCATCTCATAAGTATATGAGCATTTAGCATAGCAGTCTAATGATTTCTCCTTTCGTTTTATCCTATTTCAATATATTTAGTTTTAAAGAAGCCTTTTCTTTATAATAGGAATACCAATCAGATCAAAATGATACACTTAGAAAGATGCAAATATTTTAATATTACGCTTTCAAAATGTCGAAGAATTTTGAAAGCACATCTTCGTTCGAATCAAACGAATACATCAAATAAGCTAACATTTCTTTCTTTTCAAGACTGCATTGAATCCACAATTTCACATCTAAGTCCAATTATTTGCGATTATCCATTCCATACTCAATCCTCTTTTCAATCGAAATCCAACAATTAGCCTTGAACTTGTTAATAAATTTCCTTCTTTTTTATCGCATTTTTCTGCGAAAAGGAAGGAAGAATTACCTCAACTACCTTCATCCCCCTCTGGAACTGCTCGCAAGAGAAACGTCCGCTAGCAACGAAACGAAAACCCTGAATATGTGTGCGGGTACGCAAGAGTGTGAGTACACGTACACATACATGGGAATATATCATATACATATTATATACTATATTATACATATATTATATATATATGCATATAAATATATATATATATATTATATATGTATACATATATAGGTGAATGTATAAAGAAGTAAACTCGTCAGACTTATGATTTTATGCATAGGTCAGAGGTTCATCGTCAACAAAGGAATTAGCGTCCTCTTGCCCATCGCAAAATGGCATCTGCCAATACGTCAAGGTGAGCTTTCGTCTGGAACAGAGACAGAAAATAGCGTTTGCTCTTGATAGCCTGGTTCGACATGAAAGTAACGTGTTTAGCTGACAAATGCACGCATATGCCTATGTATATTTCTCACTCAAATTATAGTAAAGGTTAAAGCGACGAAAAACAGGAAATTTTCCTGATAAATATTTTCTTGTTGATTCTTTCACTGTTCGCTAAAACGGCGATGAAATAATTGTGCGGAAAATCTTGAATATATTATCCAGTTTCTATCGTTCTAAAACGCTACGTTCAAAGCTTAATACATAAAAGAAACATAAAGAGATTCCCGTGAAACATCTGATTTCCATTTATAACACCGAAAGCCATTCAATTCTGTTACATATAACTTCTATACATGCATTAATCGTGAAATACTTCGGTTGCGTTCCAAACTTTGCCATTGTAGTCACGGTAGTCGTATCTCATTACAGTGCTAACGAAATTTCAAAAAGTTTCGCACAATGCACATAATATATTCTCGAAAGAATTCTGTGTTAGGTGTTCGAGTACTTTCGTGCGCCACTGTAAAACATACAAAAAGAAATATACGAAAAGAATCCCTAAAACTCGTAACCTTCGTGTAGAACCCAAAAAGGACGAACAACCGAAAGAAAACCGCCAGCTCCGTAAAAAACGACCATCGTCTAAACTCATCCCGAGTCAGCCGTGTGGCCCGATAGCTCGTTCGATATTCCGATCCAGCCCCTACGCATCCCCAGCCGGGAGCTCGGCAAAAAATTCGTTAAGTCAGTTAGCGAACTTTCTCTTCGAAAATCCGCGCGCGTTCTCGCGGGCGTCTACTACTTTTCGAAAGCTGATCGAGTTCGAGAGAGCGTCTCGCTACCTTGGCAAATCTAATTCTCCGGTTCGAGTTCGAGGCGACGTAGTTTAATCAGATCCTGGGGACCGCCCACGTTGATCAGGCCAATTCCGTTTCGACAACACGGGCCGTTTCGCGTTCTTCTTCTTTGGCCGTGTTCTTCCGTCACGAGGTGGAAACGCTGGAAGGGAGAGAATAAAGAGAGAGAGAGAGACTGGCGGCGGCGCGGCTCGACCAGCCGGAAGGAAAAGAAGCAAATATCGATTTCAAAGAGGCGGAGAGGCCGGCCCGGAATCAGCCGGAGAGAAAGGTCAACCGTTCGCCGGATGTGAGGGATGATAAATCCGCTAGAGGGCGAAACGTTGCTCAGATTTCCTTTTTCTTTTTTCTCTTCTTTCCACGACAAGGTCCTCTCCGTTTTTTGTTTGTTACGTGAAACAGGTAGGTGGAGAAGGGTGGATGTAGCAGTTGGGAGGAACGTAACGAGGTCGCTAATATACGATCAGAAGACACGATGAGGCAGTCATTATGAGAAAATATCACAACGTTAAGCAAATATACTATTGCTGAAAGGTATTTCGACACTTGCTTCTTCTTCACGAGACATATTTTAATTGGAAAAGTCAAATCAAACTTTGATATGCGATGATTTGGTTCATCATAATTACCATAGTTGCACACGAATATTAACGGATTATAAACTGATTAAATCGAGCTTATCTTCGTATCCTGATTCACGGAAGCGTTTGAACGAATATAGAATATTAATACATGAGAAATGAATTACCAATGAGAACGTAAACGTCACGTGAATTTTTCTGAGAGGGTAGTTAGTTGGCAGCTTTAATTTTGTTGTTCCGGTGATTCGTACGTGGGATGCGAGGTACCACGACTGCTATGTTTATGTAAGTAACGTGTTTGTGTAATTGGCGTGTAGGTTTTAGGTATACGTTCGTTCCTCCAAGTTGTTTGCATATACACGTCGATTGCGTAATGTTCATTGTTAATTAACTAAACTCGAAGGGAACCGTTTTATCGCATTACTTGAAATTAAACATCGACTTTTACACATGTTTCATAATATTGATTCTATTTATAAATTAAAAAATTAACTCTTTTTTAAATTAAAAAAGTGTTGCTTGTTTCTGTATGTACGTTTGGATTGTTTAAAAATCCGAGATTTTTCAAAGAACTGGCAATTTATGTGAACGAAATAATTTACAATTTATACGATATATCATAAGTGTTTTAATACAAGTGAAGTTAATTAACACGTTTACCGTCATGATAATCATCGGCGATGAATATTTTAAGATTGTATAGTACTATAATTACTTGCGTGAACGAGATTGTGATTATGTTTAATAGTAATAGTAAAGTGTGATTATGAAAAGAGCATAGAACATTACAAAAATTTATTTGTTCAGTTCTTTTCATTAAGATAGTAAGATAATAAACTATTAAAATATTATACATTATTTATCACGTTATTAGCTACTGTATAAGTATCGTATAAAAATATTGGAACGTTTGAAATACATATAGTAGCTCACAAAAGTATTTTAACATTTACCACAGAAAATTTATACGAACATATTATGTACATTATACGAAACTCTTTGAAATTGCGTTACTACTATAATGAGCCACGATCATCGTGATTACGCTAGTAAACTTTGAATCCAGTCCGACGATGTAAACAGAAGTTAAAAGAGATTTGTTGCGAACATACACTTATTGTTAGCGAGAAGTTAATATACAGCGCGAACCGCAGCTTAAACATATATAATTACCGCCAAAGATGGTTCCGCTAAATATCGTAACTCATTGATATAGTGAATAATCGACTCTTCAAATATTCTAGTTATCTTTGCGAAGTGCATGCTTGCGATAGATATCTTGTTATTTCTATATACATTTTCACATCTGCTTTAAGTTTCCTTCATTTAATCACGATAGTTGTACCTCGCTACAGCGCTAATGATATTTCAAAATGTTTTGTATAATGTATACATAAGTCGTTTCTGGGAGTGTTGCAATACTTTCACGAGCCACTGTAGCATCATTTGTATGCTCGTTCCACTTTTCAAGCGATTTGCACGTAAAACTTATCTCTTGCAGCGCGTGCTCTAATCTACTTCTTTCATCCACTCGTTTCCTTCTGTCCTTTCGCGAGCGAGCGCGATGAATTCTCGTGGAAATCAGGAGCAATTGTTTTCTCTTCTTCCCTTGGTTTGTCTCTCCGCTCTCTCTCTCTCTCTCTCTCTCTCTCTCTCTCTCTCTCTCTCTCTCTCTCTCTCGTCTTTCTAGTCTTTATTCTACCGGTTGTTTTTTCACGATGGCAAAGGCGGAGGAAAGTGCCTTTGTATTTAAAGGGCGGAAGAATTAAGGCGACGAGGCTTTTTAGAGATTTACGGTCTCGCCAGACAGTGTAAATTGAGCTTTGCCGAGTTCGCGAGATTAGTTCCCCGCGGCTTTCGAGTGTTTGCGTGCGCGTTAGATGATGAACTATGCCGCGAAGGGATTGGAGACGGCGCAATTGCGTGTAAAATTAGCGAAACGGCGATGCACGGTGAAGGTTGTTCGTCTTCGAGGGTTGCGACAGTCTATAGATAGCATAGAAGAAGTTTTGACACGGAATTGGGTGGGAGGTTCTATCAATAAGACGTCGAATTAAAGAATTTAATAAATTAACAAAGTAAGGATTGGAAAGATAAAGAAATAAAGATTAAACAGTTTTAAGATATAATTCAGCACAGTGATAATGTATATGTCAGTTAAAGAAAATCGAAGGACATTATAAAAAAAGAGTTCTTTTTAAAACAAAATTGATGACTATGATATTTATAGACTTTACTCTCCTTGGAAAATAATAAATATCAAACTAAGAAATAATAGCATAAATTTCTTATTTCATGCAAAATCTACTACTAGAAAAATAATATTACGAGACATGACACACAAAATTAATCACATTTTCGCACCAATTATTAATTATATGTACCAAATACTAATATAAAGCATAGCATACGTAAAATAATTACAAACACACGCAAAATTAATAACACCTTTGCATTCCTCCTATACTACTCGTTAATAGCAAGGAATAAAAGGAAAGAATATTACGCAGATTGACAAAGCGTATTGCATGATAATTGCAAGAAATTGTGGGGTATTGATCGTGTTATCGATTAATAACGTAATTATACACCGTCACGAGATGACTAATTGGAGACTTACAGTTTTGTAAAACATGCAGGCTTGCCTATCCTCGTCTTCGCCTGTAGGGCAGTCTATGAAACCGTCGCACAAGGCGTGATCGTCGATGCAATGATATCTACCCATTCTGTCTGCTGTGGGACACGCAAACCTTTCCATCCCGTCTTCGGAGATTGGACATTCTGGAAAAGAAAGAATTGGACAATTATAGCCACGGTGCTTCAATCGAATTACCGCTGATCTTAAAATGCTTTTCAATTCCTTTGGGTTATTACACTGCAATGCTAGTAAAAAATTCGTAATTTTTTTACTTCCTTGCCTTTTCGCCTCAATATTAAGAACACTCTAATAACATCCAGTATTAATACTTC
Organism: Bombus confusus; assembly: GCA_014737475.1. Classification (NCBI taxonomy): domain Eukaryota; kingdom Metazoa; phylum Arthropoda; class Insecta; order Hymenoptera; family Apidae; genus Bombus; species Bombus confusus. The sequence goes on from JACXIV010000044.1 coordinate 700,878, forward strand.
GATATTTGTTATTTGATACTACTAACGCTATAATGATATTTAATTAATTTTTTAATTACCATATCTCTTCTTTTCAAATTTTTATATTCAGTATCTATTTTGTTAGTAATCCTAGTATTTTAACGATCACTAGATTGCCGATTTTTATGTATTCATGTGAAATTTTCAAACTGTCGTGGTTATAATATCTGGAGAATTTATTTCGTTGCGTTCATAAAAATATAATTCTTCGGATGTACCATAAAGCGAAGGAAGAATTTTCACAAAGTGGTCAATTATCTCCTTGTTTCGTTATTTTATCGATCTGAGATTTCTCAATTTCTGTACACCATTACTTCTCCCATTCTCTCCCTTAATCGCCCTCTTAGCCTCTATTTTCTACTTTCAACACCTCTAACTGTCCCGATATCTCGTTATTCCTTTCAGCATCGCCAATTCTCCGTCTCCATTCTACGACTTCGTTATTTTCCCACTTCATCCCTGTATTTTTCTACTTACTTCTATCGCGCCCGTATTTTCGTCGTTTCGCGAGTCTCTTCGACACCTTGCATTTCCGTTAATGTACCATCATTTCCATAGCAGTTCATATAATTTTTCTATCGCACTGTTCACACGCTATTTAGCGAATACTATTTTTATGCAAAGATCGACTCGAGTCCATCCCCCGCCCCCGGATCGCAGCAGCGTCTGTTCGCGCGAAATTTTGTTATAACCTTGCGAGAAAACGTGTTTTAGAGGCTGCGTCGTATGAAATTCAAAGGCAGCGGAAAAATGCCAAGGCTCTTGCTAACAGTTTCGTTTTATCGATTTATAGAACGCGTTTGTTTTATTTTTTACGCGTAATAAACGTAGATCGTCTCGGTAAATTTAACGAAAAGCGGTCCGAATTCGATTAGCTTTCTCTTGTTGCGTGCAATTGTATCGAGTATCAAGGATCGACGAAATTGCTGTATACGTTCGAAAGCTTTTTCATTTCGAAATATGATCGCTGAAAAACGAGGCGTATATGCTTTTTTGCTCTTGAGAATTACCGAGTGAAAATTGCTTCATGCCTCGGAGATAAAACAGCGTTTTACTGCTAGTAGATTCTAAAATGAATTTATTCTTATCAGTTTGTGAGCAACGCTAACTTTTATTTTACATTTCGAATATGTGAAGTAAAATTAATATTGCGCTTGTGTATTATTAGAATAAAATATTTGACGATTACGTAACAAAATAATATAATTATATTCATTTATAATAATATAATAATATAATAATAATATAATTATACTCATCTATATAATATTTTGAAATAATTATACGTTTTTATCTTCAAATTATTTCGTTATGTACTTATCTTAATGCAAACTAAAATTATTTTTCCTTTGTTATTTTTAAGGTAAAGGATAATTCGTTATCGCAAACTGTTATTTTTTATCATTGTGTCAAAAAAATTTTATCTGATCCTGTTAAATTAATTAGATTACAAATAATATTATTTTGGTAGGATATTCTTTATTCCGCCACGACATTCGCTCAATTCGTTCTTCGTTTCAGACAAGCATCATCAACTTATTTACCCGAGATCGATTAGGGTGGAACAACCTTGAATATGACATCATCTCCGAAACCTCGAACCTCGCCAATAAAATGGAAGACTAAAAAATATCCTATGTACGTTCGTTAGTTTCGAAAAATTCTATTAGCGTTTCGACAATACGTTCATTACTAGCAAAGGTAGCAAAAATAGCGTTAGTGACAAAAGAATATAACAATTTTTACTACTGTGTATTTTCAATATGATTTTAATATGTTATCGTTTTTAATGTATTTAATGTAAAATATAATAATTTCTAGATTTTTTATTCTTTCATTTCCATATTTTCTTTTAGAATCTTTATTTAGTCATTCCATAATCATTTCAGATTAGTTTTTCTCGGTTGCAATTAGTTATTTTATATAGTTTTTTATTATAGCTTGTTTTGCGCCAAAATTAATTTATTCGTTACTCTTCCAGTTTTTAATCTCTAAATCGATACCCAATCATTTCGCGTTACAATTTATTATTTTACAACCTTTCCCATTTTCAATATTCTTTATCTTCCCAGTGTCTAACTTTTCTTTGCTGAAGTTAATCAGTTACTCTATTTTCTAATTCTTAAATCTTCTCAATATCAAACTTTCCCTGTTAAAATTACTTTAACACTTTTTCAATTTTCTGATTTTTAAACCTTTCAAACACTTAACTTCTCCACCCTCAAATTAACCATTCCACTACTTTTCTATTTCCCAATTTCCAAACTTTTTCAACATCCAACTTTCCTCCACCAAAATCAACCGTTTCATTACTCTTCCATCCTCCACTTTTCCTCATCATTTGTCACCATCTATCACTCCCTTCCTTCTCCCAAGAGATCACTGAAACTTTGAGAAATTCTCAAAATCGCTCTTGCACGAGTACTTGGAAAATCCACAAATTCTCTGTGTCGGTGTAGTACGTGCATTTGGGATTTCCATTAATTTCCATCGTACATGCTCGTGGCCCCGATCGATTCTTAATAAAGCCTTTGTTAGAAGGCAGGACAATGGTCGAATAAAAAGGATACATCTTCTCCCCTGTCCAATGATATTCCCAGTAACTCCCAGTGCAAATTCTAAAACAACTTTCCGACCAGTCGAGGCTGCTAACAATGCACGACTATTTCTGACAAACCCCGTGGTTGTAGGCGATCGCCACACCCCATCGAAGACGCGTGTCCATTCGAAACGAAACGACAGAAATATCGTTGTTTAAATCGAGTCAAGGTTGTCTTTACCACATAAGGGAGCAATTAGTGAAATAATAATAAGTATGATAATAAAATTATAATAGTTATAAATTTACTGATAATTATCACAGATCTATATTTTAGCGAATTTCTCTTCCATAAGACATAATATAAAGTATCGTAATCAAATATCATGAAATTTCTTAAACAAACCAATCTTTTCCAAAAATTATGAAATTTGACCTATGATCATCTAAGTCACTCATACTGTACGTGTACCTATGCAATTTATAATGTTTATATATTATTATAACATTATAAGTTGGCTGTTGTAGATATAAACAATCAATTAAATAGAAAAACTTTATCGATTCTAGATACGTACGTTTTATTCTGTTTTTGCTCCTTGTGCTTTTAAAGGATTAATGAAGGATTACCTCCACGTATACAATGCCGGGTTTTATCGAATTTCTGCACGATGTAGTTCTCGAAACGGTATTTTTTTAGCTGTCAAAATTCATATCGAACCATCAAAGTTAGGAGTTGATTATATATTTTATAGAATATCTAGAGAATGGAATTTTAAAGAACGACGCGCCGTAACATTATAAAATACAATCCAATAAAATAACTAATATAGCTATAACTAAAGGAATCACAAAAGAGACGCTACATTGACCCAACGTTAGTCCTCAATAGGTTAAGCACTTTCATCTCGATTGATTTCACCCTGATTCATATTAAACCAACAAATATAATTCACCGTGGAATCTGTTAACCCACTTTTTTCAGAACAAGGTAAAGAAAAAAGTAGATGAAACAGGGAGAAAGGATGAAATCAAGTGAAAGTTGAAAAGAATTCACTAGACTTTAAAGGATCGGCGTTTTCTAGGTCGAGTAAGTGGCGAAAGAGGGAGAGAGATTTTTTTCTTTTTTTTCTTTTTTTTTTTTTGTTTAAATCGTCACTGTACTATGCTTCGAGTTCAATCGGGACAAGCTTCCTTTTGAGATTAAAGGCAGCGTGGATGCACTTAAAGAGCGATTAAAGCTGTAATCCAGAGTTCTCGTCGTTCCACTACTGACAAACAATATGAGAGCGACGGTTTGGAAATCTTTCGGATTTAGAAGGGATGAAAGCAGGAATGGAGCGTAGGGAACGTGACAGGTGTACGCCATGTTACTTCTTGGACAGACTTTTCGTAAGTTGTAACGATCGTCGAAAGGTTTTTCTTTTATGAAATATGTGTTTTGTGATAGTTCGGGCGTGGTACGACGTACGTGACAAAAATAATAAAGTTTTAACTGTATTTTTCTTTCCACGAGTTAAGGAAAGTCTAGAATAAATATCACTCTGCATTATTTATGAACGAAACGCAAACACATCCTCCAAATTGGATAATAATTTACAAAAGACAAGCACGCGTATTTCACAGCTCGTGTTCTTTTGTTCCATTATTTGTTCGAATATATTTTTAGATATACAACTGTAACGTAAAATAAAAATTATCTCACTCCATGCATCGGAAATGTTTTTACCATACAGCGTATCACAACAGAACTCGTTAATTAGCGAAATATAATTACTTCATACTCAAACAATTTCTCGTTTAATTAATAAACGAATATCGAAACAACGACGTAATTCCTCAAAAACGTTCTATATATCTATATTCGTATAATAGCGGACAGAGGAAAATTGAAAATTAGCATTTCTGCGAATACGTATTAGTAATTTTTCTATTAAACCTATTCTGGAATATACAGGGTGGTTGGTAACTGGTGGTACAAGCGGAAAGGAAAAAAAATAAGAATAAAAAAAAATAGAATAAAAAAAATATAGAATAAAAATGTCGGATAGTAAGTTAATAGGTAGGAAAACACTTCGGTCACATTGGAAGTATTTATCAACATAACGTCAATAGAGACAATGATCTACAGTGAGATCCGTTATAACGAGACGTGATAAAGTGCAGACGTACCGAGCGAAAATTCAAAGTCGATTATCTCGAAAACAAAGCCTCAAACGAAAAATTTTTATTTTATATTTTTGACTTATTTTTTCGCATAGAATCACCCCCTTTCCTCTTGTACCACCAGTTATCAACCACTCTGCATACCTATCATTATATGTTTATTCATCTTTCTTTTGTCCATTATAATTGAGGAATTTAAGCGGTAAACGATATCTCGTACAAGAGAGTGTACGCTACGATGTAAACAGGAAAATATTTGTAAATACAATTAATTGTACCGCTATGATGTTCTTTTGAACTTCAAAAGATCGTATGTGAATATAGAATGGTTCTCAGATATTTCGACTTATAATTACAAAGCACATTAAATGCTTACCATTGTAAGTGCCGAAAGATAAATCTGTAATTTATTTTATTTAACTTTCAAAGCAACAAGTAAGGTACAGGTAAAATTGTAAGTGAAAAATTTAAATTAATATCTTTTATCCATACTGAAAACCGGAATTAACAACATTCAATATTTCAATTTTTAAATTTTTTTTCGTGGTAAATGGTACTTTTTTGTCATTTAGTTTTTCAATTTTCGTTCATTTACCGCTGTATCTTCATCGTACCACAGAAGGAGAGTTTATTAATTATTAACGCAGCTTTTCAAACTTTCTATTGAACAGAAGAGACGAAAATTTTTACTTTGTCAGTAAAAAGAAACGGTTACAGTTTTCCCACTGTGGTAATTACGAGGCAATAAAAGCTTTAACGTCGTTACGAGGCAATAAAAGTCACCGATGGAATTGTTGATAGCGTACCACGATGAGGAGGAATGAAATGAAACAGGCAAAGGCTTGCAAAAAGTCAAACTTTGAAAATGTCGACATCTCCAACGATTCACGAATATATGCAAATGATACTTATATACGCTGTTTTTCATAAAACATATTTTAATCACAAAATTTCTACTAACGAATAAATCGAACAAAATCCCGAACATATCGAACTGCAACGTAAAATAATTGTTATATCTACGTATAATAAAATGTTACGACAGAATTAAATAAAATAAAAATTATAATATATGTAATAAGAAAATTAGTGTTCGTGATCAAACCTTGTAGAATTATTATTCTGTTGTTTGACAAGCTCTTTATCTTCAAATTCTTCGATTTCTGCATTATAAGTCAAAATAAAAAAATTCTTCTAATCTGCCGGAAAGGCTATTGATATAAATAATGGTATTTAAACAGCAAATATATGTCGTGTTTATATTTAGTAAATAGTAAAATATATTAAATATTATATATTCATTATATTTTATTTCGTATTCACAACTCGGAAATGGACTTGGTTTTGCGATAAAATATATTAGATAAGTTTGCTAAGCACGAACTTTCTATTGAAAATATTTTCTTCTTTTTTTTTCAAAGACATTCTCGAATTTGTGTACATCGATTTATGTATATTTTTGAAATAAAATATATTATTGTAGATATTATAGCGAAGAAACAAGTGTGTTGAAAAAGAAGTGCACGTGAAGGGCTACTTTATAACGTCACTATATCTTTTCTACAAATATACGAGTAACTTTATACCGCCAAGCGTGGCCTTGATTAGAAAGTGACGCATTTTCTATTTTAGCTGGTTTTCAACCGAATGACGTGGAATCAGAAATTGGTATCGCGTGGTGACACGCGTAACCGCGCTGGTGTGCGGTCCGCAACAGGTGCGAATCTCGCGTATCGGTAATAATCACCCGGTAATTGTCATCATATCAATCTATCCGGGTGATTGCTGTGCCGATGAAGTTGATGGTTACGTCAAACGATTTCTAGTGCGATCGAGATATGTTACTTCTATTAGCTACGTGTGTATATCCACGATTCTTCCAGTCGTTCTCGAACCAATCATCGCTGAGAAATAATTTTTCAGTTTGAAAGAAAGTATGAAAAACTCTTTGGAAGAGTTAACATAAAAAATAAAAATTGAATAGGAAACAGTATGTTTTTATAGCTCAGATGCACAATTATAGGAGTCTGAAGAATTTGCTTTAATTTTAAGAAAAGCTAATGATGAGTCGTTGCCACAATAAATAAATAAATAAAAATAATACAATATTTGTACAATATTTGTACAATAAGTCGTCGATATATAACCCATGAAAATTCTCCATTTTGACATGGAAATGAATTTCGATGTGACCGCGAATACATATTTCGTTGCCTTTAATCTCGCGAATATTTTGCGTAGTCTGCGGACTCCTTTAATTTCGAGGAAACGCCGCGTCAAGGTGAAGTCGAGGGGAAACGTGTTACGTAGGTGTTTGGGGGCGGTTGGGAAATTGTATAAGGTGTCGCAAAGTTAGGTAATCGAATATGGTTACTATATTCTATGAGCAGAGATAAATAAGTTTGGATGAATAGTAAGTCGCTGAAAGAGGGAATTGCATTTATTTAACTTTTTATATCTGAAATGTCACCAGTTCTCTTTAATCCGGGAGCAATATCATTGTAAAGTTAAATTTTGTATCTTATTCGTCGTATAAGATTTAGTCTGACGAGCATATAATTCATCTACACGGTCCCTGGCCAGCGAATCAGAACCATTCAAAATTTTCAATATTTTTCTCCATTTTTAGTAAAATTAAGAAACACGAGTAAACTGTAATAGCAGAGTTTACTAATTATTGAAATGTGATACACATATACACCCACGTTTATAAGTATTAGAACACCTGCTGCTCTGGTATAGAATGTGATAATTGACCTGGATTACCAAGAAAATAATTAAGGATTAGGTTAGAATTTTGTAGTTGCATAATGATCCAAAATACACTATGAAAAATTGTGGAAACTGTTTGCAAGAAATTCAGAAATAATGAATCAAAATTACACGTTGGTGCTTGTATCATTCTTTGATTTTTAAATCCTTATTGAAGGAATTTGAAATGAATCAAATAGCCCAAAGTCTAAATTTGATTTAAGGAGTCGAATCATAAAGTTAATAATATGAATATCAAAGTTTAATAACAATGATAATTTAATAATTCGAATATCAAAATATGAACACAGAAAGCATTTAACCTCATTATATGCATTTAATCGATGAAATTTCTATTACCATATGAAACATACGAGTTCTTTACTAATTTAAACTTCCAATAAAATTGAATAATTTTCTAATGCTTATCTGAAATCTAGTAAGATTTATATAATTTTTCAATAAGTACCCTACTGCTATAAGTCGTATAGTTATAAATTAAACAAATTAAGTAATTTTTTCTCGTACGGTCGTCTACGTATATATTTGATAATAGTTATTAAAAATATCAGTCAAGGACAATTTAACGTAGTATGTCTATTTATGATATATTATACTTAGACAAGTAAAATTTTTGTGTATGATGCTAAAGAAATAAAGAAGGATAAAGGAGTAGTAAAACATACTATTGGAGAATTTTGAGTTAAAATTACCGAGTAAAGTCGAGGATAGAGATGAATACATATGGACGTTATAAGTTGATTAATAGTATCACAGTTCCGACATATGTTAATGTTATAGCAACAATTTATACTATCGTAATGTCATAAAGTAATAATACACGCCACTATTATTTTCCATGGCTAGTACAATCTATAACATGACGTGGATGCTAATAATAACGCATTACTGAAGAATGGGATTACACGAATTTGCATATCAGTAGTTTGGACTATAGCAATATAAAGTACTAGTGTTATATTACTGTATAATGTGTAATATCAAGGACTGGTAGTACAATAACATTCGTCAATTTCTACCTCAAACAGAAAACTTAATGAAAAGGAATACAAATCGAACCACTGGCCAATTTTTATATCTCGAGCATATTTTCCTTTTAGCAAAGAAGATGTCGAATGTTTTAAGATGTCTTTAACATAAAATTGAAACGAGAACTTAAGACCTTTTTACTATAGACAAGCTGAATTAGGTTGAAGGTGATCAAAGGGCGTAGGAGGGTTAAAAGCCGATACCCATAATTGGACATATTTTGTAGTAGCATCTTGTGTTTTATGTTTCAAAAATTACTTGTAAACCGATATTTAATATTTCCGTATAATGCGTCTTCATTTTATAAGAGAATAGCAAATACGAAGAAAGAAGCAATTTTTTTTATTTATTTTTCATTATTATATTAGATTGTTTACTACATTTCGTTTTACATTACCTCAACAAGATAGCGAATTGAAAAATATTCAATTCAGTTGTTAATTCAAGGTAGAATCAATTCTGAATTGACACGCGTATGAATACAATTATTGTTAATGTATTTCTGGAAGAAATTTGGAAAATTAAAACATTTATTTAATTCAAAAACTTCGGAAGGAAGTTACATCCAAAGTTACGAAACATTTAATCGCTTCAACACTAAGGAGGTAATTTTTCTAACATTATATTGTATATCTTTTTACTTTTTTTCCCCGCATAAATGTGGAAGCGAATAAATTGTGCTCCATTTTAACAATATGCGTCATAACGTGTCAACAAAATTCATCGAGGTAACGTTTTTATTATACTATTTTATTTTTAAAGGACTGCGGTGAGTGATCGTGGCACAATCTGGGACTAGGATCGATGTTTCAAATTGTGGTTTCGACGCTCGGAATATATATGTAAACTTTCGCACCTGACCGATTTCACGAGCTACTATATCGGTTTCGCCAACAATACCGATCAATTATCGCTACGTTCCCATTAATCTCTTCCTTCGCAAGATGAACTCTTATTCGAGTACCCTCCCTCGGGGAAAACCATTACGAACGGTCAAAAAACAAAAGCATCCCTTTCAAACAACCCCTTCAATCACCCCAATCACATCCACGAAAACACTCAACCCGTAAAATACTTTCCCTTGAAATATCATACCAGCAAACATTTTCAAACAAATGGAGATAATTCTGGCGATTCGTAATTCCTACGATTAACATGTCTGTGATGGCGGTGGCCGATATTATGCATGTCAGTGGCGCCGTAAAGGCCACGAGTATCCAGCAATGACAGATTTAATTATAATACGCGTTAACAAACAATCAAAGTCGCAAAATTGACAAATTAAACAAACAAAACAGACTTCCGATCTATCAAAAGTTTAATATGAAATAAACAGTTAGTTTTTGAACTGAATAAACAGTCACAGACGTAAAGTTTTCCATATTTTCCATGTTTACAGTGATAAATTGCGTGAAATATTAAATGCACCATAAAGCGCTTAAACAAGCTTATTTTTTAGTCAGATATTATATTTTATTCTCCAATGAAATTCTATTATAGAGATTATAGAATGATTAAATTAAAGTTAATAATAAATAATAATTCAATATTATGGAGTAATGTATGACGAAATATTCAAAATTCTGAAGTGGAATATCATACGAATTTAGTTTCATTTGTCCTGGACAACATTTTAACACGTTCTTAAATGCTAAAATATTTGAATAGCTCATAACTGTTATATAATAGGAAGAGAAATTACGGACAGATGTTGTGGTAACAATGTAAATTATTTAAATAATTTCTACGTGCTTGTCTTTTCGATCGCTTCTCGCGACCGTGTTCTCGACGCTTGCTCCTTTTCTTTGTTCGTTCGATATTACGATTTTGAAAGATTTGTTCATGCGCATAATTGGTCCAGGTCCCATTTCTGAAGGCGGAATAACAGATGGAAGAAGATGTTTCAAGACAAAATGAGATGATATGGAGTGAAACCTATTCTACGACGAATTTTAAGTGCTTTTATTGATTGACAGGTATATATGTGCTCTCTTGTATAATCACTCTCCAACCATGTAATAATTTTAACGAGGACGCAAGCTAGAAGTCAGATTATAGACTTCTCTTTAAAAATTTTATAATTCTATGTGAAACGGCATAGGCTGACTCGTAGTTTGTAAAATTCCTTCCTACATTTCTTCTCAAATTTGTTATCCAGATATAATAAGATAATTTATCAATACACTATAATAACTTGTAGTTTGTGACTCGTTGAAAATTGTAATTAACATAACTTGTAATTGCAGCGAGTTGTGGCGAGTTTCAAGTTTTACTATTATAATTACCACAGTCGTGACACATTGCAGTGGTAACAAAGTTTCAAAAAGTTTACTAGAACGCACATAATATATTCATACAAATTTTCTACTCTAAACGTTTCAAAAATACTTTCACGAGCCTGTAACTGTAAATCGTAACGGTCATTGTCAAACAAGGTTTAATCACGGCTGTTCAACTACTTGTGTATAACTATCTTTACCCTTATACCCTGTTCTACGTTGGTAAAGCAAACGAAAGGCAGATAGGAAGATTGAAAGTGCAAATGACAGCATGGATCATCATTTAATCAGTGACACCTCGCGTAGCGTATAGGTAGTAGAGTATTAACCGGGCTAAAATCCGATAAACCGATTCTCTGTACCGCCTCCGTCCCCGAAAGGTTATTCGAACAGAATTAATGTTGCGACCCGCAAGCGTTCGTCACTTTTCATTTTCCGGAAACGGGTAGCGTACAATGGTGAAACGGAACCGGCGATTAAATTGTCGCTTCGCCGTAATCCAACTGGACATCGGTCACAGGGCGTGCCATCGTGATCACCAGTAGCGATAAAAGTCATTAAAGAGCTCAAACCACGCGTATCGCGGCTTGAAAAAAGATCGATACTAGTTAATGAGCAAAAAGTTCTACGCTAATTACGCGCAGCGATCTCATGATTAACCTTTCGATCTTATGAATGGCTATATGTCAGACAAAATTTATCGTTTTGATGTAGAGGCATAAATTATAGGCTCTACTGGAACAGTGATATATAAGAAGAGTACATTTAAGAAAAAATCGCTTTGGTATAAAATTTAGAAAGGTAGAAAGACGTTATTAATTATTCCACCATTGAGTAATGAAGAAATTTTCTTTCTTCCATGATTTACCTAATAATCATAATAATCTTGGGTTTTCAAGCTCTCTGGTAAAATATTGCTTACGCGTGTTAATTTGCATTCCTCAAATTTAAATAAAAATATGTTGTAAATGTAACAAACGAACTCATGGAAATATATAATTTCTTTTTCGGGAATTAAACATTGACCGTGTACTTACAGTGACGAACGGAAGCAAATTTGAGAGGTAATTTTACTATAATTTTATTATTAGAAATTAGAATTTATTAGAAAGCGGAATTTTATTTTACAAGAGCCATGAATAGTTCAAATTTTAAACATTCTTTTGGCCGCAACTGTATGTAATGAAATTTGAGAAATTGACAAAAATTGGACTTGGTCGGTTTGGCTTTCGAGAGGCTCGAATGAAACATAACTGATACCTTTATTTAAATACCGATAATATCACGGAAACGAAACTTTTCATTAAATGCTAAAACAGGAGATACGAATGATCAGTTTTTGGTCAGATCGGTTATCGAGGTAATTCAAAGTAGCCCAAGGACTTTTTGCAAATGGTAGTAATGTATACGGAAAATTGGTCCCCGAGGGGTTGACATGTAAAGGACACTCGACGAGTAGCATCGGCAAGAAATTGCCCTCCATTTTTCCAGCGTCATCTCTTTTCGGTGCCGCAATTTTTCACACGAATGAAAAATCGCTCGTTTCGAGTTCAAGGCGAGATATCCAATCAATTAGTTTCCTCTCATTGAATTCGAGAGTTCGTCAAACACAGCCAACCTTTATCGTCCAGAAAAACGATTCCATATTGAATAGATCGATTTTCCATTGCATTACGCGGATCCTTGAAAATGTTCAATTTCTTCAAAATTTTCTGCTCCGTCGTTCACCGATCTCTGACCGATTGTTCGAAAACATTTCGACCTATTTCACGGTTGATATATTTTATTATATATGTGGCGAGTTTGGAAGACTATTTGAAAATCACAGACGAAAGATATGATATAGTGACTGACGAAAGTATTCGAATACTTGAAAATATTTTACGAATGTACTAAGTATTACATCATACGAAAAATTTTGAAATTTCCTTAGCGCTGTTTAACAGAGGAAGATCTCTCAATTTCTTTTACACAGAAGCAACTTTAAAATTCAATACATTGTCAATTAATCCCGTGTTACAAAAATTGTCCTTTTAATTTTGGAGTTAAACGTGCACGTTTTCATCCTCTTTCTAATTTAAAAAATATCGCGATATTAAAATAATAGAAGCACTGAAATATTGTTTGTCTTAACAGTTATAGCCTCTGGCTTCTACAAAAATTTGTCAATTATATCATTGAACGTAACAGATTATTTCCACTCTTAGTTATTTTATATTAAGATATTCTTTTAATGCCATAAAGTGATATTAAATTAAAAAGTCAAAGAAGATGCTATCATATTCTTTTTCTGTAGTCTTCGTGCATGATGCTTGTTTTATAGTAAGAAATTAAATACTGTAGAGATGAATAAAAATTACTTCAAAGATTGTCATCAAGAAGTCACGAAGCTGCTGAATTGCTACTGCAAAAAGTAACTGAAAGAAAAAATTCTATTTTCATAGAAATATATTAAAGTCCAAAAATTTTCTAAAATTTCGCTACGAACTTTTAAGCATTTCAAACATTTATCAATCGCAATATACCGAGAGAATGCGATTACATTCCTGACACAGAGTGACGAAAGGCTTTAACGCTCCGAATAATTTCAACTAATCGATCTGAATATTAAGTATGGTGGATTAAACCCTTTCGCTCGGTGTAGGTGTAGCATTACTGAAAGCACTTCTGCTATGTAGACCGGACTAGTTTTTGTTAATGCGACAAACTACGTGTATGAAAGCTTAATGATATACTGAAATAAGTAGGCTGCGAATGTTGCATATACAGAAAATTTTCAAGTACGAAAATGCACATAACACGTGTATAAATGTAACAAATATATGTACAAAGTATCCAAAGTAATGTATTTATTATTTATATATATTTATATATTAAAATATCTACCAGGCGAGAGAAATAAATTTCTATTCAAATTCTATTTGTTTGCGTTATGTCCATAAAAATGTGACTTTGTGTAAACGTGCACAGCCTTTTTAGTACCACTCATAAATCAGTTGTATCAGGTCGCAATGCTTTACTATCATATATAGCCACAATGATCATAAAGACTAAAATCAGTCCAATAGAGCACAGGTTACGCTTTTTAAACGATGTTATAAATCGAAATAAAAGTGACTCTAGATACATACATATTATAGAGAAAATTTATAGCACTAGATTAGAGAAATTTCGAATCTATAGAGACTGGTGGGAAGCGAAATAATTATTCGATACTTGAGAGTTTATACGCCCGCCGCAGCTTTTCTTTTTTAAAGAAAACAGGTTGGAAGAGATGCTATTGTAAACAGTGAAAGCAGAATGTTGATGGGAATAGAACGATGATTAGAGACAAATTGCAATAGAAACAATTACTTTTGTACTCTGTACATTTGGGAAATACGTGAATGGCGACTTCCGAAATTAGTTTCGAGCCACCACGCTACACACGTAAAAGAACAGTGAAAATTTCTGTAATTCGGAGTAAATGGATTCCAGAGGACGAGCTCTAGGAATAACTTGTATTCTGAAGGACAGCTGTACCCTATAGAGTCACGGTTACACGTGTCGAAATGAACTCGACGTATCTTCAATTTGAGTCTGTCGTACTAGTTTGAATTAGTTTCAAGATAAATTTAGTTGCAAGAAATAGTTCAAGTTTTGTTACTGCGTGCGTGAAATATCGTCTTTCCGAATTTCGAATTTGACGGGTAAGCATTGCCTATTTTTGACATATCGACCTTATCAACCACATTAATTTCTTGGCTTATGATTATGCCCATAAGTACATATATATGTACTATAATGTTACCTATTTATTGCTTTAGTATAATGTCCAAAGCAAAACCACAAAATATTATGCATAATTTGTATTCAGCAAACTATAGTCTCTTAATATCGGTGAAGTCAGAGTTAAAGTTGAGCTTTGATATTAGAACAGCTTACATTCGTTGTATTTGATCTATAATCTGGGCTATGTAGGTACATAATTCAATATTCCAAAGCAAAAGGTTGAAGAAAGAGATATTTCCTATAAATCATCGCGAGATATTGAATGTCAGAGAGATTTATAATAAAAGTACCGAAATTTAATTACTGACAATTTTGAAGAATTACGGTAATCCTGTAAATTTCTTATATCAGTTTATAAAAGTGCCATAAAGATTGCTATATAGGAACACGAATCAGTTATTTTATTTAGACAATTTTTTGATACGTTACTTAATGTAAAAAGAAACTATAAATCAAGGAACTGCAACAACTTCATTACAATTTTTGGATAGAAATTATGATTCCTATAAATCTGGAATAATAAAACTAGTCGGTCATTGCAAAAATGCAATAAATTATTGTATATTATATCATGTTATAATATATAAATTACAATACTAATATTTAATGTCAATATTTATAATATATGTAGTTTTTATATATATTAAATATATATAGTTTCCAGATATTTTTAACTTTTCAGTTTTAACAGAAATGTATTTTCCCATTAAATAGTTCTCTAACGCAATTATTTGTTGGTCAAATCTTTGATGAAAACAGATGTATACTTCAGATTTAAGTTTCTTGGAACTATTATAGATTGCTTCTATAAACAGAACTTGGTGATAGATTTATAAATACCGACATCTATCTTCTATTACGTTATTCAGGATCAATGATACTATCGAATGAGTACGAAAATTCTTGTCATTTACGTCGTCACTAAATGTCGTATTACCAATTCAGACCGAATTCAAGATTTTTGATAATTATTGAAAGAACAGGACGTCTATTTTCCGTTAATCGATTTTTAATTAAAAAAATTTTCTACTATCAAAGTATAAAGCAAAAGTCTAATTTAGCTGTAGCTTGTATCGATTTTTTGATTCAAATCTTCTACATTTTCTTTAAAAATAGAAATACAACTCGATATAAAACTCTAAGTTCTTCGTCGGCCATATACATATAAAAAATTCATATTCTAAAGGAAGATTTTATCCAACTGTAACATAAAAGTTTCGATAATTTCTCTGAAAGTATAAACTTTCTTGAAAATACAAACTTAGAAACCGTAGTTTCCTATAAACTCAAAACTCTCTAAGACTCTCCGAAAAATAAGATTTCTGTAAAGAAGAATTTAAAAATGTATGCGTTTCCCGTAGATAATACTTAAAGAAAAAAATTCATGATAGCAGAGATTTCACTGTTTTAAGTTTTATTAGTTTTAGACAAAATTTAATAGACATCAAGAAGAAAAACAGTAACTACTTTTATTATAAAGCATTACTGTTTAAAATGTTAGTACACTAATGTTAGTGCAAAAGTTTTGGTATATCGACTTGTTACAAGTTGGTTCTTCAATAGATGCTTTCTTCATAGTCGGGCATATTGTATATTATGTGTTATATATAACGTTTAAAAATTTCCTTAGCATTGTAATAAGGCACAATTGTCACGACTATATTGGTAAAAGTTAAAACAAATCTAAATATGCATACACAGAAGTTACAACATAATCATGGTAGTCGAATCTCGTTGCTAGCAAAATTTACAGTTGCGAAATGTTCCGTATAGCACGCGTAATGTATTCGCAAAACGTTTCTATAAATGTTGAAATTACTTCCATAAGTTATTGTATGTATATATAACGAGCTATGGGAGCTATAATTCAACTACGAAAAACACTACGAACTTTCTCCACAGCCCAAATCCCATCCAAACGAACACGAAAATGCAACACTCACCGATTTGCGGTACGTCGTACTGTATGCTTCCCCTGGTGGATCTGAGCATAATTTGAGAAGCGACGCTGATGCCGTTCCCGAGGGAGGACGACGGTTGAGCTTGATGCGGAGTCGACTCTCCGGAGAGGTCGATGGAGCGGCGTCCGACAAGATTTTGGCTCCTCTTTCCGGGAGGCTTGGCTGTGTCCAGGCCAAACGGTGGCCTCGACACAAACGTCGCGCCGTTCTGATAATCCCTGTGCTTGTCAGGTCCCCGTGATATCGAGTCAGTCTTCATGGCCGCAGCAGTGTTTAACTTCTGCTCGAAGAGATCGTCGTAGTTCGATTGTCTGGTTTCTTGAAAGCTCTTGCGTCCTGTTTCGTCGTCGCATACTCTTATAGGCAGACTGACCGTGTTTCTCGAGTGTCTACAGTCGATTCGTAGCTTCTTAGGACGTTGACTACCCAGAAGGCCACCGCCCATTGGCTGTTGTTGCTGATCCTCGTGTAGAAATTGTTCGGCCGGTTGCGTCGCGGTGTTCATGTATTCCGAGTAGAGCATGTTCAACATAGCGGGTGACAGGGCAAAGAATACAGTCTGCAGCTCCCTAGGCTCTCTGATCATATCGTCGATCAATATACCAGCTGGTGTCCACGAGGAAATCCGTGGCTCGTCGTTCAATAGCAACCAGTTGGACAGGTCGTCTCGGTGAGAGGCCTCGGGAGGATATATCCTGAAGTGCAACAGGTTATTGCCTACCGAGTTTAGTTCGCTCTTCTTTCTGATCCCGCTACCGTGCCGGTAGTCCTGCTCCTGTGCACCCTGCATGATGATCACCGGACGATTCCCCACGGCCAGGTCCAGCCCATGTCCCACGTACGTGAGAAGCCAGAACATGCACACCGCCATCATATATGTCACAATTTCCACCGGATTTAACCGGGCTGGCTTTCGAATCGATTACAAATTAAGTGTCTTTTGTTTCTCTCCTCTTCTTGGATCGATTCTTTATATAGTTACGTCTTTGCTATTTTTTTTTTTTTTTAAGTATGTTGTTTCGTTTTTAGCGCTTTTTATTGTATACACGTACCACGCTGGATTTTCGTTTGCCAGTCGAAAGGCACGACGCTGAGAGTTTAGGCCGACTTTTCGTTAGCTGTGCAGGGGGAGGAAGCGTTTCTGCAGGGAGCTACTTGAGGGAAGAAAACGCGGACGATGAGCGATGACCGGCGATCAATCGATAACCGTGTAGGCATCCGTTACATGGGAAACAAAACGTTTCTTAAACGCGTTCGACTACTTTTATTCTATCTTTCGTCTTTCTACTTTGCTGCTTTTCTTCTTTCATCGAAGACTCTTCCAAATCTTAGGATATAATTAGAATAGGGTGATCAATAAGAACATCACCTATTATATTCTCTTTCGATTTCCTTCTTCTCTTCGTTTCTCTTCAATTCGACTCGATTCGGTCCGCGATCGTTAATATCGCATTTCCGAAAATTCCCGACGATTCGTTCCACTCAATGACAACGGAGGCTCTCGAGGATTTCCGCGTCCTGAAATCAGGCCGTTAGTAAGAAAAGGATGGCTCTTAGTCGACACTAAGGCGTGTGTCTGAAGAATAATATGCAGTGCCAGTGATGAATGGTGCTGGTGCTGGTCGTGGATGCTTATTAAGGTGCTCGATAGTGTGGGCAACAACGAAACTCGATCTTTCTCCTGGTCCTCCTGCTCTTACCCCTGTTCTCTCTCCCTGTTGCCTGCATCGCGATTCTTCCTCTCCTCTGTCTTTATTACAACATACTACTCTCCACCTTCTGATCTCTCTACTTTCCCCGGTAGAAATCGAAAGTCCAATTTCCAGGATCCACGACCACTTCCGGTCCCTTGGCTGCGTCTGCAGATTCTCTATACTGGTTTCTGTCTTAAATTAGACACTTACTGTCCTCGATGACGTCATAGAAAACTGCTTTCTATCTCTGGTTTCCATGCTGTCGAAGGGCCCCGTGTGTCGGTTCACGGTGCTTGACTTTCGGAGGTGCTTATGTGCCAGTGAGGCGTTATACGAGATTCTACGTGCGGTGTGACACGGCGTGCAGCGGTGACATCGAACTCTCCGAACGACTTTAAAGTGCGGAAAAGTGGCTATGTAGTACGAGAGAGATCAACAGGTGCCCGAAAAATGTGCAAAACCGTGCTCCTGGTTTGGGGGGTGGAGGGAGGAAGGGGATTAATTAAGGCGCCGGACGACACAGCTGGTCGTCGTGACGTCGAAAACACTGAAGGAGTAGAAGAACATAGTACGCACATCGATCATACAGTGATAGAGTGTGATACAACACAGGCGGCGCGTGTGAACAGAGAGAGAATACAATATATATATATATTATGTGCACGTATATATAGAGAAAAAAGAAAGTTATCGGACAAAGGTGCAGTTATGGAACATTACCCAGTGTATTAATAGAATATGATGTGTTTACATATGATTTAACGTGTGTTTCTGTGCGAAATACTTGCTTCTGTGACTGCGTGCTGCGAAATCTTCGTTCTTCTGCGCCTCTTTCCCACCGTGGGACCTTTTCTCATGCGATACGATTAACAGATAACCTTCCCTGCCAAGTTCAAATCCTCCGTTTCCCGTCGCACACAACACTCTTCTGCTTCTTCTTCTTCTTCTTCTTCTTCTGCTTCCTCGCAGTTCTCGCACGTAAAATCCTCCAAAATCTCGATGATCGTTGATACTCTTTGAACAACTTTCAACGACCTTCTACTCGTCCAAACTCGTTTTACAGTCAATTACACTGCCCGTAAACGTACTCGTGTTTAAACTTGGTTTATTCAGTGGCTAGTTTATTCTTGCCGTCACGGGCCACCGTGTCATCCAGTTTGTTCATCACCGACGGGCCGGATCACACGAACACAAAATGGTGCGAACACCAGTTCACTAACATGTTGTTGGCTGTCGTTCGCTGATACTCGTCATCCACGACGATGACGTCGAGAACGTGCGGTTAAAAACGCGTCGATCGACGTAACCACGGGGACCAACCTGTTTCCTCCTTCCTTTCTAATCTTGTTATATCCCGCTGCCTCGTACTATTCGTTGCTCGTTCGAACCTCTTGAAAAATGAATTCACTTTCTTCTACTATTCTTCTATGCTCAGCTGTTACGTTCTCTTGCGACGAGTTTGTGTTCCTCGCATGCTCGCCTTTGCCGCGAGCAAAGTATACGTAACGTACGTATACACGTAGGTTCTGGGAGACGCGAGAATGGCAAAGAAAAGTTGTTCGTTCTCTGTTTCTTGAATGGTCACCGATTCCTTTTCCTTTCTCTGTACGCCGTACGGTATTTAGACGCGGACCGGGCAGGAAGTCGCGAAAAACAGCGGCTGCGGAGTCGGTGAAAGGAGGTTGCGGCCGTGGATGTTGCTTTGTTGGCCGAAAGTCGAGGGATGGAGGATCGAAGGGTTGGGACGGTGGGTTAGTTTAGCGAGTGAGCTGGCTGGCGCCCTCACCAGAACTAACTCCCACGCTGCGCGGCAAGAGTCACCGGGTTTAATACACCGCGCATCTCCCTACCACCCCATCGAGACACCTGCCGTTCTCTTCCCTTTACACCCCCGGACTCTAACGCTGCTAACCCGGCCCCGGCCACCCCGTGCATCGTTCACGCTTCCGTTCCGCATCGAGTCGCACACACCGGCCAACACTTGTGCCTTTTTCCTCCCTCTCTCTCTCTCTCTCACACACACTCTCTCTCACTCTCTCATTCTCTCTCTCTCTCTCTCTTATTTTCCTTTGTTTTGCGTTTCTTTTTTTCTGTTCGTTTTAACGTGCTTTTCGAATCCGACTCGCACGCGATTCTGCGGGTCTTGGATATGTCTGGGTCGTGAAAGAGAGGTCTTTTATGGAGAGAGGTTTTATAGCGGGCGAGTGGCGGGCGGCAGACTGCTGCCTCCATGTAGTCACCGTTTCGCCAACTTAGCAGCTGTTGCGGGTAAATGTGAGCAACCTGCAAAAGAAATTGAATCAGACGGTTGTCGAGTGGTGGCTGGTCTCGAGGATTTTTTCGTTGTGGTAGGTTGGCTTAACAGACGATTGAGTCGAAGATGATCTCGTTGGATTCGTAAAATTCGGTATTTTATGAATGAAGTTAATACGCAAGATCGTAAGACAATTACTTGGGATTATCGGCTACTTAGTTTGGGAAATGCAAAGAATATTTGTTCGATTAATTTCATTTGTTTATAAGAGAAAATGTTGTTTTAGTTTTTGGGTTATTGAGGTTTTGGGATGTTGTGCTGTTAAACAGATACTTGGGATGATTTGTTACGACGGTATTTGTTAGTTACGTATCCAAATCAGTTTACATTGTCTATTCGACTCGGTACAATTTTTTTAATTGTTTCTACCTTTTTAAGTATGCCACTTGAACTTAACGATTTAAATAGAACAGCCTGGTAAAATACCCTGTTGCTATACTATAAAATACCTAATTGCTATAGACAAAGATACAATTGTGTAAAGTAGCTTAGAATGTAGCTAAAATAGATAGAATATATAGATAAGATACAAATTCTAAAGAAAGATAAGGATCCATAAAACGGGATATTATTAATAGTTCTGTTTCTATATGCGTAGAATAAAAGGCTTTGGTCTTTAGGAAGAAGTTTACAGATATTTATCTGTAGGTGTTTAAACTGCACTAGCCAGTCAACCCACGTGAAACGCAGGTACTCGATGTGTTATTACTAATTCTATCTGATAAATATCTCCGCCGGAGTTTGATAGCCAGCGATAGTTCAACGATGAATATTCTGATAGCATAAAAGCGATATATATACCCAAGTCGTTGACACTTTCATTCAACATCGAATCGTATATGCTAGTGGAAACGGATTCTACAAGTGAAATATGCGTGACACGACAAGTGTGAACGCAGACGAGGAAGATTCGAATACACGTGGCTACTATGATTGATGAGCATCCATTCAATGTTGCACTCGCTTTACAAAGTTCAACAAACTGTTATTTACTCTGCTTTCGCGGAAAGCTCGTAAGGAAGTCAGCAAATACGATCGTTGGGGTTGGTTGATAGACATCTCGGGAGGATTTAATGCCACGAAACAATGGCTGGTTAGATTAATGCATCATTTTAATAGCCCCAGCGAGTCAGACGATGACTGTCGAAACACTTGGCTTTAACGTGTTACGTAACATTCTGCTTGTTTTGTTTCTAGTTAGGAATCGAGTATTTTATACTTTTTTTTATACTGCGAGTGTTCATCTGGAGATAAAATATCTTTCTTTCAAGTTGATTTATTTGAAATACTGTTTGGTGAAAATTTATCGAATTCTTTATGTTCATTTGTCAGTGTCAGTGTCTTGTATCAGTGCTTTGATCTAGAGAAACCTACATAGAGAAAAGTTCAATATGAATTTGGAGAAAGGAAAGCATATAAAAAATATATATATTATTATTTAGTCTATTAAATTCCCTAGATTATTTTCATTATTTAATTTTGGAAATCTGTTAAATAAATTTCTGTTGTTTGGTATAATAACACGGTATAGAACGAAGAATTATTATTTAGCGAAACTTTGTACATAATTTGCTTGACAAAAGAACGCAATCATATTGAACGGTAAAATTCACTGTACTTGTACTAATCATTCGTAAAAAAATATTTTCGCAGTTTTTCTATATTGCAGATATTTATATTTATGTACAGGTGTTTCGCAGAAATTCATATTTCCACAGAGCACGAATAAAAAAATATGTTTTCCCTTTACATTTTGCATGTTTACACTTGAGATAAATGCATAAACATCCGCAGCTGGCTTATACTCTCATATTTACTTGCATCCTATAATTTAAAGCCAACTTTCATTAAATTTGCTAAGTTGTTCGCTAGCCACGAAACTTCATAGTTTCTTGTGTTCTTGAAGGATACCTTTACGATCAAAGGAAGGAAGTGTCAACACGTTACGAAGTACTCATAAAATCCAATAATTAGAACAGTTCGACCAAGTTTCCATACCACCGTACCTTAGAAGAGAACTTCCTTATTTTGATAGCGCAGTTACCACGCTCGTCGTATTTGATAATAGTTAAATTTGCAAGATTCCACGCTTTACTTGTGTAGTAGTTATGTTACGGGTGAAACGCGAAATTTAGATAAATCTGGTTTTAACCTGCCAAAATATAGGCAGTCAGACATTTCCAGACAATATTGAGTCGAGGCATAAGATAATATTATTTCGGGCAATATTTACAAGATAATATTATCTCAGTTAATATTTACAAGGCCGTATTATTTCAGACAATATAACACGCGAATAACATTAATATCGTTTAAGTTTCAGATTATGCGTAGACAAAACGTGTAGATGAAAGAATTATATCTTGAAGCTATTACTATGCCTTTTTCTAAAAGTTTCTATTATCAAAAAAAAAAAAAAAAAGGCAACTCGTAGGCTAACAAAATTTTGTTTCTAAAAGGAACAATTTTCACCTTTTCAATCCACTGTTTTTTCATGAATATTCATATTTCCGTTTTTCTCTCAGTAAAGTGGCTTCTTAAAACACTTAACGTGATATCGTGTTTTGCACCGTAAGAAAGACGGAAGGAGAAGATCAGACGCTACTTTATGGAATATAAAGAAATCGAAATATCCTCTGCTCTGCTTATTTATACTTTGAACATGGCTTTATGGCTTAAAGGTTACGCCAAGGCGTTCATTCTAAAGCGATCGCTTAGGTGGATTTTCTTGGTTTTCATGCTTTAGCGTTACGACGGTCCTTCACTTTAATATTCACGCGAACACCGTTTCTATTCTTATTGTTCTCCACGAAGGATGTTTCGTTGCCTTCAATATATTTTGCCTATCAGAGTTGGCGATAACGAAACTTCTATCCATTTGTTTCTCGTTGTACACAAAATATCAATGTTATTATTCTGTCTTCTTACCAGGTGAATAACGAATAAGTTTTTTAAACGCACTTTAATGAAACACAAAGAAAAGGAAGGAAAGGAAAGATCGAAAAATTGGTTAAATGCAAAACGATTGTTAAATTGCTAATGCTTACGCAGATTCACAAAATAGTGGAATATAAATAGAAGTCTGCTTTGTCCTTTGAGTTCGTAATGTACAAATTTTTCTTCCTTCTAAAATAATTAAATTTGTTTGCAACGAAATGAATATGATGAAAATGGATGTGATCCTTTATAATATCAATTTCATATGTTTTACATTACGTGTATAATATATATTTTTTTAATATATGTTCTAATATAAGCTTTAATTCCCAAAAGTCACTGGCTAAAATAATAAAACCGTCAAATGTCAGGTGCATTGACTATGCTATGCAGTTAAATATTATAATCTCACTTTGCTTAAAATATTTGGCATATTTTTGCACATTCGTTGTGCTCCGTACATTTTTGCATATTAAAAACTCAAAACGTTGGAGTTTCTCTTCCGATATCCTTTTTCGCTATTCTTCTTTTTATATCGTATAAGTAAGAAGTAGAAAACATATTATTTTGGTCAAGACATGTATTTTCTTTTAAAACCAACGATTTCCAAACAATTGTATTTATTAGTGCAAGCAATAATTTCTATGTTGTATAATTCGTTAATAAATAAAAGCGATCCAACCGATCTTTCCGTGTATATTATGTTAAATTTTCTGTATATGTATATTACATTTTCTCAAATATCCACAATCTAATTATTATGGGTAAGAAAGAGAAATATACGTTTATGACGAATACTTATAAATAGACTGCTCTTAATTCATCATTTTTACAAATATTTGCTGTAGATTGTGAATCGTTATTTTGTATTGATATAAGATTCTGATCGATTAAATCCTCTCGCTGATAATCTGGCCAATTAACATATTTTGTATAAAATCAGCGGATATTCTAATACGTGACGTGTTATTGAATATTCTGTTAAGCTTCGGAATACATTATTTAAATAAAATTATTCAATATAAAATCAGCGCACATAGAGTGTTCGAATTTAATTTTTCAATTAATTTAATCCTTCAATTAATCTTTCATCGGCGTGTAAAGCTCGAAAAAAGTTTGACTTTCAGCACATATCGACAATTCTGTCAATTTCAATTTATTTTGTTATTTCTCTCCACTGACCATTGAATGAAAAATACACAGTTAACGTAATATTTAATCCAATTTTTCGACGAAAGACCTATATAATTTTTGGATTAATTTTCCATTGATAAAATTTGAATGGAAATTTTTTCGATAAATTTTCTCGACGAAATTTTAACTTTCGACATAAATGCACAATTCTGCCAATTTCAATTTGTTCCTCTATACAAGTCCATCGATTACCGAATGAATTCGATAAGATGTATAAATCGAGACAAAAACTTCGAAAAAACATGTAATGAATATAATATAACATTTAATCTAATTCTTGCCACAGAATGGAAAATATTCGCTCTCGATTAATTTTCTATCTATAAAATTTCTACGTGTATGTAAATGTCAATTTTCCTGGAAAAATATTTCGATTTTGGACGCAATTCTACCAACCTCGATGTTTTTTTTAATTTTATTCCATCGATCACCGAATATAGATCGACACAGAAAGTTCGAAATATACGATCAGCACAATACTTAATCCAATCGTTTCCAGGGAATACGAAACGTAACTTTTCCATTTATTTTCTATTGCAAAATCTTCTTTGGTAAAATTCCGACGAAAAATTCTATCAGTAATTTTTCCCGAAAAACTTTCGATTTCCGACTCAATTTTACCAATCTCAACTTGTATTTCCTTATCCTTCTTCATCGATCACTCGAACGAAAAATGGATCGATCCCGGAGACTTCGAAGAGTTGCACGGCTTGGTTCATGCATAATACAATCGCATTTTTCCTGATAGATTCTGCTCGAACATATGCCTGATTGAATGCAAACCTTGCTGGAAAATTGTTACGTAAGCGTTCCGTTGCAAACTCCACGGCGTTTCAAAATTCAATGTGCTCTCGTCGCTTATTTATCAAAGAATCTGTGCATCATGACACGCTACGTGCATATTTTATACAAATATGGTGGCACGCCTGTATATTACTGCCCTGTAAGTATAATACGATGTGATGAAAGAATTACGATCAGCGCTCATAACACGCCATAAACGCCTTTCTACGTAACGCTATAGATAAATTTAACATCTTGACTTTTTCAATAGAAAACTACTTTTGCACGCGTGGTTCGTAGTATGAGATGTATTTCGCGCGTAGTACGAGGCTGCACCGTATCGGAACTCTTTGAAACGATTGCAATCGTACGAAATATAATATATTTATGGTTCCTCGACTTTCGTATTTCCTGCGTAGTACGGGGATACACTGTAGGTATCGGGATCCTTTCAAGTGTAACTCGTGTTTCAATCGTGGTTTTATTAATACGAAAAATTGTTCGGGTCTACCCTAGAAAAGTGGAACAGTGGAATGTTGACAAAACGTCGGAACAAAAGATCGAAACTCGAAGACACACAAATATGTCATCTGTTCGCCGTGAAAGTTTACAGGCTGAAACGTGGAATATAGTTCGAATGAAACTACTTAATTTCACTTTGTCCTTTGATCTTATCTTATGCAAGCATTTGTGATCGATGAAAAAAACAGTCGGTATTAATTAAAACAAATAACAAAGAGCAATAACTGAAAATGTGAATTTACCCTGCGAGGACACTGGAAATACAACTCACGATCTACGCTTTGAGGATCTCTATGTTACATACCAACATCCAATACTTTCTCGAAATTCGACGAAAACCAACCATGAACCTAAGTAGCCAAAGTTTACACATCGCAGAGAGAACGCGTAACGTTAACGGCGATCATAATTTTTTCCGCAAAGGATACAAGGCCCGTGTACCTGGTTCAGTATCGATTTCGAGCTCGCAGCCTGGCTCTCAAAGTAGCTTCCATAACCATAAAAATGATATCCAGGGGAAAAAACTAGCTGGAAGAAAAAGAGGCCCATCTACGATGTCATTAGCGTGGTTTTATGGCGTGGTAGCCGCCACGCTTCCGTCCGTGGACGACTAAAAACAAATTCCCAGATTAACAGGATGGTTCGGGCGATCGTCATTGATCGCGTCATCACGGCCTTGTGGGCGTTTTACGGCGTGTCCGCAATGTTCCTAAACGCCGGCCTTGCGCCATGGGTGCGGGAAGCAAAAGAAAGGCTACAACGCCGGATGGTGAACGTCATGCAGCAGAGGGTGGTGGGTGTACGATGTTTCGTCGCAGAATGAACGTGCGCAGTAACTTTAATTAACCGCGTATCCTGTGCCTGGTCTAATCAACACGTTAACTGTCAAGGTGGCCGGTCATCGTTGACCCATGTTTCACTAAATTTCTTAGAACGAATGCAGTGAACTTTTGAATTGCGCAGGCCTTCGATTCTTCGAATTTATTACGTTTGCAGCGTATTTTTACACATGGGATATTCGAATTGCGAAATGATCAATAGGCATTCGTAGGAAGTCTGCGAAGTGATCTGACGAAATGCACTTGATAGGAAGAAAAGAAAATATTTAAAATGTAATGCTTTGTAATGTGATGCTTGTTAGCTGAAACGATCTTCTACCGAGGTCCTACTTTTTTTAATTATATCCCCCATATGAATTTACGTAAAAATTCGTAAAATTTAATAATTCAAAAAATAGGATAAATTTCATGGACTACAAAATTTTTAATGACATGAGTGACTCAGATAGGATTTTTAGTTAGTTTATGCAGATGGTCATTTTTCAATTAGCATGATATTCTATATGATAGAGAGAAACAATTAAAACGTCTGAATGATTGAAAATATTATTAATATCTCAATTGCTGCAGGCTATCGGTATTTATATCGTTTTCTCAGAGATTAAAATCATTCGCTGAAGGAGTGGATTGTAATGTGAAATAAACGAGGCTGGTTCCTTTGATAGGTTCTATTTGGACATGGCTTCGGTAATGGCTTCAGTATCGATTTTTAGAGTACAGAATTCCCCTAAATGTAAGATTGAAGGCTCAGGGGTCGAAGAATCAATGTTTAAAAATTTATTGTCTAGAGATATAAAGCTCGTAGTTTCCAATTTGATGTTGGCACATCAAAGTTAAAAATCAAAGGACAAAGGTCCGAAGTTCTAAGTCGAAGTTCAAGAGTCAAAGGTCCAGTTGAAAATTAAGGGACAAAGGGGGAAGTTCTAAATCGAAGTTTAATAGTCAAAAGCTTAGGTGCAAAATCGAAAATTAAAGCATAAAGATTAAAGAACCAAAGTAGGAAATCCAAAAGCCCAAAGTTGGAGATCTAAAGTCTAACGTTAAAAACTATTCGAGCATCAAAATTTCGAATGCAAAGCATAAATTTTTTATCTTTAAAAATTACAGATAAAAGCTCGTTTTAATCTTTGAATCTAAGACGAATCGACTAGATTCCAAAGTCTAAGAAAATACAAATTTCTTAATTGACAAAATTTGGAACATTTTTTTATGTTTAGACGAATCAAAGGCTTGTAATTTTCTATGCTTAACAAAATATTTCAAGAATCCAAAGTGCAGAAAATTCAAAATACAGAACTCTAAGAAATTATAATTCGAATACTTTATGTTCAAGAGTATAATGAAAGAATAACAAAAAACGTAGAAAAAGTAAGTAAACATAGTAGAAAATCTTGCAATTTTAATATTTTATGCTTAACCAAAGAATAACTAAGCGTTCAGCTTATAAGATCTGAAATTCAAAGTTTCTATGCTTAAAAGTACAATGTGAAATTCTCAACTAAGAGTTCTTCAGATTTTGATCTTCCACAGTTAACCGATATAATTTGAAATATAATTATAAAAAATTTAATTTAAATTAAATACAAACCGATTAATTTTTAATATAATTTTAACAATACGTTGAAACTTATAAAACATCGTATAGTCTCTACCCGGACGAACAATATAAAAATAACGAACATCCAATAAACAGTCATCACTTAATAACACCTTTCATCGAGTCATCTTCTAATTTTCCCCTTTCGGTAGTAACCAAGAACTTGCCACTTACCACTGAAAATCCCTCCTATTAGCCAAATCCGATTACATCGTGGAACATTGTGTAGTTGTTTACTAATCAATCGGCTTTACTAAGCGATCAGCGCTTAATTGCATAATTGATCGATCCTTTGACGAAGATAATCGCTCGACGAAGAAGCGATACAAGGCTTAAACGGGCGATCGTCGTTAATACTATTCGAAGAATTAAATCGCACAAAAGG
Source organism: Bombus confusus (assembly GCA_014737475.1). NCBI lineage: Eukaryota > Metazoa > Arthropoda > Insecta > Hymenoptera > Apidae > Bombus > Bombus confusus. The sequence continues at coordinate 729,681 of JACXIV010000044.1, forward strand.
CTCGACTGATTTATCCCGTTATTGTCTTTCGGCTTTGACGTTATTTCCTTGGCTGAAAGCGCCTGATTCAGCGTCGCTTTGACAAAAGATTTCTTGTTCAGCCCAGATACAACGGGGCTTTGCGTAATGTGCAGGCACTTGTTGCTCTAAATAAACGAGTTCATCCGTCGGACCATGAAACGAACCGCATTATCGTGCCTTTTAGGCATATAACGCTCGTCTATCGATCCATTTTCTTGCACCGAATTTCCTAATTCGACTTTGTCTTGTCTTCCGATGGAACTGCAACGGAGCTTGTATTATCAGAGACCTCTTGCATAATAGTTTACTGAATAGCTATTAATTAGACTGTTTTCATGCTTATGCTTTTGCATAAGTTATAGAAGCACTTAATTCTATGGAAGCAACTAAAGAAACGGAATTTCATTAAAATTTGCTTCATCCTCTAAATATTATAACTAGGATTTTACCTTGGTTATTTTATACAAGCACAAATTAGCATAAAATTCATCGAAATTTGTCGATGGCGAACCTTCTACCATTTGAAATAGCAATTTGTTCATGCAACGGATAATGATCCGTGTTTAATCGACGATAAACTACGACTAACTGCAACGAATCATAAAAATAATTACAAAATTCCTTGTTTGTCGATATACCTTATATTATTTGAAATAATAATTTGATCATTTAGCGAATAGTTTAGTGGTTTGTATTTACTCAACGATACGCTATAATTGTTTCTAATCAATATACTATAAATGGTTGTAAAGTGCCAGATTATTGGGCGATGAAATACGTCGGTCGCGTAACACGCTAGTCAACTATAATACATTTTATTAATTATTAACCGTACGGAAAGCTCAATCGCGACTACTAATTTCCTGGTCTCGTTATGAATTTAATCGAGATTGATGGGGACGTCGGTTCCATTCACGCTGGCTGTAATGAATTATCGCCGCCGTGTGAATATTAACGACTAGTAGCTTCAGAACTTTGCATAACAAATGTATAACGTTTAAACATATGCAAAGCACAATGTCCAACCTCGCTAAATTTATATTTTACTCGTTTTAATCATACTTGCATCAGATTAATATACGAGCTACTTTTTTTCTGAGCTTTTAAAATTAACAGTTTCAATTTATCTTCAGTTGCTTCTCTGTCCTTTTTCGACATTCATATAAGCGAGTTTTACTGTCCTGGAACACTGTCTTCCTACTAAATATCTGAACAAGATTACGGATTATGCAAATTCATATCTTTGTGAATTTAAGTAGCTTGTTCCATTCTCTAAATATTATAACGAAATATTATATTTTCGATATTTCTTGCATTTCTGTGCTTTTACATTCCGCATAAAGAATAGATATTACTTTGATTAAAGAAACCAAAAGCAGTTTTATTTGAAAAAGACATCTCGTATGAATTACTAACATGAAAAAATTTTGCGAAGAAATAGGAATAAATAGGAGAAAAGATGATTAAAAGGCCCAACGAAATCTCGTAGAAAAATATCTTTTCTATTAATCTATTAATTTTCATTATTTGTTGCGCTTAATGTTTAACCTAATTCTGCACTTTGTTACTTAACAGAATCTAATAACGAACAATTTTATTCTCTTTCAATCTCATTAAATATGTAATAAAATATGTTTATTGATCACCAAAAATATTACCAACTTTCCCAACAATCCAATATTATAGCAAACCCATTGTTTTATTTTTTTACATGTTTAAAGTTCTCACAATTGCACAATTATCCATAGTTTAATGGTAACCAACGAATCAAATAATATCTCGATAATTTTGCTGCCACCGTGAACTTTACCCAGGTTTAAGCTCCAGTAGGTTTGTATTTTAAACATCATTCCAACTTCTTCATCGTGTACATAAAACTAATCTTATCTCTTTCTCTCTCTTTCTCTCTCTTCTGTATACATGCAAACAGAAGGAAAAAGAGACTAATCTAAAACTTGCAAGATTAACGCTTTTCCAGTCTGTCCAATTTAAGATACTGAATATTTCCTGAGATTTTGGAAACGCTAAAGAATTCCATTCAACACTGTCAAAATATTCAGCAACCTGGAACTCTTGAACGTCTGCGGGAAATTCGATTCAAGAACAGCCAAGGTTTCCAAAGGACGTTCCAAGTTTTCCAAACCCAACCTTAAAGATCTTCGAGAGAGTGATATAATTTCGACATGTTAGAAGAAATTCCAAACTATAAGTGTATAGTCATATACATAGTACAGGTATATACTGTTCATTAGTATTTCAGTTGATTCTTTGCGTCATGTAATTGGGATCAAATAGTCTGCAATTTTTTTGAACTGAAAGAAGAAATATACGGTACACAGTTACAGAAGGCACGTATTTGCACTTACCATTATTTTCCAATGAAATAATTTTTCTACAGACGTTTTACATTTTATTTTCATAGTACTAAATCTCTATAGTCGTATAAAGGTACTACTAAATGTATGCCAATATATGTTACGTAAATAAATGATGTAAAAAAATGTATAGTAACACGATGAATATTTTGTTTAAAAAGATTGAGATATATCGAGCAGAAATTGGAGACGTTACGAGCAAAAGTGTAAAGAGACGCGTGCACTTAGCAAATTTGAGAAGTTGCTTCTCTTGAATAAAAGTATTCCTGGAAAAAAATTCAGGTGTATTTCCTCGTCATCAATTTTCCTCCACTTCAAATTGCCCTTCTGTTCATACTAATCGATAATAATCATTATTTTTATTTATATCTACCAAGCGTATATGGTTGTCAGAGGTAACAATTTGGGAACGTCTAAACATTTACGGATGATAATGTACCTGTAATTAGACGGTACATTTGCAGAAAATTAAAGGTCGAACGCTCGACAGCTGCAAAGAGGCATCGAGCGTGGTTACGCGGGGTGAAAAAGACAGTCAGTAGGTGTTGCTGTGAAAAGGCACCCTTTAACAAGTGGTATCATTGCGCATGTCTACTTCCACGTGACCCTGACGTCAGATTGCACAATTCCACGCGAACAGTACGAGACATATTCAATAACTTGATGTGCTTGCATTCGTCGTTTAACAAGTGCTATTTAGACTGTCGCTTCTGACGGTAAACATTGGTTTCAGACACGAAATCGAAAGTACATGTATGCAATATGTTGCAATAATTTCGTTATTTATTTGCGAGATCGCCCACATAGTTCGATAATAAATGGCAGAAATAATTTAGTAAATTGGTTTTAGAAACTGGCCAGATTTATAGTTTGGTTTTGCAGAGAATTAATTTCGATTATTTTATTGATATAATGTGAGATAGCATGACATATGTCGAGATATAACACTGTAATAATAACTAAAATTATCATTATATATACTAATTACGATTATTAGATTGGAAGCATTATGTATATAGTGTCTTATAGACTTTTGAATAAATTAGATTTTAATTAGATAATACTTTGAACACAACAGGCAATGATTAAACATTAGTTAAAAGTATTATACTCAAATTATTATACATACAGATGGCAATTTGTGAATTTTTGAATAAATTCATTATATATAATAATTAGAATATTATTACGTTGGAATTATTATATACCTACATATGTATATGATGTTTCACGGATCTTTGTATAAATTTTGCTATAGTGTTCTATGGCTAAAAGTAAGATGAAAGTATCGTATAAATTCTTTTGGCGAATAAATATAATAGTGTGTTGAGATTTTAACATTAAGTCGATAATAGCAGATAATGCTTTGGAAATACGAGAATGTACAGATGCAATATAATGTCAATAAATTATTGGATTTACTCGGCAAACTAATTTGTTATTTAATACACCTACTTAACTCGATATACGTAATTTAGTAAATTAATATGAAGCACGAAACCCCATTTAGTTATTCTTGCTTTATATTGTATTATCATTCACACATATGTAAATTTATTTCCATCCCCATCACATTGCATATTTTTGTTAATGACTTTTGAACTGTTTTAATAAATCACTTATGGTTGACACAAATAGACAATTAGGTAGATAAAATATTAAATTGAATTAAATGAAATTATATAAGTAGATACAGCGTCGAATAGATGTTCTTATTTAATATAAGTTTTTAAAATTAAATATTAATTTAATAACTGAAAACAAAAGAAATATTTTCGCAAAAATTACATATTATTTTATTTTTACATTTTATAAGTAATACTTAAAAGACATAAAGACATTCCTGCTCGAAAAGGAATTCCACGTGTTTCGCTTTGTACTCTGATATAATATTCTAAAATAAGTGAACGTTGCATATTTAATGAAATTGAAGTAATGAGGTACAAACTGGTTACATCTGCACAGACTGTTTTATCATGGTAATTTCCCATTCATTGTAAGTAGAAATAATTAGTCTCGCCTTAAACAAAGGAATTTTTTAAACAGATCTTGTAAAAGTGGTTCGTTATAGTGCTTGCTGAATTAAACCAGGAAAATACTGATANCCAGGAAAATACTGATAAGAAAAAATAAAGGACTTAATGTGAAGGACACGATGTAAAGTTCAAGTACACCGTTTTAGAAATTTTGAAGAACCCTCGGTGCCTTTTTACACTTTAAGGAATTTCTCAGACAAAAGGGAAAATTTTCTTTCATTCCACATCCTTTTTTATCAGATTGATTTCTTCATATGTATAATTGCATTTTCAAGCAATTTAGCTGTATCTTTATACTTCTTAAACTTCCATTATAAAATCTAAATCCCTGATTAACAGTCTTTATTAGGTTTATTTAGGTTTACTTAGGTTAATAATTACATTTCCGAGCAAGTTATTCCGTTTTATATATGTACTTTATTAAATTTTTATCGTAGGATTTTAATTTCCCCAATTAACAGTTCTTTATTAGTCTATTTTTTTATTTGTATTTTCAATAGATTTATTTCTTCATTTACTTTCAATTTTATTTCTATCGTAGTTTGACTACTTGATATTTTTTCTCCTGTTTCATCAGTTATTAATAAATATTATTTTACACAAATCAGTCAATACCTAATTGTATAATTTTTTAATGTAATCTTCAAATTTTTTATAAATATTCATTCTTTACAATAAATATTTATTACAATTATTACGAGTATTTATTCTTTATATATTTTAACAATCGCTTCTATAAAGTAAAAATCTAAAGTTTAAAAAATCTAGAAATTTTCAACGTTTTAAGAAACTTTCAAGGCAAAGAAATTGCTTTATTGAATATCATTCTCTATTATATTTATTTCTTTACGTTTATAATAAAACTTTCACGGGATTTGACTCAATTTTTACATTTTTTTAACTTCAATCTTAAAATATAGTTATATAATTATCCATTGTCTTTACTCAATTTTTCAACTATTGTGATTTACTAACTATTTATCATTATTTTACTTATCAGCCATCTTAATTTCCTACTTCACTTCCTTCTAATTTTTATCTTCATCGTACTTTCCATATTTCATATTTTTGTTTTGTGAGTCTTTCCAATAGCATTTCATTTCACCACTAAATTTAGTTATTTTAATTTATCATTAACATTTAACATTGGCACGGACATTTAATCGCTTTGCACAACTTTCTATTCGTAAAGTGAAAGGTTAAATTTCAATCACGAGAACATCAGCAACATTTCATAGCTCGTAAATTTAAATCAGCCGCGTGTCTGACATATGAGGGGCATATTCTACTGCGTGTGGGAAACGCGTTTATTTTCGTTGGCTCGTGTTACACCATCGTACACGACACGATAGTTTAATCTAGAAAATGCGAAATTAAGACCGTCTCGATGAAATGTGTACACGAGCCAGCGTGAAAAACGTTCCTCGCTCTTGTTTCGTCGACACAAAGGAATGTTAATTCATAATTATAATTTGTGCACGCCACGACGTCTCGTCTGGTTTTTCAATGCTCCTTTCTGATAATTACAGACCATTTGGTCGTAATACGGTTAAAATAAAAAATGACAGGTATTATCGATTTTCCTGGAACGTCGGGTTTTTTTTTCAAAATTAATTAAAATTTAATACCTCGAGATCTCATAAATATCCTCGATTTAATTAAAACGTGTGAAGTAAAACGTGTTGCGATCCGGATTGAAAGATGAGTGCTTAGTTAATTATTGAAACAATCGCGTGAAATTAATGTCAAAATGAAAGGGGAAGTGCCGGATTTATCGTTATTGCTTAATGGTTGATAATATAGTATTGATGATAATATTAATAATGAAGCTAATTAATCCATACGGATTTATTATTCGGTATTAAACATTAGCCTTTAAAATTCAATTTTTAATTTTGCTCTATCTGGCACGATCATAAAAAAGCTGAGTATGTTTCTACACAGTCCAAGAAAATTAAGTATTCGATATACGAATGGAAACAATATCTACAAATAAGCGAATAAAATTCTAACAATTATATTTTCGATAGAAAGCAATGTAAAATGAATCGAATGATAAAAGAAAAAGCTCATGTTTCTAAATAGTCCAAGAGAATTGAGGATTTCGTACGAATGGAAGCAACAGTAACAAGCGAACAAATACACGAAGAAAATTCTAAACATTATGTTTTCGATAGAAACCAAAATAAAACGAATCGAATGAAAGAAGAAGTCGTGTTTCTGAACGACCAAAAGAAAAGAACAAATCCAAAAATTCGGTCGAATGAAAACGAAATCCAAGTATGAGCGAAATTTATTCAAACGAGTTTGAAAAATTATATTTTCGATAGAGAGCGAAGTAAAACGATGATCAAGAGAAAAAGAAAGAAAGAAAGGAAGGCAGTGTAGAAGGAAGAAAGCCGACAGGCCGATCCGGCGACGTGCACACAAGGCCAGGCTACAGAGCACGGCCGCGTCTGCGATCGATTCAGCTTCCAGAATATTTCGCTGAGAGAAGCGGCGTCACGACCATAATCCACGAAAGCGTCATTATGCACGGAAACCACACAGAGCCACGACGCGACGCCCAGCCGTCGGTCGCTCCCTTGTGCAACAGATTACACTCTGCAATGGCAGAAATCAAAGGTGCTTACTGAACCATGCCCTCGAATCATCCTAACAACGTCTGGAAACCACCACGAGGGTAAAGGACTAACTTGAAACACTGTAGATCTCCGACGATCGAGGGACTAAATCCGAGCTTACGTTTTGTACTTCCTTTTCAGTATTAGGTAACCGGTATATCAGCCACGGTAGCTTTCGTATACTTTGAAAGATTACTTTCGCTTGAATGAAACGTACTGTTGCGTAATGGGGTATGTATATTATATGAATATTATATATAATAACAAACATTTCAATTATCAGTTGAAATAATTTCATATCGAATATTATTGAGAAAACTATGCCTTCTAAACATTTTCCTTTTTTTCCTGTTCTATGGTATAGTGAAATATGGTACCTCTTTTCCATCGGATACCTTAGTATTTAAAGATTTTAACAACTCCCTAATAATTATTTATGTTTATTTTACTCTCATAAGTAGATTACGGATATTTATGCAAATTCATAGTTTTATGAATGTAATGTAGAAAATAGAATCTGGGTAGAGATTTGTTTCACTTGTAAAATATTATAACGAATACTATAGTTTGGATACTTTATATGTTTTCGTGCATCTATGTACCTATATTTGTAGCTTAATAGTCATATATTTATTTTTTAATAATAAAATAGCGACTGTAATTGCTTTGGTATAGAACATACTAGTTTTGCGGTGAAAACTTGCAGTATTTTATTTTAATAGAAATGGTCTTCCTGTAGATTGTACAAAGACTTTTGTGGCTAACTATAAAAGCCGCGAAAGAACAACTTCTACAGTGGAAAGCAATGTAAATTTCATGTTAAATACACAGTTAAATGCTGTAAATGTTAGAATAATTTATTTTAACTTCTAAAACGACTGCAAGACGAAGCTAAAGTTGTTAATGTCAATTTCAAACGAGTATATCTTATTTATACTGGAAATCTATATTTCTGACATTTGTATCGTTTGTCATTTCAGCTAGCCGATCTCGTTTTGTAAAATTATATTGTATTTATCGTACCGCTTACTTTTTAGCGTCTACTGAAACGTACTTCTACGACATCTACTTTAACATTTTCTATAAAAATATTACACATGTATAACGGCGCATTTTTGAAAATCTAAATAATCATTCGTATACGTTATACATAAAAGCATTTATTTTTTCTCCGCGTTATATATTTTTTTCATATATCGTTGATTTCAATTTCTTCGGTAGAAATTTTGTATTTTAGTCATCGTCAGTTTTAGTGTCAAGTGTATATTGTCACCATTTGGAAATACACCCACATTTTCTATGTAACAAGCATCTAACAGTTACTGCACTGATGTGATGCAATGTATTTATACTATCAGAGTATAAAGCCTCGACGTGAACGAATAAATGAGTCGCCTATCTACGAAGAAAACCTGTTTTGTATTTTTCTATCTTATTATACATAGACATATAACGAAACCCGAATATCTTAATATTATTCATACCGATTGCCTTTTCTTTCGTATTTAAAACTACCATATGCTGAAATATTTTAGAAATTGTGTCATGCGGCCAATCTAAGCTAACGTATTTTATTATATAATATTTGTAGGATAATTAATTTGTGATTTATTTATATGGCCTACGCGTGTTATATATATCTGGTAACTAATTCTTTGAAATATAAAAATTCAGGAAGAATAAGATGAACTTTCTTAATTAATTTCCTATAATTTTCTAACATATAAATCACCATCATTCAAACGTTTTATTAGATTTGAAAAGATTACATATTCGAGTTTACGACTTAAGAATAAACGAAAAATAAACGTCTCGAACGAAAAGGGAAAGGTCTGATTTAAAGCATCGAAAGCTGCTCGCTCGAACAACCAACCAGGGCGTGGCTCAGTAGTTTCAGAGGCTTTCTAACATGGTTCGACTTAATGCTACGATTCTACTTTATTTGATTGTTGCACACGGAATGATTGATTTTATGCGCGTATAAAATCATTCAGAATTTACTGGCCAAAGCTGAATATAGTGTGATAAATATTTGTCAGTTGCTTTATTAAGAGGAAAAGCATACGCAACAAATTATATTCTAATTAAAAGTATATTAAATTACGAAGCAATATTTGATCCGAGTCATTTTCTTACCTTATATCATTAATGTAACGCAGTAGAGGTTAACGTGAAAAATTGAGCTTGAGAAAATAAGCCAATATAATTAACTAAAGATGTTCAATGTAATAACTATAATTATAAAATATGATTATGATGATATCCTACATGTAATAATTGTATTAATCGTAATTGCCTATTACAACCCTTTTTCCGTACCTTCCGCCTACGCCTATCTACCCTTTTTTCTTGCTCTTTTATCCCTTTCTTTGTTATCTTACTTCCTTCCTTCACTTTTCTTCCCTTCCTGCACTTTCTACTCCCTCCTCTCTTCTTCCTTTCTTTTATCCTTACTTTATGTTTCACGCTTGCCCTATCATCCCTTTCATCTTTTCCCTCTTCTCTTCTTCCCCTTCCTTACCTCTCTTTCCACATTTCTTTCTTTCTCGCCCTCTTGCTTCTTCGTCTTCCCTTCCTCTTTCCTCTTTTTCTTCTACCTTCTTTCCCTCTATTCTATTTTTCTCTTTATTCTTTACCTCCCTTTTAAATATTTCATCCCTCTCTCATTCTTCCTCGAGATATAGGAATTTCTTACATTCTTAGTTGTAGTCGTATACATGTACAGTAAGATTAATATTCAGACGCAGCATTATTTCTGAATTTTTTGCATTGTATAAAAGAGAATAATTTAAGCATCGTATTGTTATTTTACGAGAATATGAACGATTTATTGTGCAGCTTGGAAATACGTAAGTAATTTCTCCCTGTATCCATAGTGAACTATTTATTAGAATATTTAGAGGATGGGAAAATCTCTATCTACCATCCACATTTTTAATTTTGTTTACAGCGGAGAATTAAAGAAAGCATGAAGTATAAGAAGTATAAAAAGCATCACAATTTTAGGAAAAATATTATAACTGCCAAGATAAATTATATTATGAATGAATATAGCACAGATAACTGTTTTCAATACGATAACAAATGTATGGTATAATAAAGTTACCATTAATGTAGTGCAGTTATTGTACATAACTGATGAATTGATATATTATTATCGATAAATAAAATTGATGCATTTTAATCTTTTTCCTCCTGCCACTATATAAAAGTACGAATTTACATAGACATCCGATATCCAGCTATAACGTCCATTAATTCTGACATCATTTACGCTAATATATCCCTCTTTGTACATATAATATATCCCGCAGAAAAATACATTTTCTCGGTCATTCGCTTCACTAATACCTTTACAAACAAATTCTGCCTAAAACTACCATAAAGCAGAAACCAAACACAAACTAAATGTTACACGAGAAACACAGGTGGCTACGTGTTAATTGTGAATAGTGATTGGCTGCCAGAAATAGAAACTGCGGTCACGATTTCGTTTCCTGGTGTCGCCGTGGATCACCCCTTGCCCTGTTTCCAAGTAAGGGGTAAGTTACCGTAGAAATTAGGGGCGATTTAGGTGTTTCCAAAGCTGGCATGATAACGAACGGGGTTTTTCTTCGAAGGGACCGTGACTCTGTTACTGTTGGATGTATTCGTGGTCGTGGAACGCCGGCTGTTTTGGGGTGGATTCTTTAATGGGGGTGACGGTTGGAGATTAACGAAGTGCCGGCTTTTGTGGGCGAGGCGGCTGGTTTCCAGCCAGGATCATGGCGGATAGAAACACTATGGTGATCGAGGTTTGTGGGTGTGGTTGTTATATTATAATTGCGCGTTCTACGACGTGGTCGTTAAGAATGTTGCTATATTAACGTTTGTGGGAGAGATAATTACGAAGGTTGTAGTAGTTATTATCATGGATAGTCATGCTGGCTTCTGTATAATAATCCCGGATGATTGATGCGTTTGTAGTATTTCTAAAATTACTTAAATTTCCTAATCAACGTAAACGTAGTATCTTAAAATTACTATGAAAATTGTCGGCGCTAATGGATCTACATGAAAAAGCAATTTTTGAGATCCATTGAGATTATTATTATTATTGCAGTTGGTACTAACCATATCTTAGTTCTCTTGTCTCATTCTCTGCGTGATAACTTTACGTTGAAGCGAAATGAAATTTTTAAGCTCTCTTCCAAGAAAAAGCACTCTTTTGTTTCTACGAAAATCGCTATGACTATAAAAAGTCGTTTAGAAGAATGACATGTTTGCATTACCCTCGGTACGCCTGAATAATAAAAATTACCAGGTCGACGAACATGCAGTCAGTGAAGAAAGTCCACCTATCGAATTTGTCACAAAATTATTTATACTCGCGTATCAATGTTGCCAACAAAGATACATTTCTGAAAGGAATTAAGACAATTAAAGCGTTCAATTCACAAAAATCTTGGGAATAAAATTACATCGGAAAGGTGAAAGTGAATTACGTAAAGCGAAACTGCGTTACGTTTTAACAATGTGCGTTTTAATGTGTCAGAAAAATTCACAGGGTTAACATTCTCACCGTAATATTTTATATTTAAGAAGCGTACGCAGACTTTCGTGACTGACTGAAAAACTTTCTACCAAGATCGTTATAGTTATTAAAACTCGAACAAACCATAAAACCACTATTTACTCTTCTCGCATTATTCAAGACGATATTCCAGCGTTGGAACGTGTATCGTCGAAAACAATTCGCGGACTTTTCTATTAGCGAGACTATCCAAGAACGAAACAGTTGGTGAAAAATGAGAAAAACGCGAGAGAAAAGTTTCGTCGTGGCTCGCTATATCCTTGAATCTTTCGTTCTATTTTTCATTCCCTTTTTTGTCACGGCCAAGCATTTTTCCTCGTGTTTTTTTCGTTCAGCCTTTCTTTCTCCCTATGTTATTGAGATAATAATGAGTAATAGCCTCGCTGAAACCCCCCACGGGGAAAATATCATAGAAAGTTTACAGAGGCCCTATCGTTCTCGGTGCGCGGTATTACGAAAGATAATTTTTGTTTGAAAATGAATAGCCCGGCGGTTCGATCTTAAATCATCGCTTAACCTGGCAACCTTTCCCTCGATAATAGAACGTTACGTAGACGCGTTATCAGAAAGAGATTCGCAACTGGAACGAAAATTATCAAGGAATACCGATGCAAACGAGAGCGGGCACGTTTCAATGCGCGATTTCAAATAGTTGTTTGCTTTTAACTTTCGACGCAATACGCAACGCTATACGACCCATAGACGTATTTCTGGCGAAATCGATGTTCTTCAATCTACGAAACGTTTCCGCGTTGTGTATTTTCCTGTCTTTACATGGAGTTTCATCGTAAAGATTTATGTACACGAATGGAATGGAAATTTTTAATTTGAGAAATTTATTTCTGAATGTATTGATATTTCAATGTTTCAGAAATAAAATTCATTACTTAAATCGTTTATTATCTATAATTCATTTGTTTTCACTATTTAATTTTCATTATTTAATTAGAATCATTTATACGAAAAAGTCGTAGTTTTCTTAAGAGTACGAACTTTCATTCGCATTATACTTTATTAAAACTCATTCTTCTTCAAATTATTCGCTTACGAAACACATCGTTTAACCTCCCCTATACAGCGTTTCCCAGTATTATACTTCAGGTTCCAATCTCTTACAAACAAAATTATTCAAAACGTCTTACGTATTTCTACAAAAAAAAACGACGTTTTATTTATCATACGAATCCTGAACAAATAAGTCGATTCACAGCTGACTTCTTTATATCGGAGATAAGATTACGATGGAAATTAAAAAATTTCAGTACAATCAAGAAAGATATATCCTATCTACAAGAATTTAACACATATACTTAAGTTAGCCTACACGTACATTTTTATATCGTTTCTAGTAAAGCAATCGAAAAATTGAACAAAGTGATTTCGTTTGGTGTGACATTTATGCTTGTTTAGATGCCAGTTTTTGTATATCTGCAGCGTTTCATGTTATTCACATTAACCGTACATGTAACTAACTATACATTGCGAATAGTAAAATGAATTATCATCATGTCTTTTAATGGATAATTTCAAAGTATAGTCTACCAATTTCGTAAAAACGTAGCAAATGCTGCTTCCAATTATCGACATATTATGAATCTGTATGCTTTGGTATAAATTAAATAAATATCATGTAACTACCTATACATTGCGAATAGTAAAATGAATTATCACCATGTCTTTTAATGGATAATTTCAATATATAGTCATATTATGACTAACATATAGACATATTATGAACTTTGGTATAAATTAAATAAATATCAATTAAAATATATACTTACTTATGAACTGCAGCGTGCTTCAATACAATTCGAGTACAAGGAACACTAGTCGAAAGCCATTGCTTTATACGATGAAACGTTAATTTTTATTCTACTATTCGAATCCGACGAGACAAAGAGATTCCGCCGTTACGCGTAGAGTCGAACGAAGTTCGCATTAATAAAGCTGCAGAAAGAAGTCTCGGAGGGACAAGATTCAAGCACTGAGGAGTCAGAAGGGAGATTGCTCAAAGGCGAAGGGAATCGACTCTGGCATTTCCCGAGATTCATCGGGGGATGCTCGGTTAATTCTCAACCAGAAGATACGAAGCTTTCTTTATCTTTCTCGAATCTCCTGGATGAGTGGCTGGAATCCTTGGAAGCCTCCTAGCGTCAGGGGTAAAACACCCTCACGAGCGTTTCTCTGCTCGTCGCCGGATCTCCTATGAATTGAAACCGACCAGGGATATCCTGAAACGCGTTACAGACACGTTTCAGGACTTCGGAGATTACTAACGACCTCGCTGGATTCAAGCAACTTCCTCCATCCAATGCTCCTCGATGTTATATTAAGCGTAATACTCTTTTGAGAATTATCTCGCTTCAGGTTAATTGAAATTACGGAATAATTGGCTATTTAATCTCAACATTTCGGTTTCTTTCATTATTGGAATATATACGGAATTATTGTAGGATTATTATAGAATTATCGTGGGTGAAATATGATTCGACGGTAAGAGAATATTATTATATTTTACACGTATTATTAGACAACTGTTAGACATGGAAAATAAAATTTTAAAGGAAGTTTGACGATTTGGCGACAGGGAGAATATTTCTAAAAGACAATCCAATGATATGAAAATACTTCGGAATGGTATTCGACGTTTTGACGGTGCGAAGAATATTTCGAAAGAAAATTTGACGATTTCGTGATATGAAAGTACTTTGGAATGAAATCGGACGATTTGACAGAACGAAGAACATTTCGAAATGGAGGTTGCAAATTCTATTATGCGAAAAATGCTTTTGTTTGACGAGAGGAAGAGCACTTCGGAATAGAATTTGACGAATTTTATTACGCGAACAGTGCTTTCGAATTTGAATTAAAGAAAATCGATTTCTATAGTTTGTCAAGCATATTTGCGTTAAACAATACCAATTTTGCCTTTTTCTTTTTACCTATACTCTTTTTTTTTATTGAATGGTGGAACGAAACTATACGGTAATTTCATTCTAAAATTCTTTTATCCAAGAAAATCAATTTTCCAAGTCATTTTATGCTTTCGCTAGATTGAAGAATGGTCGGTAAAATTCCCAATAGCAAAAAATAGAAACCCAAAACATTGAATAATTTTCTTCCGCGCGGATTCCTTTATTCAGAAAAATCGATTTTTTTCACTTTGTCAAGTACACGTGTCACGCTACGATACTCATTTTATATGCAACAACTCATGATATACTCAGACTTTCGTGTGGGTGCGTACGTAGTTCTGCGTTTATGTGTGTGCTATAGGTGGATACGAGTGCGTGGGTGTTTCAGCACCACCGCGTTGGTGATCATCGCAAGGTTGTTTTTTTTGGCTTTTTTCCTTTCTGCAAATCTTGTTCTTCTCAGGTTGCATCAGGCTTTCAAAGGCTTTTGCATAATGTGAAGCCATCCGAAGAACCTCATAGGTGTCCACACGCCCTCGCCTCAACCTCTAACCTTCAAAAGATCCTCCCGCAGCGAAGGACATATTGCACGTAAGGTTAGGTTAGCTCCAAGGATTGTACAAACTATCATTTCTAAGTTTTAATAGTTGTATCCTGCATTCTCATGTTCTCTCGTATATTCACGTCCATTGCTTACACGCAAAATTGCAATTTCAACTTCCACCTTGATGGTCGAATTTGAAGTTTTAATAAGTTTATGACGCGCTAAATATCCACTTCTTGGTTCCTGTTTTTCCTACTATTTATGGTTAAAGAAGTCGCTTGGATGAATTAGTAGCGACGTATGAAGTTGAAGAAGAAATTATCCAATAAATTATTTTCTTCTTCTTCTAGGGAATAAAAAAATCCATCGATTGGTGTATAAAAAACGTAATACTTTTAATACATTGCGTTAATCCCACTTAACGAACGTGGCTGGTCCTGATAATTCGAAGAAGATAACGTCGTAAGAAGAAAACCACGAAGCACGATGTTCGTTGTCTTCTTTTTTCTTTTTTTTTTTTTTTTGTTTGCTTTGACATAACTTTTTGTATCTTGCATTTTATAAGAGTAAGAAATTAACGAATCTAAGATGATCAAAAGTCTCTGTATATATTATGTAACCTTATATTAATAAGCATTATAAATTTTTAAGCTTTTAGACTCTCCCTTCTCTGACACCCCGTGCACAATTTTTGCTTGCACAAACAACCTCGCAATTTTCACGTCGACACGATATAAGCGCGGCCGAAATTCAAACTCGGAAATACTTCATATCGCCTGTTTGTATTTTCTAATTGTGATATCGCGCATCGTCAGTCGCTCGATATTTGCATCCGCGTTAAAAATTAAACTCTCGCAACGCCCGGTAGCTGCAAACCGATTCAATTTAACAAATGTTTGACGAACTCGCGCGATGCGGTTGCGTCCGGTCGTCAGGATAATTGAACGGTTCAATATTCACGAGGCTACACTTTAATGCCAAAGTTCGCAGCACGTTTCGTACAGCTCTTTCAATGAATCTCTTCCTTCGTTTCTAACCATTTTTTTCTCTCTCTCTTTTTTTTTTGTTATCGCACAAACGAAACGAAGCTGCAACGACACAGTTCGAAATAGTTAGAATGAAACAGAATAAAGTAAGTAGGATAAAATAAACCAATTGTCGAGAGTATCAAGAGACGCAAATAAAGTGTCCAAATAAGGATCTCTAAAAAGTAACGGTTGTGTGCAAAAATGCTTCAAGATATTTTAAACGTGCAAAGTATAAATGGTATAAAGAAACCCCAATCACTGTCCGAATATTCCAATAGAAGTAAAAATTCACAGGTTCCTTAAAACGATTTCGGATAATAATTTTTAGTAATTTCAATAAAGAAAGGAACCTCAAAGTTGCAGAAATTGGTCAAAAACTTTATACAAATTCTTGTACAATTATGTAATCGTATAAATCATAGAAACTAAGAGAATCATGCAACTTAGACAGCCAAAAGATCTACTAATAGAAAAGTTTGGAAAAGAAATTTGTCGAACTCTGAACGAATGAAAATATATCAATAATACATCAGATTCCAGACTTCGATATTCCTCGAGTATTCAACATTCGAAAATATTTAATTCGATCGAAAAAATTTCAGTTCGATTCAATTACCAATATTTCCGAAATTTCATTAACACTAAACCTACCGACACTTCTTGTATACTTATCGACCGCTCGCGATAGGCAGGACAGACTACAAATTTTTCTTAGAGAAAAAAAGGCAAACAAGAAATAAATAGCAAAATAAATGCCAAAGGATATATTTTATGCATATTTTATGAAAAGTCATAGATGAGAAAGCGTTTTGATAACGCTTAAATATGGTAAAATTTGTGTAGAAATTTGAAAGCGGTCAATTTGACCGCTGTGGTAGGTTTAGTGTTAACATTGGCAGTCGCTGTCCCGCCGAAGAGATACGTCAGAATGAAACTTTCCAACTGACGTTTTGTACCAAGATAAATAGCCGCACGTTCAGATAAACAGAAATTATTACAATACATATTGATAAACGGCACGCTTGCTTTGTAACCGATTCCCCTCGCACGTGTTTTTTCATTATAATAGATCTTATCGAATGTTCTCTTTTCTCCTTTTCTGCGATCATCTAACCGCGTACCGAGCAAATAACATCTGCGTTGACAACTACTTTTATGCAATAGAACAATGCGTACATGAGATACGCTGCTGCTCGCAAGTGGCTCACAGCATCAACAGAGAAATGACAAACGCGGTCATTCGTTATTCATAACAAATATGTACAATCGTATTTTCAAATTCAATTCCTACTATGGGGGTGAAAATTGTTGTTCTGTTATTGTGGAACGATTCAATAAGAGAGAGAATATTCAAGAGAATATTTCAGATAGAACAATATTTTCATCTGTGAGTAATTTGACGAATACAGCGACTCCCAAAAGTACTCGAACGCTTTTAGAAACTTTTCACGTATGCGTATATTATACAAAACATTTGCAAGTGTCATTGGCTCTGTGACGAGACACGATTGACTCGTCGTGATTATACCGGTAAAATTTGAAACGTATCGGAAAATGTATATAAAAGTTACAAGATATTTGTTGTAAAATAGCTTCACTTCGCAAAGATTATCAAAGTATTTCAACAGTCAATTATTCTCTATATTAATATTTAATGGGACTATCTTTAGCGTCAATTGTACGTTCGAAACTGCTATTCATACTATTTTTTCACTACGTGAAAAATGTATGTAAGCGATAAATAACTCGTAACTTTTATGTACGTAATCGCGATAGTCGTGTCTTTTTATAGCGCTAATGACATTTCAAAAAATTTCATGCAACGCGCCTAATATGTCGATAAAAGTTTTTCATAGAAAGTGTTGCGATACTTTCGTGCGTCACTGTACGTCGACACTAACTAATTCGTGTTAATGTATAGGAAAGCTAAAGTATCGCTCGAACTCAAACGTTTATATACAAACATTTGCTTGGAGAAGGAAATGCTACTTTGTTTAGAAATTGTGAAACACCCGGTAGTAACGGTGGTACTAATCCAAAGGATCGTAGGCGAAAAAGGACTCTTTTCTTCGCCATTACGGACCGTTCCTTCAGAAAAAGGCGTGTCAATACTTTTTATTAAAAGAATTGTCCTCTTAACACAACAGAGATACTCAACAGGTGGAGGAACGTTCTTTCCGACACCGTTTATTCTCACATATAGTTGAGAAAAGGTTTCCGCTCCAGTAAAATAGCTCACTGACCCAGCAAAAATCCTAAGCTGTTCAACATTTTCTAAAACTAATTTTTGACAAAATAACGAATTTCGTTTTATGCGTGAATTTATTTTATATGATATTTTTATAATATCTAAATTTGTAAACTTTTTCTTTTTTTAATAATAATATGTGTAATATCTTGGAATGGAACATTCTCAAAACTTTTTACATTCTTCTGTCTTATTCTATGATTTCAAATCTCTAAACGAACGAACAAATATTCTTATAGTTCCTTTTTAATTATTTCTTTATGGAATAGTGCATTCAGGGTTTTACACAATTACGTAACTATGAGAATTAGAGCATCTTTTCATATCACGTTTAGCAGATACGTTATCTCCGAATGAAAACGTTCAAAGATTTCTCTATTTGCATTGTTATTTAAACGGCTCCGAAGCAAAGAAAATATTAAACTGATTGAACTTTCGAAATTATTTTTTTCTAGAACAATGAGTTAGATGTAGATTTGCAAACTGATTGTATTCTGTAAAATAATTGAACTCTTCAGAAAATTAAGGTAACGACAGATCACGTTTGTTTCAGTACCGCTTCGTTGTCTGGTTGAAATCTACAGCACAAGTTTCAATCGTAGTACGTATTCTCGCAATACAAATTATCGAAGTTCCAATTCGGAGGAACTACATAAAATCTCCAAGTGGTAAACTCTGCGCGTTGGAAGTTCTTCGTTAATGTAGTTCCACGGTCGATGACAATTTATAGTCGCCTGTTATTGTTAATTTCATTGCATCCTGCACCCACATTGTTCAACTCTTCAGGGAGCATTATTATGAAAGTTCGGGTTACTGGTTTCGAGACATTTAACGACGTACATTACTTTAATAACTGTAATCGCCATTACGAAATATGTACATAATTATCGATAGAAACAATTTTACTAATAAATTACTTGACCTATATTGATCAAGTGACCTAATAAAGGAGTATCGTTTCTATCGAACAGCTTCTTTTACTTGCGAAGCGTTCGTGTATAGAATTTCATTAGACAATAAGTTTGTGAGGATGCGCTGTAAATTACATAATTAATGACTTCCGGAAATTTTAAAATTTCAGAAAAATTTTTAAGATATTTCTATGCTAGTCGTACTACTATTAATAATAGATAATTAAGTTCGTGAATAAATTACTTGCCATCTTATTGATTTCGTACAGATTTTCGTCCAACAATTTTTTTTACTATTTTTCCCGCCCGTCAATTTTAAATTGAGTAATGAATTTCGAAGCGGCTTGAGTAGATAATACGTAACTTTCGCTAAGCTGACAATTTCAAAAAGTTTTCAGCATGGGATTTTTTAAACAAAAAGCTTTTCCCATAGTTGGATACCTTGAGAATATTTTTAATTGGAAAGTCGATGGTTTTGAATATGTAAATTATTCAAATAGTTTTAAAGTTTCTCGTAACAAAATTTTAAATATGAATGTTGAAAGTGGTTTCCTATTTTATTTTTTAAACTTTTTGAAATTAATTTTTGTTACACTTTTCCTACTGAAATTTTTTAACGGATTTTTAATGAATTGAAAATTTAATAGTTAATGGACGTTCATATATTCATATATATTCTTAAACGTCTTTTTTATACCTTCATCTTTTTTTATTCTCATATATCACTTGTATTTGATTTAAAATAACGAACTATTGTACATATTAATTTATGTAAATTTCGTTAATTTGAGAATTAAAAAAAAACATTAGAAAAATGTCCTAACTAATAATTTATTGTAATTCCAATACTTTTAATACAGATCGTACCCTTTATATGTATAAAAAAAATCTTTTAGGACAATAGAGTGCATAGTCGCAATTAGAAACATTTTATTCTCTTCACAAAAATGCTAGCAATTATTCGTGCTTTGTAGTATATCTGAATTACTTGTGTACTTTATTTCATCCCTTGTCTCGTTTGCTCCGCGCAAAATCCTGTTATTATTTATAGCGAGAAATAGAAAGCAAGGAAAAAATTATACAATTTTCATCAACTGACCGCAATATCTTTCTATCTAACAATAAACTGCAATAAACTGTAGTCGTGTCGTATACACACAGTAGCATCGAAAAAATACTTTAGTCGATTTGCAGCGATAGCGAACTAAATCTATAACGTAGAAAATTATATGCGTGTACGATAGCTGCGAGTTTTCATGTACAGAATAAAAGAACTTTGCCAAAATAGATTAGATATTAATCAGGGCAGAGTTCGACACATTTTTAAAAAATAATTATTGCGCCGATGCAACATTGAAACTATAAGGGTTAATTTGAAAAATCAATTAAATTTATATACAGTGGCTACAAAAAGTATTTGCGCAGATTTTTCTTATTTTCCAAATGAAGAATTTTTTTTATCACGTTGAATATTTCCTTACCATAGTATAAAATTTCTGTAGTTACACGAATAATGAAAATATTATTAAAGAGTACTAAATGAAGCTAATGTATTTGGATCTAATTAACTAGTATTTAAATGCTGTAATTAATATAACACAACTGTAGCCAGTGTACATACTGTTATCACAAATCTACCAAAGCTTCCTGGTACTTTTGAACGGTAGCGTATATGGAATATTCATCGGAATATTGGTCATAGCTGTGTAGCGTTTAATGGTTCGCGTAAATATTCCGATCACGAATGTCCGATTACGTCATTGTTCGATATCCATACAGATTTATAGGAATAGTGACGTCAGCTTTCGTATCGTGACTCGAATATAACAAGCTCCGAAATCGCTGAAATTTTTTAAGAAATCTTTTTTTAAGAATTCCATCAGGGTACCTATGCTAAATCAGTCTTTTGATTGGAAAAAAGAATAATACGGCTGAAATAAAATCAATGTATGATCATTTAACGCGTTAAAATGGAAGTTCGGAGGAAATTTAACGAATTTGTTGTTTGACATTTAGAGCGGAATAAAAGGCTGTTAACCTTATAGGATTCACCTGTGTTATTCATTAAATTTATTGAGTATCACGTCGAAATTCTATTTCTACAATATCACGAAGCCGAATTTTGTCAGATACGAAGAGGATG
The DNA here is from genome assembly GCA_014737475.1 of Bombus confusus. Lineage (NCBI taxonomy): Eukaryota > Metazoa > Arthropoda > Insecta > Hymenoptera > Apidae > Bombus > Bombus confusus. The sequence continues at coordinate 751,099 of JACXIV010000044.1, forward strand.
GAATACAATATTTTAATAAATATTCCACATTAAAAATTTTCCAAATAAAAATCCACTTGATAGAAAATTTAGAAAACAACAAAATCCATAATTTGCTAATATTTATCAAGCAAGCCAAGCTACTCGATGGTAACATATTAATATTAATATTAATATTTCACACATATCCCCCACACAAATATATGAAATATAAATATCCCTCGAAAGGCTACAAATGTCACCCTTACCCAGCATTTATATATGCTTATCATATAATTAAAAAATCATTTACTCACGGCATCTTGTTTATACGACAAAATTTGATTCCTTGGTAAACATTTAATATCTGGCCACCACAAGACATCAGAAACAATAAAGAATTTTTCACAGAGCGATATCAAAGTGATACGATTCGGGAGAGACAGGCTCACAATTCACTAAAATTTAATATTCCTCTCCAGTAAAAAAAAAAAAAAAAAAAAGGAATCAAATAAAGCTTTTACTAATACCGACGGACACGAGAGTGTACCTCGAATCGTGTGTCTCGAGTAGAACTGGTGCATCATGTTACAGGAAACACGCGAGAGCGAACAGAATGGCAGTGTAAACGATTTGTACGCTTGTAACAGGCGCGGTATCGGAAACGACGACGCTCAACACCCCGACGAAAGCACCCCATGTTCCAGGATGTTATCCGATCAATATAAATTGCCGACTGGAAATGTCGCGACGCATTACGTAAAGTTCAGCGATTCACGGCCGGGGCCTCCACGTGCGGATCAACCTCTCTCCTCGTTTAAACAAAGTCCGCCAAATTGGCGATGATATTTCGCGAAATAAACGAGAATTAAAGCGATGCGGCGAAAATTAAAGCGATGCGGCGAGAATTAAAGCGATGTGACGAGAATTAAAGGGCGACGCACGAAACGAGGAAAGTGGTTGGTTTTGCGCGAAGGGGTGAAACGCCACACGCGAATACTCCAAAAGAGTTAACGTCGGCACTATAAATAGCGCGAACTAAATTTAGGACGCCCGTTTTTTTTCGCACGCAACCGTCTTTTTCCTTTTTTTTTCTCCGTAGGAAAGAGGTTTGTTACACTCGATCTCTATGGGGGAGAAACAGAGAAGATGGAGGATCGATGGGACAGAAATGGAATTCTTGTGTATCTTCGCGGTACGAAAAGCGGATTTGAATATTTTTGAGAGAATTTTGTATACCTACATGTATGCGAGTTTACGCGTTGCGTACCGAGCTTATTCGAAGCTACAGTGGGAGATGGAAGTATTTGTGCAGTTGGTTTGTTGGTGAACTAAAAGATTTTTTATATTATTGCAAGCATTCTAGTATACGTAATTGTTTATTATACGCAGATATTTTCGAGTTGAAACGTATACGAAAACAGAAGTTAATTCGCAAATATCTTATAATATCAAAAGAACACCTTAAAGTATCTTTGGAAAAAGCTGGGAACTATGAAATCATAGGAGAATGCGATTAGCCACTTCTTCCATTTTTTACAGAACAGTACTTTTCAAAATTCAGTATTTCATATAAAATTCATTGTCAATTAATCTCATGTCATTAAAATTGTCCACTGCTGCTATTTTCTCATTCTCTCCATAATTTTAAGCATATTGTTTCAAAACTTCATCGACTATGCATTTGTACTTAATTAACAGGTCCTTTTGACTTTCTCTTTAGTCATAAAATAACATTAAAATTAAAAAATCAATGAAAAACACTTATGCTTTTTCCTGTGATCTTCACATAGAACCAGAGTTTGCTAAAAATTTATTTATACATATCCAATAGATCGCACATAAATTGTTTGTCGAAAGAGGAAGTACACGGAATATTAATTAAAACATGGAAATTAATTGATAGTACAGCAGGAATGTTTTTGTTTCAATAAAATGTTACCATTTTTTTGTAAAAAAAAAAAAAAAACTGGTAAAACGAGAAACCTTTCGAATCAAAGAGAATATTTCATTTTGCTTTCCGGAATATTTAAAATTTTAAATGTTTTCCATTAAAAACCTGTTAAAACACTTGTTGAAATGTTTAGTGTCAAAACGTTACCATCGTGTGAATCATCATCTGTCTCTTTACAAATTACCATATAATTCAATTAAAATTTGTTTCTGTACATCTATTATTACAACTATTTAGAAAAAAATAATAAGGAAAAATAGCTGTAATTGTCTATGTATAACATACAATTACATATATTCTTTTCGTTGGCGTCGATGAAATTTGGATCTGATTTACCATTTCTAAATTAACGATCATGGACTTCGTTCGTTTTAAATCCTGAGCCATTTATTTCTTTGTAGCATGCACTCGGCGATAGCGGAAGGATACTAGTTAAATCTAACGATCGCCTCGTTCTCGAACAGCCTCCGCATCGGAACCGATTCAATTCATTTGCGTTTCATTAATCAAATGAAAATGCATCGTGACGCAAGTGATAAACATTCGTAGGCTTGCAGCTGAAAGATCCAATAATCTTGAAATTACCAAACATAAATTGCGTGACTTTCAATGCAGAAATGACATTTGACCATAGAAAAATAGTTGATGTAACCTTCAATAAAATAAATGATAATAATAAAAGGAAGGAATGACTTTGAAGAAATATGGAAGAAAAATCCACTCGATAAGACGATCGTAGTTATATAATTTCAAGCGTATCTTATTTATTATTTTAGGCACCGTTAATCAGAAATTTTAGAACTGAAAATAAAATACGGGAGTTCGTTTTTCGAGGACAATTTTTTAGTCAAGCTTGAATGCTTCACAAGCAAGAGATATTTCGATTGAAAAGTTCTCGATTTGGTTACCTGAAACTTTAAAATATTCAGGAAAGAGCGATGAAATATTCTCTTTGATTCGAAAAGTTTCTCGTTTTACCAGACCTTGATATCTATAGAAAGTTCCCTGAATTTGAAGAAACTAGTTTCTTTACGTTCGTAAACCTTCTGTTCAAGGATATTGTACATCGAAATTATATAACAATATAGTACAATTTTTGATATTTTAAATTAAATAATATTCTATCGGAATATAATAAATAGATATTGAAGTAGACAAGTAAATAAATACAAATTTAATAAATATTATGCTAAAATATGTTGAATTATATAATATAATAGAATTGGATAGTTTTTAAATCAGAAATTCACTGATTCTAATTTACAACTTTCTTAATTCGAAAAGTTAAAAACTTTAAGAAAACGAAGCTCTGACTTTGAAATCATTACGATCGAAAAATTTCTAACTTTGAAAAATCCACAAAAATCCTGCATTGTAATTTAAAAATGTTGAGGAAATTCAGAGCTTTCGATAATAGTCGAGCAAGGTGCAATTGGAAAAATTTGTTATTTTAAAAGTTGATCATTTAGAAAATTTTCAGGCATAAAATACTTTGGACGCAATTATTTTCAATCTAAAATCCTACCGTTCGAGAGATTTATGTGTCAAAGAACAACCTAATTGAAAAACTTTCGTAATTAGAAACTGACCGAGTTGAAATTTATCAATTTGAAAAGTTCTTCAACGCTATTTTCAATCTGCAATTTAAAAATATCTTCATTTTGCGTATAATAATTCGAATGCTTTTATAAGATTCGTCCTAAGCTGAATAAAGATTTTTAACGAAGAAATTCTCAATCTGCGAAATTCTTAATTCGCTCGATAGGAAACACAAAGAGCCATACAGGAAACTATCAAATTATAAAATTATTAGCCAACGTATCGTTGTGTATACTTCAATCGTATAATATACAGGGTGACTAATAATTTTCTTTGCTCGTGTTCAATAAAGATGCGATAATACTGAGCAAAAATTCGCCGATAAACTTCTTCCAGTAAAACAAACGAATATGTTCGTACAAATGCCACGATGCGACACTTCTCCAAGTTCACATGGACTTGTTTTTTTATTCGTTAATCTCCGGGCGGAAGATACGACGATGCATCAGAATATGATATCAGACCGTAATTGAGATGCACAATAAAAATCGCATCGGCACTTTCCTTCTTCCACAGCTTCTGGGACAACGCGACCATTGTTCGCCATCGGCTATTAGAAAAATCCTCGATTCTGTTATCTGAATTTCTCAAGTTTAATTGTCGATCGGAGATAGGAATACAATTCACGCGGAAATAAAGCTTGAGGGAGAACATTTCCATAAAAAGGAATTAATAAGAAACGACAAGTAACGAGGAGAATCTTTCGACGTTACGTTGTAGTATTATTTATTATTCATAGTGTCTCGGCGTTTATGCTACGAATAATACACAGAGAACAATAATTGAAAATACAGAGTAAACTTTTTCGTTTGTGACTTCGTTTTGAGAAAAAAATTTGCTTGCTTCGTATTGCATCTCTTTCATATTTAAACGTAGTACCCTTTTTATAGAGAAAATAAAAGAATACTATCAATTAGTGTATAAAAAAGTAGCTAGTTCCGTTCACAAAGGCTACGAGTTTAAATTAGTAACTGCTGCTCCACTTGCGGAAAAATATCAGCGTTATTCGACACCGCGTCACTTTGTCTAATTCTTCCTCGGCCTTCTAACATTTCAAAAATATGGCGTAAAATGAGAGCGGTTACATAGAATATATTGTAAGTAGGTATACCTACGATATTGTTCAAAAATTTAGGTCATTTATGATATTCGCGATCTATGACAGAAATGCAGATCAAAGCTAATGTAATTCGCTACATTTGTTTTTATTCTATCACTCGTATTCATATATCTATCATTCTTCGTTTTATCGGACAAACATAATATTTATCGAATAGGACTAGAAAAAAATTTGTTATTTCACTGCGAAAAAGAAAAGTACTTTCAAAGATGATTATTAACTTTATACTTAACCCACTTAACATGGTTCAATTTTACTTAATTAGATAGACAACTCTATTTTCCTGCTTTTCGTCCTTGGAAAGGGGGTTGGCACGTGGTCGTACCTACGAAATCGATATATGTACATATACAACATACGTCGATAGAATACTTTACAGACAATCGCAATACTTAAGATAGCCAATTTTAATTATTTTTATTTTATTAGATTATCGTAAACGTGATAAGAAAACGATATAAAACATTCTATATTTTATTGATCTAGATATAGAGTTTTCTAAATAGAAAATCGAAAGCTTCAAGCTCGGTAAGAAATATGGTCAACTATATTAAAATTTTAATAATCATAGACTGTGTAATTTTTCAAGACGATTTTGCAAATTTTTCTTTATCGTTTTAGTTGTTTTAATACTATATTGTTTAATACTATATGGTGCCTTAATGCTATATTATAAATATTCAAAGTAGCCATTTTTCAGAGGACGTGAATGAGAAGCCAGTTTAAGTTTAGTATGTATTCATTACACAATCTAATGGTATTATAACGAGGCTATCAAACTTGACCTTTTTATTACATCTTTATTATAAAAAAATTTGCTACGTAGATAACGCACAACGACGAAGAAAAAAAGATCGCGGAAACAGTTGTGCAAAAATTGACAGAATTAATACTGTCGTAAGCGATTAGCATTCCTCCCGATAACCGTTGATTCCATGCTTCCATGAAAACAGGAATATCGAGAATCAGAAAAAGAAAGTACATACCCGATACAAAATCTCGGATTAAAAACGACGAAAGTTCAAAAGGTAAATTGAAAACTACGAAATGGATCGTGTAGAATAAAACATGAAGGAATTATATGGATACGCAATATAAACATAGAAAACGATGAAATATGCAAAATGTTAAAATATTGCAATCTAAAATTTTTAACGCTCATGGCAAGCATTAAACTGATCAAAATAATTTTCTATCATTTTATAGGAATAGAAATTACTTAATATACAGTTTAAGCTACTCGTGCATAATAAAATTATGATGTTTAAAATTATTAAAACAAATAAAACAAATATAAAGAAAGTGTTCGAAGAGAAAAAAATTGAAATGAGTAAAATATTTACATATACGGATATGTATCGTCTGAACTAAAGAAAGACACATCGAATACTCTGAACTTTTCAGATTCTCAAATTTTTTATTCAATAATAATGGTTTCTTTTACGTATTTTTTACCCGTAATTTCATAGCCTCGTCCTTAATTTAAGCGGGTTGAATAAAATTAGCAAAAATATCTCACTCAAAAAATAGTAAAAATAATTTTCTAATTATTTTAATCCGTGTCTCTCCACATAACTTTTATTCGATTTGTTGCTGCCGCGTTTCCACCGTTTTTTAATTTTTATTCGAGGAATTCCCTAGAATAGAATGAAATAACACCGGAAGCAGCAGCAGAGGATATCATTAGCCCGATATCCGTGACTTTAACAGTGCGCCACCGTTCTCCATTTTCATACTCTCTTTTAAGCTCGACGCAAGGATAACCAAATAATCACCTTCTATGCAGCGTGTTACATCGGTTACGCTCGTTCACCGGCGTGTAATCAAAAGATACAAAGGAGCCGGTGTCGCTGTTTGTTTGGTGTCTCCTCGAAAACGCGGCAGCACACAGGATACGCAACACGATTTTCAACGATACGTCCACGCGTTCCTTTGATCACGGAACAACCTGTTCGTGGATGGAAATCCACAAAGAGGAAAATATACGCGGCGATCCCCAAAGGGAAGAGTCATTGAAGGATCATCGAGGATCGAACGACGAACGAAAATTGAATAATTCTCATCGACGAATAGAAATCCATCGGAATGATTGTTATTGGAGATCGATCGTTGTCATGTACGATAAAAATATCCCAACCTTCGCTTATCTTTGGCAAGATTGTATTTTAATCGAGTTGCTGCGTATAAAATGTTATTTATCCGAACTTTGAATTTGAGAAGTGACAATAGATGGCACCTATCGGATTTTAATTACCGTGTGTGTTCACCAAGCTGAATGGAAATCTCGAATAAGGGTCCATAGCGCATTTTGACCACAGTCGAATGAACAGCATAGTTCTAGTGTACCAGTCGATCATTTTACTACACACAGATTGCAGATATTTCGTGAGAAAGCGGTGTAGAAAGAAACACACTAGATGTTTGAAAGTTACGAAACAGTGTAACTTAAAAATCCCTCTTTCCCAAAATCTATTAAACGTTCTTTAGGCCCTTGTTCGAGCTTTCGATCTTGTTGTCAGCTGTTTCGATTCGTTAAGTTCGGAGTAAGAAACAGAAAGAGTGAGTGAAATGGAAAGGAGGATAGGTCAGCTGACTCGTTTTCGTATATATGGATTTTTTTAATTATCTATAAATAATTATCATTCACCTTTTTTAACACCTACCATGGTCCTGACTGTGTAACGCACTATCGAAAAGAAATTCGTTCTCTTTGGAAGTTTAATAATGTTTCCGAGATGAAGAAGAACTCCGAACCAGGATGGACTCTCGACTCGAATGGCATTTTTCCTTTTTTCTGGTTGGAGCAACGGTCACGGTGTTATCACTTCTAAGCTAGTTACACGCGGCTTATTAATAACAAAGATGGTCGCATGTTAATTCTACTCGAGTTCGATTTTTACATGACACGCTAAATGAGGTTACAACATTTTATAAATGCGGTTACAAGTTTACAAATCAAAATCATAAGCGAGATATCAGAAAATAATTCTTTTCGCAAAGCGTTTTACATGCTTCAAAATATAAAAGGATTCTCTTTATTATTTTTAAGTTAGACGAAATGCTAGAAATATTTAAGGCAAAGTTTCTTCACGAATACGTTGCGGATATTTCTAAAAATTTGAATACGCAAAAACGGAGACGTGATAAAGAAAATGATAAAATTTCAATTTTCGAAATGGTATTATGGATACGACATTTCAGTTCTTATAGGATCTATGTAATATAATTTACCTTTATCGTTACAAAAGATGGGTTTTTATCTTTTTACCATTCACAATGCTCACCATTTCAATTTCTCCGTACTTCGATACTCTGCTTTCTAATTTAATTCGTTCTCGATTTTCAATTCGTACTACGTCGTGTAGCAACCATTCTCGATTCGCAAATATATTTTACCGGCGGTGATGCCAATTCAACGGCAGCATAGTTGTAGCAAACAATCGGCAAACATACGAAACGCGCTTTATCAAAACAATATTCTAGATACCGACGATACCAGAGAGCAACGCTAAGCGTAGAGAGCCCCATCCGACAGCCGGGATATATTAATGACGCGTCGACCGGCAAAGTCATGCGCGAATTGTGCGCAGTGACATTTTTGAGTAGATTGAAATTGGGGTGACATCGCTCCAATTTGTCCTCTTACGCCTTACTAAATCGAATCATTTCAAACATTTCGATCATCTCAACGAATCGTATCAACTACAGTGGCAGGAATTTCGTGGTGCAGGTGAAACCAAGGAGATGCTGTGGCTCAAAATAAGAGAAAAATGAAGAATAATGAAATTTGGAGACTTTACATTTTAGAAAATCGAGCTCGAAAACTTCAATTCCTTCGTGTTGCACATATCACGAGACGCTTTGCACATTTAAGATTTACTTGCTTAAAAACGGTCTTCTTAATCGACTAAAATTACAAATTTTTCTTCACCATACCGTAGAGCTGGTAGTTGGAAAACGTGGCGTTATCACGATGCGTTTTCTAGTTAAAGTCCGTGTTACTTTCCACAATGTCGTTGTTCTCACTATGAACCGATGATTAATCCGTTTACTGGCAATTTTCCATTCAAATCTGTCTTGTATCGTTGTCTCGTCCAATTATCTGTCGATGTGTTTACGTATTGAAGCTTCACGCATTCAATTCTCAACGAGATTGCTACGAGTAATCTTGTTTTCCCACTAAAATCAACATAGACAAGTAGAGAATACTCAGACATGGATTTTCGAAGAATTTGATACACGTGTTGAAATTTACTGTACGAAATTCAATGTATATTTATATAAAATTTATATTACATTCCACAGAAATATTATTTCATAAACGTCAAGATTAATAAAAATAAGTCACAAATCAAGACTCGTTATTTCGATATTCAGACCGATGATTATTAGAAACCTTGGGTCATCGGAAGATTGGATTCACCTTGGTCGCGTGTACAAGGTATTTCTTAATCACTCGCTTATATAACTTTTCAAACAAATTGTACATTCAACGTCACACAGTGTAATAAAAATCTTTTTTATATGATGTGTACATACTTCGTAGATTTAACTATTAGAACACTATACGTATATCGGCTTACGAAAGTGATAAAATACTTGGAATAGAAAAAGAACATTTGTGCATATATTGTATTGTTTATATAAAAGATTTTGTAATTTCATTAAACTGATAAAACGATTATATTGATAAAATTTGAAGATGTTTATAGAAATTACGAGATACTGCAAACATATATTTAGTAAGAAAATAATGTACATCGTGAATAGCCATTACTACTCTATAAATTCTACCTCTAATTTTAACTCTACTGTATTTCGATTTTTATTGAACTTTATTTAACCTAAGATATTTAAAATCAACTCGTCTATGGAAATTATAAATAAACTTGTTATCGCACAATTTTAGAAGCAACAAAATTTAGATTATTCGTCACATTCAATAGAAAGAAGAAACAAAGATATGAAAGAGACATCAACCTTCGACTTTCTCTTTTGTTACTTTATCACTGTATTCATGTATAATTCATGTTATTTAGTCGATTTTTTTTTCTTTTTTTTTTTTGGAAGAGAACCGAAACACTGCGATGTGGATGACATGGACGCTAAACGAGATAGAGGTACAGAACAATTTTCTAGCGAGTTTCAATGTTTCGAGCGTAATTGCATTGTACCGAGCTGGGGAAGCCGGAGAATCGTCGAAAGAACGTCGTTAATCTTCGGCTAAAAAAGATCCGGTTAAAGGCGAACTTTTTGCATTAATTCAACTTTAATTAATTTACAAAAGGCTTCATTTAACATTATGTACCTTTCCACCGGGTTTCGTCTTTCCTTCCTTTTTCTTTCTTGCCTTTTTTTATCTTTTCCCAGAGAAAGACGTTCACTCGTCTCGATGTAATTCGAACGTATCGAGGAACGAGATGAAAATGTACATTTAACTTTTTCCGACTAAGAGAAAATTTCGTTGAGCTTTCCGTGTAATTTGACTTTAATTAATTTATCAAAGCTGCTATTCAACTTTGGCCTTTTCCCCTCTTTTTTCTCCCATTTTTTCGTCCTTTTTTTTAAATGTCGGTTTGAAAAGAAATAATTACGTCTGCGTACAATTTCAAGGTAGCGGTAGGTGAAAGGACGATGAATTTAGTCTCGTTTAGGTCTAAAAGCTCGCGTAAAATACGCTTGGCGATACTGGCCGCGTCTCTACGCATTAATTTTCATTTCTTCTGATTCTAAGGATGCCCTTCGCGTTCCTTTCAACGAAGCTCCGAGCTATCTTTCGTGTATAGAAGAGTCTGGAATTTTATTACTCCATTTATTTTGCGACATGTCTCAGTGCGTGACGTCTCTCATCATCGTCTGATTTTGTCGTAATAATACATAAGAATATTCTACCGTGTTGCGATGTAAATTAATTGAAACGAATTGAATAATAGAGACCATAAGTGATTTTTCAAAATGTATGGAAGCTATTTTCCAAAAATTTGAGGAATGTCTGATGCCTTGTGTTAGATCATAATTTAATTTTTCTTGAAGTTATTACTAAATTATATTATAGTTATATACTAATTATAGTTATTATAAATTATATTACAATATCGTATAAAAATATTCCATTTTGTTGTCGTATAAATTAGTTGACATATAGATCTACCATTCCCACAAAATAATTTTCATAGCCTTGAAAAAATTTATCATAGCCTGTATTGATCAATGCAAACTGTATAACCTTCTATACGAACATTCTATTGCATTATAACGTAAATTAGTTAAAATGTAAATAAAGATAAAAGCTGAGTGTTCGTGTGCACGTTTTATCTGAAAGTAAATGTTTCAATGATTTTGGACGACCATTGGGAAAATCAATCTTATCGGAACACAAGTCAGTACTCGTAGCAAACAAGATTAGCGCAGGTCGGAACTATCGTTTATCTTTTTGTTTGAAAACGAGTCATTCATTAAATTCTATGAAATAACGTTATCGTGATAGTCACAATCAAGTACCATTTCTAAAGGATCTCCTAAAGGATCTAACCAGCCCTTTGTAACGTTACAAAAGAAAAAAGTGACTCAATAAGAAAGTCACGCGCATACTACCCTTTAGAGTACTCAATTAATTCTCATAAAGATTCGAGTTAACAATACTTTGCGATTACTTGAATAATAAACTATATCGTTGTGTTACAAAGCGAATAACCATTGCTACAAATGATCACAGCATCCCGAATATACAGGGTGCTTCCAATTTTTCCAGACAAATTACACGGGCACAATACGATGAATAGCAAGGGAAGCAGTGCTAATTACGCAGTTTAGCCGCTTTTCCCAATTTTAACTATTTCCATTCGACCCAAGAGTGCTTTTACTATAAATATTGAAATGATATTCATAAATTTGGAAGCAAAAACAAAATTAGTTAACGTTATCTGGGAACGGTGTATTAATGATTTTGACCAAATAAAAATTACAATGTATTTAAATATTTAAATACTTCTTACGTTAAACATTCCTCATTTTTCAATCATTTACCATAATTCTCCCGCACAATTAATCAAATAATCCACCAATGATTCTCCAACAATTTTCTACTCCGAAATAACAAAATTTATTCCGTCTGGAACGACCAAGCAATCTACTTCCTCTGCCCCGATCCGCCATAAAATTCCATCCCACGGAACACCTGCACCCCAAAACCGTCTACCAAAGCCACCTAAATCACCCATTACGATCATTCCCCGATCTCCTTCGTTCCCAATAAAAACACCTAAGACCTCGTCCATTCATTCGAACAGTGCACAAGAGAATAACAAACAGGTGACGAATAGCAAGTAGCACAAGGCATGACGAAGACGGTATGATCAGCTGTTCGAAAGACACAAAGGATATTCTCGACTTGATCAACTTGATCGTCGACATGTGTAGTGTCAGGTAAGTTACTTAGATGTCTAGACATTAGACATTAGACATTAATCGAGTGATTCGTTTTGTCTATGTTTTGTCTATTCAGTTTGTTCACTCATTCACAATTGTGTAAATGTTTCCTTAGGCGACCTACACACGTTGAAATACGATATTTCGAAAATATTTGAAACTTAGAAAAATTCTTAGGTAGAAAATTCTTTTTTATGCGTATATCGTGCGTGCTCTATAAAATAATTTCGAATGATTATATTGGCAAAATTTGAAACCATTCTGAAGCTGGGAAAAATATAGAAATTACAGGATATAGTAAAAAGTTAGTGTGCGGCATGAGTAATCTCATCATAGCATTTAGAATATATAATAAGTGTTAATGATAATTTCACTGAATATCGGGGCTTATTAATACAGAGTATCCCAATAATCATGATACACCAACAAAAGTGACAAATTTTCAAACTTGCTTTTCTCGAAAAGGAAACGTTACATGAAAAAATTTTATTCTATATTTTTTACTTGTTTTTTTCCACGTACAATCGTTCCCTTGCTGATTGTACCGTAATTGCTTGGACACCCTGTATTAATAAGTTCCAACATTCAGTGAAGTTTGTTACGTGTTGTAACTTTTTACTTACAATAGACAATTGACTGTTCCAACTTTTTTTGCCATCTCTACGAAATAAATACCTATCAAATATCTTATAAGATGTATGTATATTTTCAGAAATTTTTCCAAGTGCGCCAGTACCATGATTTTCAATCATAATAATCGAATCTCAGGGAGAACAATAAAATTTGAGAATGTTTCATGTATAACGCACATATTCATAAAACGTGTCTACATCTTGCTCGATCTGAGATATGTAAAATCAATTCGTCTACGTAAATTGCAAATAAACTTATTGTAGCAAATATCAGAAAAAGTTCAAGGTTATTTGTTACGTTGGAGAGAAAGAGTATACAAAGATACTAAAGGAACATCAAAATTCTCTTCTCTTTTACCGTGTAATAGCGTTTTCTCTTGCAGCGGTATTTATGTGTGCTACCGTGTAAAGTATTTTCTTTCTTTTTTTCCGAGAGAGAGAGATAGAAATAGATAGATAAATAGATAGATAGATAGATAGATAGATAGAGAGAGAGAGAGAGAGAGAGAGAGAGAGAGAGAGAGAGAGACACGAAACATAAGTGGACACCAAACGAGGTGCAGAAGTTCAGAACAATTTCCCAGCGAGAGTGTATCTCAGTAAGTGAATACTAGTGGAAAGTCGAAACCGACGTGCTTTAACGAAACCTCAAAGTTGATGGATCGCAACATGTTGTAGCGTGTGTGAGCCGCTTTATGCGACCCGCCACGGGGTCTCGTTATCTCAGTGTCAGCGTGACGAATAGAGCACACACGAACCGTATGCCAATGTCCAGCAGCTTGGTCAAGTGGTAAAGTGCGAGAGGGGGGCCGCGAGAGCATAAAAGCACGGACGAAGAAAAGCATCGATGCTTTTGTGGTGTTTCTCCCGTGGCCACATCTCCTGTGCCCCAGGCTGATATACATTGTGCGACAGTGCGAGAATTTTCTGCCTACCGGGGACAACGATCATGGGGCATCCACCTCGACTTACGAGGGCGGCCCTCGTTTGCCTCTTATTTCTGTTCGTGTTTGCCGAATCAGCACGTAAGTACCAGTTATAAGTTTATCTTCAATCCTTACTGTAGGCAACCAAAATTCTCCGGTTATCCAAGAAGCGCATAATTTTGAAACTTGAATATTTCATGCATATTTTTGCATAAATCTTGTCGCGAAAGCATGATGCAAAAAACGTAGATCCGGAACCGTTTTCTGATATTTTCACTAGAAAATTTCAAAAATTGTCAAAACAAATACGAGTGTTCGGATACTCAGCTGCCCACGTTAGGGTTAATTAGGGAAACGAAAATTGTCTTTATTGGATTCGTCATTCACTACAGTTAATTCCTGTAATTTCATTGACCCTCGGTTGTTTAAATCTTTATTTTTTTTCCTGAGGCATCTTTTAAACGTTATACGAGGTAATTGTATGATGCAATAAAAACTTCTGTATGTATCCATAGCAATATTTTTACATTTTTCATACTGTTGGAGGCTCAGAATGTGTTAGTTAGAAAGGACACAGCTTGCATAAATGGAGTTCAAACAAGTTAGACGTCTACTGTATTGAGTTGTGTTAGAAAGTTGATCTTTTGAGGTTGTAATAATGTATTACTGAAAGTGAACAATGGAATATAGGATTAGCAATGGAGGCGTTAGGATTTCCTCGGAAGTAGCTAAATTAGAAAGAGAAAGTTGTAGTTTCGGGATATAACTACTACTTTTAAAAGTAATTTTCTCTATAAACTCTCTCATGGTCAACTTTTTTACATTTTTGTCGCGTGCACACTGTTACATATTATTTGATCTTTACAACGGAATTTTTTTAATCTTTGATTAAAAATTTTTATCGTCCATGTGTTTATACGCGAATCATAAGAACTGAATTCTGGTGAAGATAGGTAACGAAACAAAGATACCTACATATAAAAAGCAGCTATAGACTTTTTTTTTTTAATAAAGAGGAACAAATGTGAACATGTATATACATTCGAAATGAAATGAGAAAGCTCGTGGAATAAATTTATAATTTTCTATATTTTTAGATTATTATTTCATATAAATTATTGTCTGTAAAATAGTGATATCATTTTATCGAAGAGAAATATGAAGCCTCGATAAAACAAAAATGAACGACAAGTATTCTCTTTTATCGCGAAAATGGCTTTTTTGTGAGACGACGAATTAGGAGATAAATGACACGCTCGCGTTAACCAAAGTTTCTCGGGGTCTTCTGTGAGTCTCAGAAGGGAAGAAACAACGGCTCTTTTTTGTCATAAAAACGGTTCCTTTGGAGCAGGAAATTTCAGAAAAAAGAAGGTAACACATCTTCGTTAGAACTTAAGTCACTTTCTTCCGTTAAGAAACTCTTTTGTTGGGAATGTGCTAAAAAAATTGGATGTCTCAAAACAGTTTTCGTTTGAATGAAAGTAGCCCGTTTCAAAAAATTCTTAAAGATTCCTTTCTCTCCGAAAATTTGTTATCCTTTCATATAGAAAATGATAGAACTATCTTTTCGTTGAACTTTTACTGAAAAAGTTCACGATATCGGGATTGCAAGAATAAACACATATATCGCAATCTTTTTTATCTCAAAGAATGATAATTATTTCAAAAAATTTCAAAACTTATTTATTAAAAAAAAAAAGTTCAGAAATAAGTAGATTCGTTTAAAAAGGAAAGATTATGTACAGTGCAGTTGAAGTATGCTATAATATAAATAATTGATGAATCGGGGGAAAAATTCATGGAATTGGGTGATATCGAACTCCTGAATATTCCATATATTTTCGTGTTTATTTTCGACAAGCGATAAAAGACGTATAAATATAAACAGATAAAACCCATCAATCTTTTTTTAAGTATTTCGATGATATTAATATCATTTTGGACACAAAATTTTAAGAAATATTCTTCCCTGGATCGAATTATTCGTAGAAATATCTTCCATTCGAGAAGGAAGAAACCGATGACAACAGAACTGGTTCGATCAACTACTTATCTGGCTTGCGAAATAGTTGGCATAAACTCTCGTAAGCGTTATCCAACTCGCAGATTAGAGATATGTATGTGCCGAGTTCTTCGTCTTGTCGTTAAGAAGTATAATCATCAAGGAATCGTAATAGAATTTTAAACCACTTCGAACCTCTTAATTTCTTCGAAACTTCGTTAATTCCATGACTTGTTTTTTGATGATTGAATCTCAATATTTTAATCCAAATTACGGTATTTTAGATCGGATTACTTAATAGTTCTTATTCAATTGTAATTTCATTTGACACTGCAAAAAGTGGATTAATGTTATTTAAGAATATATAACAAGAATAACGCAGCAACAGGTTAAATTACTTATGCAACGCTACACAAAATGCTATACACATTCGCATATCTTATCGTTGCTTTTTCCCATTTCTTGTTCGTTTAAATTAAATTTAACCTCGTCTTGTCGAAATAAGGTTAAATTCATTTTCTTCGTTATAAAACTTTTCTAGATTATGTTATGATTTTTCAACCTAACAACGAGCCCCGAGAAAATGCCGTTTCTTATCTTAATTTACGGATGAAGAGACCCGTGGCTAAAGATAAACTTTCATAAATACATCCGTAGTGTTTATAAAGTTTCTTCCACACTAAAATATATTACCATAAATATTGTAATATGCATTATCATCAATCCTCCATAGGAAAATTGTGAGATTTCATTCTTGAATTTGTCTTTAGAATTTTTATTCTCATTCTTATTTTTTTATATTTCTTATTTTTCATATTTCAATTTCACTTTCGCTTTATCAAACGAAAGCTTTCAATGTTTCAACTTAGCATAAAATTGAAACAGGAAATCACGCAGTTCCCTGACGACTGTCGACGCGATGGGACGTGCTTGATTGTATCGGTACCTTCCGCGAGTGCCATGCACAGTGAGAGTTAGAACAAGAGAAAGTGTAATAGTGTTAGTGACAACGGGATAGTGATGGTGATCCCACCACTGACACGCGATTTATCACGGACACGTGTATACATACACTCGTCTGTATAGACACACACAAGCAGAATGCCCGAGTCCGACAGCTACCCGCACGCTGAAAATTCAAACTCGCAACGGAACAGAACCAAAATCATCCTACGCAAACGCTATGAAACATGAATACGATCTATAACACCGCACTGAAACGAACCACTGGAAGCTATCACACAACACCAATAAACAGCATACCCTTCGAAGCCATAGAAACCTCACTAGAGCGAAAAAGAAAGCACGTGAGCCTAAAATACGCTGCTAAATTATCTTCTACCCCAAACAACGCCTACAACGACGTATGCGTACGTAAATACTCAGACCTACAGACAAAAAGACCAAAAATACCACACCCTTTCTCCATATCGGCATAACAAAAATATTCGAATATAACTGAAGTTACACATCGACAGCGATTGTTACGGGTAGTTACGGAAAATTAGCACCCTGGGTCGTAAAGATGCCCGAAATAAACACGGGTCTAACAAAAATCCTCGAAAAGCCAAGAATTAACATAGAGCATAAAATTGAATTTTCGAGCTTAGACAACAAATACCCTTATCACAATGAAACATATACCGATGCATGAAAAGCAGGCCAATTAGATTCGCCTTCGTTTCCGACAACATAACCAGAAAACAATACCTTCCTAAAGCCACGTCTACTTTTACAGTCAAAGCATATGCCGTCCTCAGATCCATCCAATAAATACAAACAAATAGCTACCAGCAAACCATTATACGTAATATACTGACTATAATAACATGAGCTTAATAAACGCTATAGGGGAAATCCAAATAATAAGAACGAACGCGAAATCATACGGAACATCCAAGAGGCTTAGACAGAATTTAACAAGGATGGCAAACGCGTGATCTTTACGTGGGTCCCATTTCACCAAAGAGGTAGCATCCCTTGCAGCGAACGAAATTGCGTATGAAAGTCTTGCCATCTCACTGCACGTAACCGGAAAAAAAGAATGAAACAGAATATCGACCATGTCAAGAGAAACGAAAAACCACTGTAGAGAACTTTTAGCTGCAAAGGTCCACCCACAACATGACTGAAGAGGAAAGAGCAATTGTGACAATGCAGGCTGAGTGCAGGATGCTGGAAAATAATACACCAACACCTACTGGAAAAAACAGAGCTAACCTTTTATAGCTTGCGTAACCAAGCTTTGACAACCAACTACCATTGTTCGAGTGTAAAAAATACGAAAACCAAAGAGCGAAATACAAACTACACTCACCGCGCAGTATCGATGTTGCAAGCCCACGTAACAAATAGCTTAAAGTTTCTAGAGGATAGCAAACAGTATCAAGAAATATGTATAACGTCCAATCTAAGGAGTCGCTAATGACGAAGAAATCGTCATTCGAGGCGACGGTAAGCACGCAGCAAAAGAAAGTGAAGAAATCACGCGTATACTAACAACTTAACGAATTCTCAAACTTGAAGAATTTTCTAACAACGAATAAATTATATTAGCTATAGTACTTTCTAGATATAAAAATGCTTGAAACTTTAATTAATTAAAACTTAAATTCTTAAAAATAACCTGAAATTGAATTTAAGTTACATATCACACTCCCCAAATTTTTTAATTTTTTTTTTTTTTTTTAATGTTTGAACAATAAAAGAATCCGAAGACTGATTTGGAAACAACTTAAAAAGCAGAGTCAGATCATAGTACTTCTCGAAGTAAAAAAATCTTAGAAGAATGAAAACGTACGAATAGTTAAAGAAACAACTTTACAAGCAGACCTAAATCACCGCGCATGCTTCTTTTGCTCCCTGCAAACTTGCAAAGTGAGAACAAACTTCGCGCTGAAAACCGGAACTTGCGCCGGGGCCGCGTTAACTTCCTCTCTTTAAGAGAAGGAAAAAAGAAACGAAGCTCCACACCGTCTATAGACGAGCGAATATCTTTCGTTTTTTTTTTTTTTTTTTTTCTAATGACGTGATAAACAACGTCTCCGCGTCCCATCACGATCCATCAATTTTTCAAGTCGCCATACGGACGAGCGGGTGTCTGCTACGTAACTCCATATACCCGAACTCGAAACTCGTTACGCCGTCGTGAAACTTTTTCCCAGGCCCCATTACCACGTTGATAACGTGACGAAGATAAAGGCACGCAGAAAAACAGAGAAAGTGTGTAGGGGAAGACGGTGGCGAAATATTTTTTAACAGGCTGATAAATTGAATTTATGCGAGAAAAGCATCAGGGACGCGTTACAATGGGGCGAGGAGTCACCCTCGCGCCGCAACAACATTCCGTTGGAAGTTTGTTCAGCGTGGCTCAGACCACCTCTAAAATGCATGGAACTACCCCTTTGCAGTCCCACAGGAATTCTGTGTGGACCAGGTAAATAAGTTCCACCCTCGCAGATACGTATCTCGCATAAAAGTTTTCGTGGAAACGCGGGGTATCCAGAGCAGGGACGCGTCTAAGGTGTTTTTTCGACGATACTACGGTTCGACGAACCGTATACCATTTGTATGGGAATATGGTATAATATGGTCGTATATTAAAATATACAGCGAAATGTGCGGTATACGAATTAATAGGGAAACACGACTGTTCAGAGAATAGCAGAATACTCATACGTCTTTAAAGTAATTGCTTTGTATTCTAAACGGAATCGCATAGTCATAAATGCAAATAAGTATATGCTCATCACGGATATTTATGGAAATTCATATTTTTATGAAGGTAAACAAAATGATAGAACTTGAAGAGAAATTTGTTTTATCTACTGAATATTCTAATAGGTGCTGAACTTTATCTTTGTTGTTTGCTTTGTCTTGAACTCTGTTCTTTTTCAGATTTAAATTTCCTATAAGTACATAAAAGTTCGTAATTTAATGGTAATATGTCATATTTAAATTTTGAATATTAACGAGCCTTTAAAGTTTGGACAAGTCTTGACAATTTTTTCGTAGATTTCAGTCTGAAAATCTTGATGAATATTCATTTTTCTAATGAAAATTTTATATTTACGCTAAGTTCTCGAGACATCCAAGACCTCGGAGACTTCTCGAAACTTATATTTTGTATAAAATATTAAAGTATACGTAAGATCTTGCAAATAAGATACCGAGGAATATAATGTAAGAGTTTGTAGATATAAAATCGAAGATGTAAGATGCAGAATATCCATCTACTTCAAGATTGCCGAGATTCAAAAAGCTTTCAAGATCTGACAAGACTCGTGTCTTATCAAAGTTCAAACATAGAAAGACATACTAAAGCTTATCAAGATTTTCAACATTCTCAAATAACGTATCATATTTGAAGTGATTCGATCTGTCACCTTATTTACGCAGATTCGTACTTTTATGAACGCGATTAAAAAAAGGAATATTAGATATTATAACAAGTACTTTACTTTGAATATTTTATATATTTTTCTCCACTCGCCTTATGTATAAAATCAGGATTTTTATGCAATTCCGCACTTTTATGAACAGAACTAAAGAAATGGAACTTCTGCAGAAATATGTTTCATCTACTGAAAATTATAGCAATATACACTACTTTGGATATTTTTTATATTCTTCTGTATCATATACATTCTGTGCATATTTGCACCTTCAAATTTATCATAAGTGCATAAAAATCCGCGGTCTAATATATATGCCGCCAGCCATAAATAACGGGACACTTATTCGTGTCATTTATTAAAAAATTCTAGCAAATTTTATTTCACATCTTATTTTCCACACTAATGCGACCGAAGTAAAAGATTTATACCGAGATAATTAGAAAGTATGAATAATGAAAACCATTTAATTTGTACTATACATCAGCTTGTTCCTTAATACTTGTAGTCGGCAGCGTATTTTCCAATCTTCTGCAAATACATAAATGCACAATCGGTCCATCGTTAATCGTACTCTCAACTTTACACAAATTTCTGGACCAATGATATACATTGTGGTATCCCGAACGATAGAAAGGGTCAACGAGCTTCAAGCTCCGCGCGGTTCGTCGTGTTAAAAGGTTATTCGCCGTGTCAAGGATGAAGAGATTAACGTTAACAGACGGATGTCGAAATCAGAGATTAATTTCGACAGATAGGATTCGAAGAGATTAACGGCGGTTATCGCGAAATTCCTCTTTTTTCTCGTTTTGTATACGCGTATCTCGTCGATTAGAAGAGACTTTATGTACCGCTGTTTTTTTCCTTGTTTTTTAGGAGTATTTGGTTCGTTTTAATGACTGGCTTTTGTCTTTTGTCGTGTTTGGTCTAGTTTAGCTTCAGTGACTATTCATACAGTAAGCTGTGTCACTCTAGACGTCAGTATACTCTGCTAATGGCTACTAAAGCATTCTGCGTCCAATGGCTTTGCCACATTGCAGCACGCCTTTGTTTCACTCGAATTTCTACTAGTTATTTGTCTTGATTCTCGCCGCTTGAAGCACAACTTACCATTTTTCTACTTTTCTTGGCTGTTTATGTTTCTTTGTACTTATCTTAATTACATTTTAATAGTCTACTTTTGTATAAGGAATATTTTTACACGCGCAGTCGATAAGTTCTTTAATATCTGTAACTATGTTTACTTAAATTTTGATATCTCTTTTGGTAATTCTTATAGTTTTTTATAGTTATTTAAAATCATTTGTTAGATATTAATCGATAATTTTTTATTTGGCGTTTATTTGAAGATATTTATAATTAATAGAATCTTTCACGATATAACTTTGCTTCGAAATTATAGTAGATTCTTATAATCCTATTAATAACGACAAATAAACACGTACTGTAAGCAGAGATATAAAATCCGGTCTACGTAGCAGTGATCTCCAAAGCAACGCAGATAGCAAAATCGATTCGTATGATTATTATTGACCCGTAAACTTACGATTCTTTGGCCTTTACAAAAAGTTCAAATCGCTTGCGATCACGGTGTGGACTTTGAAACTGATCGGCGGATTCTTCGAAAGGAAATTCAAAAGGAGTAGTAAATAATAGATAATATCTGATTTGACAAACATTTTCTTCCATAAATATGTTCGTAATATTTTCCTTATTTTTGTTTAAATTCTTTTATGATAACGTTTAGCATTTTTAAAATACTTGTAGAAGTTTTAATTTTTCAAATATTCTTTTTTATTAAAATTAATAACAAATAATTTTGAGTAAAAGATTTTAAATTGCAAGAAAAAGTTAATAGAAATATAGTCTTCGTATTTCTTTTGTCATAGCTTCACAGAGGATGTAATTATTTCTTTCTTTTTTTATTAAAATAACAAAGTTTAAACAATTTTAATATCTGTTGATCTAGGACAAATAGGATGAAGCAAAATATTAGCAGTGTAGTAACAGAAACGTATAATTTTCGATTTTTATCTCTTCCCTTCAGTGCCTTTCTTGATATTTTTAAAAATTTCAAGATGTGATCGTTTCCTTAAAATTCTATCAATTTAAAAAATACCTTATACTTGTAAATTTTTGTCAATTAACTGAAACAGAGAATGTAGAACTTTCATTTTCCATCCTCCCAGATTAGTATTTTTCCTATCTGTTTAATATATTGTACCAAAATTGCGTTGAGTTAAGGAAAAATTCTAATTTCTGTGAATTTGATAAAAGGAAAAGAAAACGGCGTAATGTAACAAGAGAAATGTAGAAAGTATTCCTTTCCTCTTCTTCGTTCGCTATTTTATTTCGCGATAAAACTTATCCGTGACATTTAAGTTATTATTACGCTCTTACCGTCATGGACTTACGTGCGTTTCCTGACAATCGTTAGAGACGATGCATCAAGGGAAAAAGCTTTTTCAACGTGTTTCGCTTTCCGACGAACCATCAGCGTTGCGTGTTCGCTATCTTTATTTCCGCTGATCGTAAAACACTGTATAAACCACTACACTTATCAGGCAGTAATATCGAAAATGAAATGAATAATTTACGACCGTGGAGACACTTGCCATGAAATAACAACCATGCTACTTATAGTTAATATTTCTTAAACAATCCTTGGAACTGGTGCTATTAAACCATTAAACTGCTTCTGCTATATTTTTGTATTTGAAAACACCAGTACTTGTATATATCCAGTTTATAAAATTGTAACTTTGTTCTTATTAATTTGATGGGAAATTTAATATAATTACAATGTCCACAAGATAGGTAGATAGATAGATCAAAATAAATCTTTAATTAAAAAAATTATTGAAGAAATTCTTATCACAAAATTTATCTTGATTTTGTAGTATAACTATATATAAATTATATAATAATTAAACTCTTGTCATTGTTATATTTGTCAAAACTAGATCATTAATAAATTAATACGAATTATATACTTATTGCGTTCAATATTTAATACTATAGCAATCAATTCTTTTTATTCACACGACAGAATTACGTAATTTGTAAAAGTACTATGGATACAAAGTATTGTGGATTATTTATTCCAAATTTGATTGTGAACTGATCAAACCTTTTTTATTATCATTTTATCAAGGTTTCCAAACTTTTGATAAATTATTATTCAACTTTTCATTCACAAGTAAAGCCTCATGTTGGGGAAAAAAAACAAATTTTATAGAGCTAGAATAAATTCCTATCACGTAAACAAATCCGCAAAGAAATTTCTACGATAAAAGAGAGAAGCCCGATTCTATAATATAATAAAATCACATTTGAAATTCCATAAATCCCTACATATATTCTCAAACGTCCACTAACAAACGAAATTTACCCTCACGAAGAAGAACAAATCTTTAAGATAGGAATAAAATAAATTCCTACGGTTTATCTTTATACATCGTAAAGATTTTAAAAAGGAAAAAATGGGTATATCAGGCAAACGGGAAAAAAAGAAACGCATCATCGAGTTTCGAATAAATTTTTCAAAGTTCCATCTTGAAAATGGAATGTTACGAAGAAATGGGTCGAGTCCCTGAGGACATGCGAAGTTAGGTTGGCGTTCGATCGAAGCTGGAAATTTCCAAGAACTCCAAATTACCAATTTTCTCCAAAATAAACGCTATATTGTATGTCAAAAAATTGAATAGTTCACGTTTCTCGATTTCTTTTTCTTCCGCTAGTTCGGTATTTTGAGCGAGTGTTTACAAAACGTGACACGGATCAGCGAGATCAATGATCTAAGAGACTTCCTCCACTTGGCGCGATCCCATTGCCGGAGTTAGATGGACGATGATGGACAATGATTAGCCCGCGCGTTCTTTGAATCATTGTCAATGGTCGTCGTTTATTGTTGTCCCACATCCGCGGCAGCTAGACAATGTTTAAAGTTCATTACGTGTCGCTTTAAACAATAGCTTTTGAAATCATAAAATAATATGAGAATATTTTTTTTAATAGCTTCGTTTGCTCTTCAATCACAGGAAGCGAGATAAAAAAATCTCACGTATCTTCGATTTGAAAGCAGATAAAAAATCTCATTGAAGGATCTAAATAAACGGAGAATAACAAAGAGCGCATGCGACGTTTATTCAAAGAGAAACAAATAAAAGATTGTTAGAAATAATGATTTAAACGGAGAAAGAATATAAAAATACTTATAAAAAAGAAAGAAGAAAATTAAAGAAATTTTTTAATGATATGAGTACCTGCGACGAGAATAACGAAAAAAAGGGAATAGTTTTAAAAGAAATTACATAATATTCTCGAAGAAAGAAAATTATCTGAATAATTTTAGTAAAATGTAAATGACAAAGAAAAACACGATTATAATTATTAAAAAAGTTAGAAGACTTTTTAGAACAGAAAAAGATTTGATTTAACAAGAAAATTAAAAATTTAAACGAAGCTAGCAAGTAACATAAATCGATATTTATACTAAACTAAATATTTTTCAACTCTTAAAATGATTTAGAAGAGCGAGAAAAACAAAAAAAAAAGTACAAATCACTGTAATTAAATAGAAAGTTAAACCTTTAAAACAATTTAAATACGTAAAACTAGAATAGCAAGAAACGGACGAGACGATACTTCGAAAACTTTTATTTCCTTTCTCATTTAAGCAAAACAACAGTAGCGAAACTATAATGTAAAAATATAAAAAGGCTTTTACAAGATGTTAAATGTACTGGAAAGTGAAATGAATATTAATATTCGTACGAATTTACAGTCGTCCGAATTTTAAAGGGAAAGGACCAAAACCGACTCCCATAAATTCTCCTTCGTAGCTGTACAGTAATTTTGAATTAATCAGAATTTCATTTTCCTCCGGAGTGTGATCGTAGAAAATTAGAAAGGTCGGTTTCGAACTAGTCCGGATAAAATGAATACCAGTGCGGCGAGGAGTTCTTATTAAGACCCGTCATGATTAGCTAGATCGAGCTTCTCCTATGGTGGCTGTTCTACCGATTTATCGAGCCCCGTGGATCGAGCAAAGTGTGCTTTATCGCGCGTTAGAGATAGATAAGTAATTATGACTTCGTAAATAATATCGTTAACCTTCCACGCGTGCAAACATCATTATGCGTTATTTGTTATTTTTCCAGTATCATACGAATTCTATTAATAGGTAGACTGTGAACTGTTACGCAAACTCACATTTTTATGATAAAGTAATTAAGGAAATCTAACCTAGAGACATATTTGTTCCGTCCTAATGTTATAACGAATACTCGATGCATATTTAGATTTCCCATAAACATTTCACATTATATTGCGTTTTTGTATGTTTTATTTCCCATAAATGCGTAAACATTGCCAGTTAGTCGGTAAGTGCCGACAGTTACTTGTGTACGAGCATTGCTGTTCGGAATATTCTTAAGAATAATTTTACATTTAATTAATAAGAATCTTTTTCCATTGATGAAAAATTTCCTCTCGCGTGTACAATCAACTTATATGAATGAGTTGCTCTCTTCGCTCCTCGAGAGATATTAATAATTACTACGGATATTGCAAGAGGCGTGTGAAAGATTTTAAAAGTTATATTATTAAATACAATAATTATATTATTGAATATGATAATTATCTAGTTATATTATTAAAAATAAATATTATTAGCTACGAATATTTACAGGTGGCCTGTAAAATGGTTGCGTACGAATGCTTTGATTTTTATTTCGGATAACGACAGGCTACTCAATTATTCCTGAATGAATAAGATCCTTCTGCAAATATGTACTATATCTCAATGCCCATGACAACATATTCGAATATTATTTTTGTCAAAAAAAAGTAGAAAATATCAAACTTGACGAATGTAGTCCTAATAGAGATTAAATACTACATTTTGTAGCAAGTTTTGCATTAGAATGTATAATAGTATCACACTTTCAAGGAGCAATGAGCGGTTTTTCTTCATCAACCGAAGAAACATTTGCTATTTAAGTATTTACACGGGACCGTTGGTTTCTCGGAGAAATATACATTTCAGCACGAGACACGAAGAGTTAAGAAGTTTCGAGGTCCAAGCAGATGAAGAAATAAAGAACGCTTGGGGCTATCGCGTGGCTCGTGATTCGTATTGGACGCAATAAAAGTTACCTTACAATTACAGGAATTTCGGTCTTGAAGCAACCTTGAGTTCGTTATATCAGAGAATTAATTATTTATCACGTCGTTGCTCTAATAAAAGTTTTTATCGCTTGACTACCATTATCATTCTTTAAGCGAATACGTAAAAAATTCCTAGATATTTTTAAAGCTCGCAGAATTCGCCATAGACGTCAATTAATCCTTTTCGACAAATTAGGGAATTATTACATAAAAGGGTAAAGAGTCACGACTCATTTTTGTTCGAAGTTAGATTTCTCATTTCTGAGAATTTTTTATAAATGAACTTCTATGAATATTATATTTGTACGATGAATACATTACTAGTTTTTTGCGTCAAATGACGTCTCAATACGTAATACGTCTTGCAATGTGTACAATAACGTGCAGGAGACATCATTTGACGTCAAGTAGCTTTTTATTATTCCTTACCTAGCCAATTTCGTTATTCCTTACGTTCATTAAATATTATTCGTAAGAATTAGATTGTGTAGATTTATAAAAGTTCATATTATCGTTAAATTTGAAATTTCTTTTACTACTCAAATATCACAACGAATTCTTCGCGTTGAATATTTTTGCACAAAATATCGTACAAAACTATAATTAAAGGATTAGCATATTTAAATCCAATAATTAAGTTTAAATCAAATTGCATAATAAATTTAAAGAAGAGAAAAGATAGAAATTTCATATTGAAGAATGTAATGATTTACCTACTATAAATATCAAATTACGATCATACAAATAAGAATTCAGGAATTTGTAACATATTCGAAAAAGTATTTGATTTCTAGTTAGATTTTGTGGGTTTATTCAAATTGGTGGAAAGCGAGGCTTGTCTTCTTATTGCATTTTGCAGTTTCCTCGGCTCTTTATACCGTTCATGTACGTTCCAACTTTTTCCAAAGTCGAAGTTGATGTAGATACGGCGATGCAACCGGCCCTATGTCGTATCTCGTCTGTTTTATTGGGAAGTCGAGATCAAATCAATTTACCAAATGTCCGGTTGAACATAGGGGACCTGTAATCGTTTCAATGATATGGACCTCGTTCCAGCCAGTTATATGCCGCGAACTATGTGCATTAGCGGTCCAAGATGATTTTAGGTACTCTTGATACGGTGCTGAATTACCATGGAATAGACTGGATCGCGAGACGCTGTCGCTGCTTCGATTAACTTAACTGTACAAGGACAACCGTGTTTCTTAATTACCCTAATAGAGCATTTTATTAGATTAATAATTTTATAAAACTAGGTTTCATTGTATTTTGTGTCTTTGAATTTTTACTTTTAAATGAGAAGCATGTTTCGAAAATTTTTTCCCAAACAACTTATAGACTTAGGGTATGAAAAAGGTGGGGCTTTATTAATAAAATAAATTAGGATACGGCTGTTAAAAAAAAAACAAAGAATATGAAGCGATGAAATAAGAAAGATACGTATTCTACATTTAGAAATTTCCTTTTATAGCCTATTAGGGAGATATTTTGCAAATATCCTTGTGGAAGGCACTAAAGAGAAAGAATAAGACGGAATAAGCAAAAGCAAAGGAAATGGAACGTTTTCGAGGCGATATCATTTGCAAGCCGCTCTGTCGATTCAACTATTTCAGACGATGTGTCTTCATTACCAGAATTATAGTCGTTTAAAACGAAAGTTAGATTGTGAGGCTAAGTTGTGTGCAACCTTCAGCCGTAATTTACGCCACTTATAATTCCCGGGTGATATATTGTTGGAAGCCATGGTGCTTTCACGTGCTCATCGCGTGGAAAACTACACGGCTGCACATCCGCTTATCGCGGCTACAATGCTGCAATTATCCCAGGTCGACTACAGTTGGACGAGTCGCATCGAAAAATCATTTCTACCGTCACTCGAGACGCTCTTAAACGGTCCGCTGTCTTCCGTCGGATTTTCCGCGCGATTTTTCTCGTGGTTCGCGCGAAAATGCCGCCATGGGAAGAATAAAACGCAAAGTAGCTGCTTTTCAATATCTACACGTGTAATCCGAAGATAATTTATGGGAAGAAGCGAGCTAAAGCGGCGAATAATGATATTTGTTAAAAATGACATCCACGTGGAAAAATTGTAAAATAACTGCTTAAGGTATTTACTAATAGATTTCTAAACAATTCGTTTACAAGAAGTTCACTAAACCTCTAGTAACAATTTCTGAAACATCTTAATCTTTAAATATGTTAAATTTTGTGTTCCTCTTGGCAACACGTTGACGATAATTGTATTCATATGCGAGTACAAGTAGTTTTGTGACAAAGGTGCGTTTTCAACGTGTTCGAGAACTCAGACACACGAAATTCAATAAGCGTACGTAGACTATCGTGACCGACTGTATTATAAAATTCCACGTTGTTTCCTCTCACGAACAAACTTCGATAAATCGCACTATGTAAATTTATTTCGGCACGTGAAATATAACATACTAAAGTGGTCACATAAAACAGCAGCTAGCATTTCCACGGGACTGAAATTTCAAGCACTGGAGAGCGCGTGACACTTGCAATTTTCATGTGTAACCCAGCGGCGATTACGCGCACCGCGACGCTGCGCCGACCGGCGAATCTCTGATAATCGGATAATGGAAGAGCAGGCAGAGAGAGAAAGAGAGAAAGAGACTGCGATTGCGGCCGACCGATTAATTTGCCGCCCCATTGCGAGCTCCCTGCTGCTCGTTCGAAACGCGACGGAAGCCTCGAGGTTCTTTGCGGGATCGTTTCATTTCGTTTCGAGATTGCGTCGGGATTCGTTCGATAAAAATTGCTCGCGCTTGCTGCCTTATCCTTAACGTTCGGTAGGCCATTTTACGAGATTCTTCCAGTTATTAAGTCAACAGCAAAATCCTGCCATCAGATTTTCGCTTTGCACATTTCCAACTTTATTTGAGGATTCATATAAAATGTAGATGCTTGGAACATATTAAGTCGTAGGATGTGAAATTGCTAATTTAACTAAAAATAAAATCTACGTAAATTGCAGATCCGGTTGCATTATCCGATTCTTAATTGCAGAAATTTGTTCTTTTACGGGAAACTGATAATCGAAGAGCACAGAGAAAAAAAAATGATATGTGGTTTTGACATTTTCAGATGACATTACAGAAGAGAGGGATTTTAATATTCAATGCACCATTGATCAAACCCATAACATGAAAACTATGTTTTTGTCTAATTTTCAGATTAAATATACATTTTTATCGCCTTCCAAAATATCTCAAATAAATTAATTGTCATCCATGAGAGCGATTAATCTCGATGGAATTAATTCTATTTCTAGTAAAGGAAATTAGTAAAAAATTGATCAATTTGACTCTGGTACGCTTAGACGAACAATTAATTTATTTCCTTCAAAATAAGTAGAAAGATAGATTGATAGAAACTTTTTGTCAATCGGCTGTTTCAAAATGATTTTCAGATTTTTGTGAATTTTGATCGTCTCTGAATGTATCGAGACAGTTCCGTTTGAGGAACTGGAGGGTTTGATCAGCCGTCGAAAATAATTCAACGATATCCGTTCGACAGAACATTACGAATGTTATATGAAAGAGTCATTCCCCTCTTCGGTGCTGTCATATAGTATCGGTTTTAATGATTTAAACATGTCGGGCAAAACAAGAATTATTCTCTCGGGGGGAATTATATTTAATCATTTTTACAGTTTACGACGAGCGTTGCGAAGGGATTTATGCGATGCACGAAAACATTTGAAAACGAAGAACGAGGATTTTTCGATACAACTAAAAATTCTTCTTGCATATAAATTTTAGTGAAACGTTTCGATAATTGCAGTCTGCCTTGCGTTATCAATTTAACGATTTTTCTATCTCTCTCTAAGAACTTATTTCTAGTTTCTTGAAAGTATTACGTAATATTATAACGCGAAGATGCGACAAAAATATTTCGTAACCAACATAATGGTAGAAATGTTTCCATTTTTCTTACAAGACATAAAAGAATACGGCTATGAAGAATATAAAGCGGCTATTAATTCACGAAAATATGAGAAGAGAAGAGAAGTTATTAAATCACATATGTCTAAAAAAACGAAACAAATTAATTGATTCATGAAAATATGAAGGAATAAATCAAGTTATTAACCCACGAAAATATACAAGATATAAAATAAATTTACCTTGTATATTTGTATGATTAATCAGCGAAATTATGAAAAATGGAGGAAAAGAAGGATTAATCCACATAAATACAAATGACCCAAATTATTAATCTACGAAAATATAAGGTGATAGAGAAAATTATTAATTCGCGTGAATATAAAAGAATGATCCAAATTATTAATCTTTATATACGGATCTATAAATCAGTCAAATTATTAAGCCTCATCAATAGATAACTGACTTTTGCGCGATTTCACGTTTTTATAAACCGAACTAAATATATCGAAGCCACGTAGAAATCTGTTTCATCCACTAAAAATTCTAAAGAGAATCCTACGTCGAATATTTGATATACTTTTAATATAGTCATAAATATGGAAAAAGTGACAAATATTATTCGTGCACAAAAAATGTACGAAGATGAAAAAGATTATTAATTCGTAAAATCGTAAAATGCGAAACAAATTATTAATCCGGGTAGAGGAGAATTATTAACGATGATACAATGGTCGATCGTCTTTTTTCGTACTATAGTTCCGATCTGGATAATGCGGTTGACCAGAAGGATTGCGCTTATACGAGGATCGGTATTAATTTCAATCTTCTGTGACCAACAGACTCCATTCTACCTAAATCCAATCTGGATCCAGTAAAAGGGAGAAATGGCGAAGCACTACGTGACAGGAAACGCTCAGAGGTCCGGAGCACTCTTTATCGTAATTTATCATGACCTTTCTTACAAAAGAGTACCGACGTTGCGTTATTTACTTCGCAAGAACGTTAGCGGAATACCGAAATAATCTCTTTACATTCAAAAATTGCTGCCATTATTTAAAAAACAGGAAGAAGAACGAAGAAACAGATTGCAGCAGAACACGTAGGCGATGTTTGCTCTTGCTTTTTACCATTTGATTATGATAAACTTCGAGAGGGAAAAGTGAAATTCCTCGAAATATTTGGATCGTGTTCTCAGCTATTTAAAGTCTCGAGATTTAATTCGATCTGAGACTAACGATAAGAGAATAAAAGATTTTACAAATCTTCTTTGACAATTTTCTAAAGAACTTACAAATTAGTATATCGCTATATTAAACGTTCACGTCAGAAAACAAAATTTCTTGAAATATTCCTATCATGTTCCTAACAGAAAATTTGAAATCTCTGAAATTTCATTCAATCGGAAACAAAAAAGGAATGACTATATTATGAACTATTATTGCTTTATAATTATTAGTTTATAATAATATACTTATTAGGAAGTAGTTTCTAAATAATTAATCTACATCAATTTAGTATATCAACTTTATGAATATTTTGATTTGTAATTTGCTGACGGAAAACAAATCATTGGAATTTCCTTTCATTGTTTCAAAAAAACAGGCTTTGATAATATACAATGTCAGGAAAAATGTAAATGAAATTGCACTAATGATAACGATGCAATTGATTAAATAATTATTGTTATTCCTATTAAGGTTGAAATATCTGTTGCAATATCTCTAACGTTACTTTTGTATGTTACGAAAATATCACCAGCGGTAAAAAAAAATTATTACAAAAACTTGGGCGTAGTTTTTGTTCAGCTAAAACCCGAGAAAAACGTTATGTTAAGCATGCAGTTTATCGGCAGTCATTGTACTCGTAATCGTATTCCAAGTTCCATCGCGAAGAAAATGACAAATGACTTCATATTTTAAAAATTAAGTGTCAACGCTATAAATACATTACAGGACGTTAAGATATTTCGAAAACGCTACTTTAGATTGTGAAACTAATATTACAGAAGTCTTTTCTGCACTTAATAGATAATCAATATCACG
Source organism: Bombus confusus (assembly GCA_014737475.1). NCBI lineage: Eukaryota > Metazoa > Arthropoda > Insecta > Hymenoptera > Apidae > Bombus > Bombus confusus. Next base: position 783,233 of record JACXIV010000044.1, read on the forward strand.
TTGATTGCCTGTTTGTGCTACGACTCTTTTATGCTTCAATTGGATTTAGCAAAAAACATATAGCTGATTACGATACGTAGAGATCACAATATAAATATTCCGGACGAGTAAACTTGTTTGGTAATTCTATTCATTTCTTTTGTTCGCGATACTTTCTTAACTTTTCCTTAGTACGACGCTAAACTTTAAACAACTTAGTTGATATTGGCATAAAATAGAGAAAATATTGTCGTGTCATGTTCCTTTTGATCGAAGTCAAATTAATACAATACAGAACATTTGTTTTTCGCATTATTTTCCATCGAACTCTGTATTTTTCTAACGAAGACATTTCTTAAATTCACAAGAAACAACATGAAAGAATCTTTATTCATATGTGATTTTTCGTTTCAATTTCACGTTGATCGTATTTTCACAACCGTTGAAAGTACCTTGTTCTCGTTTGTAACGGAAAGCAGGTTGAAATGTAAAAAGTTCGAGGATCGTGATGAAGTGAAAATATCGGTGACGGTAGCTATATGAACTTCACGTTTCACGTAAGATGATTTAAGAGTTGAAAAAAGAATCAGCTGGAATATTAACGTCGATTGGATAGTGTCGTTTGTTTCTGAGAATCTGGAAGGCCATGATAAAGTCTAAATGACGGATCACTTAGTCTCTCGCGATGCACGATACACTGCCGACAAGAAGAAAAATCCTGCGGACACGATAAAAAATCTTATTGACTCGTTTTATAATCGATAACATTTTTGCGCGAGACACTGATTAGTCCCCGGAGAGAAGAGCGACATATTTGTGCAGAAGAGGCCTGAACCTCGTAGTAAGGTCGCGTCGATAACATGATAATCGCTGACTTTGTTGACCCTCGATCTTGAAACGCTTATTTTTAGTCGATTGCCTCTTGATGCTGGGACGCAAAATTAGGTATATATGTTCTATAGAAATTATCACGATCGTGAGTTTCTGCAAAGCATCCAACATACTTTTTGCATCCTGATAAAACAATAGTACAAGTTACATTTTCATATCTTTCAATAACTTTGCGTTTAAACAACTCGTACGCATATTTCCATTGGTTAGTCCATTGGTTGAAATTAATTAATACATTCGAAAAACGGAGAAAAATGATATACTTAAGCAATTACAATAATGCGTTTTAAAGAGCGAGAATATATCTTGTTTATAAAAATGTCGGATCTTTCCTGACGACAAGTGTAACTATCGAATGAAAAATGTTTAGGATGAAAGTGTGAAGATGAAAAGATGTTCAAGGTACAAGGTTTTTAAACGTTTAAACGTCAAAGGGCTTAAAAAGTGTAATAATCTGAAATTCTTGTTTAAAGGGTCACTTAAGTAAACGAAGAAGAAACGTTGTGCTAATGGAAAGGGCAAGAGATAGTAAAATATTGCTCGATAAAAAAGGCAAGAGTTATTAAAAGTTTTCCAGCGAATGAAGCCGCCGTAAGCCTCCTATGCGCGCATTTTCTACGACGTTATCTACTTTCTACATTATTATCCGCTGGAAATCTACATGGTGGATAAAAATGGGATAAAGTGGCTCGGTGATAGAAGCTTCTTAAACACGAGACTTTTCATAAACATTCTCCGTGCATATTTTTTATATCGTTTGCCTAGCTATCTTCTGCATGCATCGCTGAATTTTAACGAGTCTCATAGAACAAAAAATTCGTTACTTTAATACTTTATAGAGTGACCGAGTTTTCCCAAACGAAATTTACTTTTACACTCAAATGACGATGAAAGATGTTATCGAATTTTTGCTTAATATAATATTCTATTCGTTTTTCTATAGAAGTTAATAGATTATTTCGTTCCGGTAAATAAGATTTTCAATATTTCGCTTATTGTACAAATCGTTTATTCTAAATTTTAATTAAGATTAAGCTCGATCTTTGCCGGTAGAATTCGTTAGAGTCGCTTATTTCACAAAATTTTATGCGAAAGTTTAATTAAGATATGTAAATCTTAATTTTTACATCTGGTTTTTATTTTAAATTAATCTTAAATTAAATTAATCTTAATTCAGATTTCGAACAGAAATAAGACAAGAGAAATATGCGGCATTTAGGAAATTTGATTTATCACATGGCAACGAATAATAGAAATGCAAACGATTGAAAAATATATGATGTTATAATTATCACCGGAAGATCTTTCAAATGAAACCAGTGAAATAATTATTCGTCAAATTATCGATTCGTCGATATTTCTATAAATTATTTATTCATTGAAAATTACTTAATACACAAACGAATGCTCGTGGTTGATAAATAATTTAAACGGCGTTAGGACAAAATGATTAAAGGCTCTGAAGATAATAATTTTATACGAGAAAATAATTAATAATCCTGAAGAATCTAAAGATCCCTAAATAAGTTTTATCATAGTAATAACTTGTGAAACACGACTCAAGTCATTGTCTTAACTTTATTACATAAACATACTATGTCAGCGACATTATTCTATCCCAATCTATGATCCAAACTATCGAACTACCCCGAGTGAATTGGAAATTTCATCGGGACGTTGCTTCGCTGACAAGCCGAAATACTCGGCAGAACTGTCGAACACACGCTGAATTTCGAGCGCGTGACTAACACTGGACCGAGGGTGAAGCGTGTTTCTTTTTTCGTTTCTAGCCGACCAATTTATCAGAACCAGCTCGAAACGAGTCTAGATTTCGCGTCACGTGCCGAAATCCTTCAGCAACGCAGAAGTTTCATTGCGTGTGCCACGGCAAGAAGAACAAAATGGTTCTCGAGGGAGTCTAGAGGCTATATAGCGAGAGTCGATTAAATACGACAGAGGAATTAATTTCGACTATGTTGCGAGTAATATTAGACCAGCCTAATGGAGACAATGTTTCATCGTCTCTGTTATTGCAATAATGTAATGATGAATGGACTGCAAATTTTTATGTAATTTCATATTTTCCTAAACGTAGCTAAGAAAATAAAATTTATGTATATAGATATTTGTTCAACTCGCTAAATATTATAACGACTGACTTTTCTTAATTATTTTACGTATTTTTGTATCTTATGTGCATTCTGTACATTTTTATAATCTTATACTTCGTATAAATACATAAATATGCATGCAGAGCAAAAGCATCAGCTTCTGTGGTTAAAAACAGCTGTGATATCAACTTTAGCCCTTAAAACAGTTATATAGAGCCTATTTGAGCCTATTTGAACCACGACGTGGTTTTGAGGAGTGGAGAACGATAATTTGTTGAAGATGGATAATGAAAAATGACAGGACTTATGAAACGATCAAATATATTATTGTGGATTACCATACGATTAGTATCGTTGTTATGCTATTACATGGGTGATTGGGTATGATTTAGTTATTATGCTGTTACACGTTATTATGCACTGGCTGGCCCGTGTTTATGCGACGTCAAAACAAATCTCGATGTGACCAACTATTGGCCCCTTAATGACGAATTCAAGTGGGCGTTTTAAGCACCGGCTCGACTTATTCAATGCAACTCTCCGTCTCTGCTACCCTATTGAGCGTTATAAATCGTTGCCAAAATTGACTGACAACGTCCAGCGATGGACGAAGTTAGGGCAATTAAAATTAACTCCGACAATAGGATCATGGTTGAACACTGATTAATATCTTTTGTTACTTTGTTGCGATTTTAAGATTCTTTGATCGATGTCCGCGAAAATTTCATTGTAGGAGTGAATTCTGATCGTTTTCGATAATGATAGATGACGATGAGCAGAATGTTTATGATTCTATCAATGGAAAATCTAAATATGCAAAGATGTACGTAGTGTATGCAATATACAGAGATATATAAAATATTCAAAGTAAAATACTATTTATATAATAATACTTAAAAAATGAAACAAATCTCCATTTAGGTTACATTTTGTGAGTTTTGTTTAGGAAAATTTGCATTTGCATAAACATTCATAATCTAGTGATAATAAGATCTATCTTAGTACAATCTTTTTAACGTACTCTTTATTTCTATTGTTGCAGCTAAATCAGGATGCACAGTCGGTTGCCGTGGAAGTAAGTATTCCATCTTATGCATTTTTTATCCCTTTGCCTTATAACATCCAATCAAACCCACGATATGAATGATAATTATAATTCTATAAATACAGACTTCGTGTGTGATAACGCTCAGTTTCAACTCTAACTGTAACTTTAACTTTTCCAAATGAAAGTTATTAGATACAAATATTTTGTATATATTTCGATATTTTGCATCAGATTTAATTTGCATTCGATGTTACAATACGCTAATAATCACATGAAAAATCTTCCAAAAGATCGTGGGCGAGCAGGGGTTTAATTCGGAAAGTCACGACACTCATAGTTTGTTTAATAACGCTTCTCTGTCTTTTTAAATAGTGCACCCAAAAAAGGCGTATCAGGAAGGGCACACGTATGTATACAACTTGGAGGGTACATCGGTGACATCTGTCACTGGTGCGCAAGGAGATGCAACTCTTAAATTGGCAGCCACCGTAGAATTGTCCGTGAAACCGGATTGCGTCCATCAACTGCGGTTGAAGAACGTCCAGATCAACGGAGCGGTACTATTTTAACTTTCTTTTTTCTCTATTTCTGCATTCTAATCTGACGTCAATTTTTCCATACATATAAATAAGGTGATACCAATAGCTACCTCCTTATCGATTTCGATGCCTTCGCATAAACATAGTTTCGTGTATCACACACTTTGTAGATGCTTGATGCTTTTTTGAAATTTGAAGATGATAAAATGCACAGAATTTATATAATATACAAAAGTATGATAGATATTCATCTATTCATGATATTCATCATTCACAGCAGAATATTCATTATAATTTTTAATAAGTAATACGAATCCCTATTTAACTTCTGATTTTTTACTTGCCCTACTTATTCCTTTACTTCTATAGTTATTCTATCCGCAAGGACGTAAATTTGCATCGATATCCGCAATCCATGTATGACATATAAAATAGATATGTACTTACATTTGCTGACGATATAAAATACATTTTTCAGCCACCGTCGACGCCAGACGTTGAACAATTTCCGGTCCAATTCAATTACCACGATGGCCATATTGACACTCAGCTCTGCACCGACCCAGGTGACTCCCAAGCATCTCTTAATATCAAGAGAGCAGCTGTTTCCATGTTCCAATCGGCCGTTATGCAGGATAACGGTGTAACGACACGTCACGAGGTTCGTGAAACCTGGAATAATATTATTCAACATGATTCATGGATAATTTCCTCAACAATAACCTTATATAAGCTTTAGAAGTAAAACAATTTTCTATTGTCTATTGTCTTGAATATCCATTTATATTTAAAATGTTACTATATCTTTATAGCAGAAGTTTAGTGAATTTTCTTATATAAACTTATTTTATAGAAACAAAGATATTAATCACAAGTCCAAAGTACTATACTTCATAGGAAATATTTTTAGTTGCTATCGTTCAGTCATAAGCAAATAACCGACTACAATTTAGGATTGTAGACATAAATAGTTTTCATTGTTTACACTATGGAATACATATTAAAAGTGAATATATAAAAAATCTACAATCTAATCCGAATCCTTTGTACTTACTTATAACAATGATGAAATAATTTAATAAATTTCAAATTACAATAACTTTGAAACTAATACATTCTTTGAGGCTTAAGTTCTTTAAATTTTAAAGCTTTCTTGTGGGTGAACTGAAGAATGTATCGACTGCTTTCAAAAGCATAGAATACAATTTAAATAAAAGCTGCAGTTTCATTTTATACATACATCAATGCACAAAAGTACACAAGATTAGTACGACTAAATGCATCATTTCAATCTATTTACTTTTCCAAAAATATTGCTAAAATATTCGTCTCTATCTATAACTGTTTTAAAGATATCGCTAATTCTAGTTATATGGAACACCAAGTATGTACATAAAAGATGTCTTTCGTCAATCTTTAGTGCATACTCACCTACGGAAATAGAGAAAAGAAAGTGTAAATCTGATATATGAGGATTAGTAATTTTTATACTATGTATTTTTTCTGATGAGAGTAGTTATTCGTTGCTCTTATCGAAAACAATCTCAGTTTGTAAAACTATTTTTGCGCATCACCTATCTTCTGAACTTTCTTTCGTCAGCCACTGTACATAAATCAAACACTATCATAATCACACCAATCATCTTTCCAGACTGACGTGATGGGAACCTGTCCAACAGAGTTTAACTTCCGCAAAGAAGGTGACTCTCTGATCGTAAACAAGAACAGAAACCTCGCTATGTGCGCGTTCCGGGAGAACGTGGACCAGGCGCTCGTATCTGGCAGCATGGACACGGCGGCTGGTTGGAAATCCTCTCCTGTCCTCGGTTCGCATCAATCAATCGAACAACGTTTCAAACGTGGTATTTTGGCCAAGGCTGTATCCAAAGAAACGTACAACCTCGTTCCATTCAGCCACGGAAGCGCTGGTGCCAAGACTACTATAGAAACTACTTTAACCTTAAAGAACGAAAAGGGTGACAATCCCACCGCAGAAGTTTCTCAGCCAAAGTCTCTCATCTTCGACACTCCACGCCCAGTATTGAAATCCTCTCCGGAAGCCATTAACAATGCGTTGAAAGCTGCCAAAACTGAAGTAGCCTCGCGGCGTACCGTGAGACCAGAAGCAGCTGCGAAATTCGCTGATCTTGTAAAGGTTCTCAGGTTAAGCAACAAGAATGACATCCTTTCCGTATACCGAAAGATTAGTTCCGACAAAAATGATCAGAAGCTATTACTGGATGCTCTGTTCCAAACTGGAACCGGTGAAGCCGCTGAAGTTGGTATAGAACTAATGAAGAGCAATGATCTTTCAAGTGTCCAGACTCTACTCTTCTATGCCAGTCTAACCATCATTCGCCATGTTCATTTGCCATCGGTATCAGTCATAACGACTCTTCTGGACCAGCCTAACCTACCCCGACTTGGCTACCTTGGAGTTGGACAAGTGATCGGCAAGTACTGTCAGGAACATTCCTGCGACAATGTGCCAGAAGTGAAGCAGGCGGTGCACAAGATTCGTGAGAAAGTAGGAAACGGCAAAACCAAGACCAGGGAACAGGAGAACATCGTCGTATCTGCTCTTAAGGCTCTGGGTAACACTCAGTTCCTTGATGATGCCACCTTGCAAAAACTGGCCAATATCGGTGCTGATAAGCATGTACGAAATCGTGTACGAGTCGCTGCCATTGAAGCTTTACCAACCAGGTGCACGATGAAGTGGAAGAATATCCTATTTAAGGTACTAGCTGATCGAGAGGAAGACAGTGAAATTAGGATCAAGTCTTATTTGTCTATGGTCGCCTGTCCTTGCCCACACACGGCCAGTCTTCTGAAAGAAGTCCTGGACAAGGAGACTGTCAATCAGGTAGGATCTTTCATCCAGAGTCACTTGAGAAACCTGAGAGCCTCGACAGATCCTAGCAAACTGAATGCCAAGAATCACCTTGGACTGATCAAGCCTCGAACAAAATTCCCGGAAGACTTTAGGAAATTCTCCTTCAACAACGAATTATCTTATAAAATGGACTCACTTGGTATCGGTTCTACCTTTGAGAACAATGTTATATACAGTCAGAATAGCTTTGTGCCACGTTCCACAAACTTGAACATGACAATGGAGCTCTTTGGACGCAACTTCAATTTCCTCGAATTGAATACACGCGTGGAGAATTTGGACAGAGTTATTGAGCACTACTTTGGACCCAAGGGTAAAGTCTGGGAGACCTTGGACGACTTGAAGACTGAAAGTGCTAGTACAGTTACCGAGCTCGGTAAATATATTAAAGAACGGTATGAGAAGATTAGACCTAAACGTGACGTGAAACAGGCAGAATTGGACAAATTCGCGAGGAACGTGCACTTGAGGAACAACGAAGTCGATCAGGAATTAGATGTAGATTTATCTGTCAAATTGTTTGGTGTCGAACTCGCGCATTTGAGCTATCAAGGTGATACCCACAGGCTAAATCCTAAAGCCATCATCGACAAAATCTTCGACAACCTCGAGAAAGGCTTCAGCGTTGCCAAGGACTTGGACTACGACTTCGAAAACTGTCTCCAGTTCCTCGACAGTGATTTAGTGTATCCGACCGGTTTGGGAAGCGCATTGAGTCTTGGTCTGACTGGAACGAGCGCACTTCGTTTGAAGACTGGTGGAAAATTAGATCTCAAAGCTATTTTGAAAGATCCAAAGAACGCCGAATTTAAACTCCTTACTGAAGCAAGTGTTTCTGTCAACATCGTCGGAAATATGCTCGTAAAAGCACCTGGAGCCGAATCTGGAATGAAGATAGTTACTACTCTTCATTCAGCTACCAGCAATGAATTGATTGCCTCCATATTAGACGGACACGGCATTGATATCCACTATAATATTCCTGAGAAGACACAGGAGATCATCAACGTGCAGAGCGAAGTCCTATTCTCCTCTGGTGCCAAAGGAAGTGAATATGTAGCTCCTAAATTCGCAAAGGGCAAGGAATACTCCGGCTGCTTCGAACAACTAGCCAGTATTCTTGGTCTAACTATCTGCGGACAAGTATCATATCCTTATGGAGATCTAAGTAGCGTCATCGAAAAACCTCTGTTCCCTCTAAGCGGACCAGGCAAATTTGCAATCACCTTGAATAACCCACAAATCAATAAATATCACTTCAAAATTGATCTCAATATCAAAGACGAGAAGAAACGTTCCTTCGAACTTTTGCTGGACAATGAAAGTAGCGGGTCTGACAGGCGTATAGCGCTGATCGTCGAAACAGGTGTCGAGCCCAACAGGTACATCAAGGCATCTCTGGATACGCCTATTAAGAAAGTTTCCGTGGAAGCTGTACTTAAGAATACTCCGAAGGAACGTACTGTGACTGTTACCATTCTTCACGATCACATAGAGTACTACGGTGTTATAGGTATATTAGCTAGTGGAAACAAATACAAGCCTGTGTTGGAGTACAAGGTACCCGAGCATATCATGAAACTTGCTGGCCCGGAGAAGCTGACACCATACAAATACAATCTGGAGGGCACGATAGATGTTTCTGATTACGAAGGTGGTCAAAAGTACGTGTTCGACAAGGTAGCTTTCGTTATTGGCGGTGCAAAAGTAATTGTCGTTGATGGTAATCTCGCATGGACACCTACCAGCATCAACGTGGACACGGTTATCAGTCAAGAATCAGACAGGAACATAGCATTCAAATTAGATGGCAAGAAGAACAACGACGACTACAAGCTCTCAGTTTCTGCCATTCCAAACGATCCGAACAGTGCATTCAACCTGAACTGGGAGTTCAACAAGGGACAGAATGACATGGGACAAAAGCTTGTATTCATTTACGGACCTGATCCAAAGTCTGAGACCAATCGCTTGTCCTTAACACAGAAAGTTGTTTACAAGTTAGATCCCAAGGATCTCCTTTGGTCTGTATACAGCGAGCTCACGTACCCGGTGATCAATCTCAAATTGAAGTACGATGGAAAGCTAACCCCCAAATCGATCAATAGCGACATCGAAGTGAAATATAAGTCGTTCAAGTATGGAACTGAATTATCTGCCAAGAGAGACACGGAGAAACCTGGTGACTATGAAGTTGAACTGGAAGTTGAATTTATGGAAAACAGCGTCGAGGTGAAAGGCAAGCGCATCATTCTGGATGGACGCAAGAGCCAATTCACCAATTCTCTCGAAATGAAACCAGGTGGCAAATACAGCGCCGATGGGCTGGTGATCTATGACATTGGCAAGAACAACGTGAACCTACAACTGGATGGACACTTAAATCTGAATGGTGTGAAGGTGAAAGTTGACACTGGTCTGGAGGCTAACCCTCAACTTCTTAACTCTGTCATCGACATAAAAGTCGACGGTGTGACCTACATCGACTTCCAATTGAAGACCAAATGTAATCCAAATCCGAGTGGTACTCTGAGTGTTAACTTGAAGAATTATTTAACAGCTAATGGTCATTACTCTTACAAAGGTGGTAAAGGAGACGCAAACCTGAACGTGGATATTCCTAAGATCAATCGGAAAATCAAGGCTACCGCTACTTTAACTGTTTCTGGATCTCAACACGTAGGCAACCTCGAGCTTCTGTACGATGCTGAGAAGGATCCTAGCAAACGTCTCAAAGTGTCCACTGTGTCTGATATAACAAAGATGTCCGTGGACACGAAGAACGTGATAGAGTTCTTGAAATACAAGTTGGAAGCGAACGCCAAAGGTCAGTTACAAGGCACTCTACAGGAGGGCCAGTTACAACTGGAAGCTGACGTTACCTTGCCCAATGGTCGACACCTCGTGTACAAAGGAAAACGTAAAAGCGCGAAGAAGGAGAACAAATACGATATACGCGTTTCGAGTGAATTGACAGATTACGAAAAGAAGGATGGACCATCGAGGAAATTTGTTTACGATGCTAACGTGCAAGATCTTGATATGGTGGCGATAACGTACAAAGGCAACGCTAACTTGAAGTACATCGATAAGGACGGAAAGGACGTGCGATTAACATGGAGTGGAAAAAATCTGGAACAACCGGATAAGAGGAAGCTGAGAGAATTGAATGTAGAACTGGACGGAGCGAATATTCCAAAGAAGCTACAAGCTCAGCTTGGCTGCACTCATGATGACAATACTGGAACGTACAACGTCAAGTCGTCTGTCGGAGATGATTTCTCGTTGGCGGTAAGAAATGTCCTCGCTTTGCTTTCAATTTTAAAGGCTATTTTAAAGAAACTTTAAACCTAAACATGCGAGCTTTTCCAAATTAAAAGAAGTAATAAAGCTACCCATCTAGGGCTCTTAATAAGAGTAACTATATTTAAATAAATATTTTTAATAACTTTTCAATAATATTAATTGAGATTAATTTCCAATTTTATAGAGCAATGTAAATCTAAGACACGGAAACAATGTCGACAAACCATACAGAGCGGACGGTGTTCTGGAAATGAAATTGCCTAGCGAGAAGCTCCAAAACCTGAAACTCGAGCTTTCCTCAAGTATGTTGGACTCTGATGAAGCGAATATCATGAAAGCTACAGACAACATAAAGCTGACATACAACAACGATCACAAGATCGAATTAGATTCGGAAATTGAGCTGAAAGGATTGAATAAGGATGTGGAAGGTCCCAGTGAAGGTCAAGGAAAACTTACTTTGGACATTGTGAATCTTCCTCGTATACAATTATCGAGCAACTACAAGTACAATCCAACGCCAGAGAAGAAGACAGCTATGGTGAATTTGGATGGCCAGTTTGGAGAGAAGGCAATTTCGTTTAGATCTGATAACGAATACCTTCCTACAGTCGCTACCGTCAACATCAAGGCTAAAGCCAACTTGCTCCATGAGAAATTGCGCAACGTTGATTTGCAACTCGCTTACAAGGTATTTTACGATTTAAGTATTTTTATTTTGCCCTCGATTCTTTAACCTTGTCGTGATCCTCGAATCTTTGTGTGTCATATGAAATATGAAAGGAATATCTATTAGGGTGGAATAAAATATATGAGAAATACGTGTGTAAGAGATATAAATAGAAAAATTCTTCTGTGCTATTCATAACTTCTAATACAGTGAACTAGAAAATAAGAAATTACTTGGTCACACAAAACATTCCTCAAAATGAAGAAATCTGGCAAAGTTTGAAAAATAATGCTAATAGAAAACTCGACAAAATTTGATAAATTTTCTAGCAGGATGCTTGTTCATCTAATTTCTTATTTCGTGCGATTTTACAGAGACTGAAAGAAGAAAACAAGCTAACAATCGACAGTAAAGCAGTTGCTGACGGTAACAAATATACTCTGAATGGTGAAATGCAGTATTTGGACACGAACAGTCTGTTCCACGTAACATCTACATGTCCGAATGGAAAAACCGAGATATTCTCCAAATTCCAAAAACTCAATGAGAAGGAATACAAAGGTGACTCGAGCATCGATATATCGATAGTATTCTTGCGGAAGGATCACTGCAATTTTGTTTTACAATTTCTCACTGTACTGTTTATAGCATTCAGTATTGTACTTTTGTTAGAACAGTTAACTAATAAGATTTGCTGGCTAGCAATTACAAGAATGTAATCAATACTTTTAATTTAAATTTAAAATGGCGAAAAAATAATATTATTAGACTGTGATATATGTATAAAGTGCCCAATTTTATTATCGAAGTGAAATGTCCAAATTTGCATTGATCTTCTACATTGTTTTTTCTTTCTAATAAATATTTTTATCTTTTTGTAGATCATTTTATACGTTGTTTTAAAATTGGGAATCTTTGTTTGGATTAATTAAAAATGGTCAAATTTTTGTATCGTGTCACAGGTGAATGGAAAGTGGACACTCCTAAAGGATTCGCGAAGGCTGATGCGCACGTGGATCTTGAAAGCATCGACAATTTCGTGATTAACGCGAACTTTGATAGCGACAAAATCAAACACCGCAAGATCCATGCTGAAATCGCCAATAAGCCAACACCAAAGAACGGCAAACTCATCACCATGACTGTCACCAGCGATGGCAAGAACATCGTAACTGGAAGGTATTTCTCTCAAATTTTGTTACGATCTTTATGAATAGACTGTGGATATTTATGCAAATTTATATTTTTCCGAACGTAATTAAAGAAATGGAACGTAACCAAATAGATACTTATTCCGCTTACTAAATATAATTATCTGTGTTTTAATTCGTCTATTTTCTTATTCGTTTCCCATAGTTTTATAAACGTAATTAAAATAACGAAATGTAAATATAAATTTACTCTATGCCTTTCTACATTGCACATATAGAATACATATGGAATCTCAGTTTTATATATATAAATGTGTCTGTATTTTGAACATCGGTGAAATACAATTCCCTAAAAGTTGGTCATTTTATATATGTATCTTAAAATTTTCCATAAATGCATAAGAAGAAAATCCGCAGTTTATTTATCAATTTAATACAATGTATCCAATCAGGATGTAAATATAGGTACATGTTGTATTATATATCCAGCACAAGCTACAAACGTCGCGATGAGGATGGAAAGATCGTGGTGGAGGGCAATGGAAGCATGAAGGTCGGTGATGATACAAGGAGCTCCTCCTTCAAATATACTCGTCAACAATTGAGTCAAGAAAAAGATGGAGAAGTTGGTGTGGCAATAGTGTTGAACGTGAATTTCGAACCATCCGCCATCGTGGGTGAACTAAAACTCTCGAACAAAGAGCTGCACGTGTTCAACAGCTACTGCGAGCAGAACAAGGATTGCGCTCAGTTCAAACTTCAGTCGATTATGAACGTTGAACGTAAGTAATGTTTCCATAGTCTTAAACGTCGTTCAGATTAGGCAAGTTACTTCACTTGAGATCGTATCGATTCGACTTCAAGTTTACGTTCGTGTCAACAAGTCGAGTTATCCGATTTAGAATCGTTCGAGTTCCAGAATTTATCTGAATATCTGAACTGTTGTCGAGGAAAGGTACGCTTGTTGGAATGACTATTGCAGTGAGAAAAAGAATTCTCAAAATTGTTAAAAAAACTAGTTAAAAGAAACGCTCAACTTGGGTGAATCTTAGGTTTCGTCGAAAAAATTAGCGGTAGAAAATCCTGTAAAAAATCAATTCAAACTGTTTAGAATAATTTCATGATTTAGTCTTACCTATTTTAACTATTAATTTAATAATACTTATTTTAATTTAGTTGAAATCGTATCACAGCGATAAGAATTTTCGATGAGATTATCAATGAAACTTCGAATGCTTTATTTTTCAGAGAAAAAGCTACTAAAACATCAAGTAACGGTAGAAGTCGATCTGAAGAAGTTCAACGTGCCCGTAGAATTTGGTCTGAAGACCAGGACGGAGTTGAAAAACCCGATATTCGACCACAAAACGAACCTCTATCTCCATTCTTCAAAGGACAAGACCGAATACACCTATCAATTATACATTCATCCTAAAGAAGCTGGTAAAAATGAGGAATAATTTTTGAAATAATTTCAAACGTTAATGGAACTAATATATTAATAATATTTGTGATTACAGCTTCTATTGTAACTTTGCCTTCTCGCGAAGTAGCTGCCATTTTCACGTACGATCTACCTAAGACCAAACAGACTGCGTCATACAAGATCGACGCGTCTCTTTATCTGGACAGAAAGAACAAACCATCTGACAAGACCAGCTTGTCCGTCAATGGAGACATTAATATCGACAAGAACAGCATGTCCCTTAGCGGAGAAACGAAACTCTCGTATCCAACGCAGTCTAAGGTAAAATTAATATGATACATAACGACGAACAATCGCAATTCATTTGTATCTATATAACTTAGATTCAAAACGCAAAACATTTTATAGGAAATCCAAAATAATCTTTCAAAATGTACACGATGATTCGTGCTGCGAATAACAAATTTTCAATGGAAAATTTAAATTAACTCGCGAGTCTGTTACACTTCATTAAAAAAAAAGAAAAAAAAGAAAAAAAGGGAAAGTAAAAATTGCGTAATGAAAAGAGTACAATACAAATGTCGAATATTTTGCGTATTCTCATTTCCAGGACATGATAGTGAAAGGAAGTATACACTGTACCGACGGGCAACAACTATTAAACGCCAATTTGGACATAGACGTGTTCGCCAAGAAAAGTCAGAAGATCACGGTTGCGGTGCATGTGATACAACAACAACTTCCAGAAGGCAGAAACCTGACCAGCACGATCGAAGTGAATAGCCGTGGCCAGCAATTGAAGCTCGATTTGATATCTCACTTGTTGCTATCTACCAACAGAATAGGATTCGGCACTTTCTTCACCTACAATGACGTGAAACAAAAACTAAAAACTTTAGGAGTTCTTTTCTCTGCCGACACAAGCCATATTCATCTGTTTGTCACTTTACCTGACAGAGAACTGATCAAGGATGACTGGAAGCTGGATATCTCCAAGAACAAGCAAAAAATACATAGAGAACTGTCTTTGTTGGGCGAGGCTTCTCACGTTGTGAGTTACGAGGCCAATAACTTGAACCCATTCAAGCTTGAGGCTTACTTCAACGGTAAGCTTGATATTTCGACACGGACAGTGCCTGACCCGATAGCTACCTCGCTCGAGTTACCTCGAGCCGTAACGTAGAGTACGCGAGGCAAGCAAACCAGTCAGAATGTTCCGCAATTACATACGTTTCAGATTTACAGAACGCAAAATTATTGAACTCGTGAAAATTTGTCAAAAACTTATGTCGACATTCGAAAGTTCATCTCAATGTATGTTCACTTTGAATGCATTAATTTCAGACAACCCTAAGAACAAATTTAGCGTCAACGGACAAGTTGTCATTGGTCAACTGGCGGAGATCCACGGGGATGCTTTCATAAATGGCGCGAAGAAAGAGCTGTTCCACGGTTTGGTTCATTTGGACGAGAAACACTTCCTGAAACCCGACTTTGGTTTCAACAAAGAGAACGTTGCCGAAGTAATGGTAAGTAAACTTGATCGTCCAGCGATAAATTGGATGAGGGCAATTTACTACAGTTCAATAATGACGATAGGGATCTTTATTATATTATTGCAATTCTTCGATTCTTTGATCAAGTAATGTTTGCGTTGTTCGTAAGAGCGAATTGTTGTCTCTATAGAGATAAACGATAAACAAACACCGGATATTTATGCATTTAAATACGAGCAATTTTATTTACATTAAAAATGCATATAACATACAAAAATAGAGAAAATATCCAAAGAAAAGACACTAGTTATTAAATTTGCTGGATGAAACAAATCTCTGCTTACGTGTTCCATTCCTCTGTAGAAGTAAGAATTTCCATTAACATCCATAGTCTAATCATCATTAAATTGTTATACCATAGATCACACATCGTAAAATCATGCCATAAATGTTCGCTATTTACGTTGATTTGACTTTTTACAGGAAATTGTTAAAAATAAGAATCTCGAGCTTATGAAGAAATGGAAAGAAATCGACGACTACACATTGGAGCAAGTGAAAGTAGAAAGCACAGACTTCCTCGAACATCTGAAGAAGGCGCAACCAAATATGAAGCCGCTTCTGGATTATTATCAAACAGAACTGAACAAGATAAAGGACGAACTTAATGCTGACGAGACCATCAAAGAAATCCAGGCTACCTTGTGAGTATTCTTACGAGATTCTGTTTCCTGTAGTGACATTTAACATGCTTCAAAGGATATTACGCATAAAATAGACACTTAATTGTACTCTGTACTAACCTGTGGTGATACAGAAACTATTGAAAATATAATTAAATATAGTTTAGATTACGTAAAGTTATTTTAACAGTATCACGGTAATCGTTCCTAAGTAATTTTTTTCCTCTTTTCAAATTTACCGATGTTCTTTAATAAATGTGTAATATATGTAGAGAAAAGTTAGTTTCGACTATTTTAAATGAAATATCTTGTATATTGCAATTGATAACAGTGAAATTTTCATTAGGTGGACAAAATTATTTACTAGTAGGAATATATATAAAACAAATTGAAATGATACTATTGTGTTTGTCTAATTATACCAAGCGAAGTATTTGCTTATTTAGTGTGAATATTAAAGATTTTAAAACATTATAAACTATATATTATGTAGTATTATATTACCTACTATGTAATATATACCACAATAGTCACCAAACGGTGCTAGTATACTCTATGAATAAAATTAAGAAAAGAGTATCAACACTAAGCATAGACTCATGAATGCTACATTTAAAAATTATAACAAAAATACGAATATAACAACGGATTAGTTTTTGGTTCGATAAAACATAAAGATAATTCGGCGATATTTATTTCCATTTCAGAATATTGCCTTATAAATACAGAATTTATTACATTACGAATTTCTTGTTAATTTCCTACAATTTTATCGCGCACGTTATAAATTCTTTAATTCTTATCTGGTAAACTTTGGAATTTCCTTCGGGACTTCCCAATTGATTTTCCTTAAGTTATAATTTGTTTAACCATTATATCGAAAAAACACAATTCACTGTTATTTCGTATTTCTATTATAATATTTTAACAAAGCATTTGTGAGCTTATGTTTATATGACATCTTTTTCTTATTTTTACTCATAGAATATGCTGGTACCATTTCGCTGCAATATCCTGGGACATCGTGTATGTACATATATATTATAGTATTCTATATTAGAATCTATCTATATAGATCTATATTATATATAAGGATAACGTCTATATTAGAATATTACGAAACTTTTAACTAAAGATAAATTGAAACCAAAGTTTAAAACTTGAAACCGAAAGCTTGTGAAATCTCGAATGCTTAAAACTCAAAACCTGGAACGTTCGTTTCTTTTTTCCTTATTTTCTAAATTGTTAAATTTTTGCCAGAAAATTATTTATTGGAGAAATTAGAGTAATTAAAATAAGTCTGAAGTCTCGAAACATAAGCTTTAATGAATTGTTATTAGTTGAATAAACTAAATTCATATAATCACAACATTTTCTTAAGTTATTTATAATGATTGTCATTTACCTGAGTCTCGGATTACAAAAATAGTAGAAAGTTTCGTGTGTCGAAAATTCATCTCTAGTTAGTGCTAGGATCTATCAAACCAAAATAACTGGTATCAGACTTTTTATTTTTTCAATCACTAATAACATGCAAGTGTTTTTAACGATATCATTTTACTTTTATTGCAATAGAAATATGATTACAAGCATTCGGAAAGTTTCGTTATATTGCTTTAATTCCAATCAACTACTATATATAATATATTTAGAAAAAAATTAAAGATCGGTAATTCCAATGTTAGAATAAGAAGACAAATTAACGATTACATGAAATCTTTAAAAACATTTATTCTTTCTCAAGGAACAAATACTTTGGCGTCCTTGTGACTGCTATCACGGAGATGATGAAACAGGTTGCGAAAGGTGCGGAGATACTTCAAAAACAATTGAACGACATAATGACCAACCTGAAGGAAGCCATAAAGTCGATTTATCCTAAATTGAAGCAATCATACGAGAAGATATTATATAAAGCTATAGATATTCTCCACTCCTTGGCAAAACTCGCCAACATTTATCTTAACGCGGTTCTTGACTTGATAAATCAGCATCAAAAGGAAATAAATGACAGCATAGGTTTAGTCACTGGAATAGTTCAAGATTTCGTCAAGGTTGCACTGATAGGGTTGGAACAGACCAAACGAAGCGTCGAAGAATTCTATTCCTTGCTGATGAGCGAACTGAAAGCCCTGCCTGTTTACGAAATGCTGAAAGAGAAGTTAGAAGAACTGAAGAACTTTGAGATACCGCAAACTGTTCTGGCTCCGATTGAAGAGTTGTGCAAGGTCACTAAGAGTGTTCTGCCTACTGCGGAATTACAGCATCTTGTCGACAGCATTTGCCAGTATGTTTTCAAGCACATCAAACAGGAGAAGGTATGTTTTCTCGAGTATACATATGCAAATTTGATAGATTTGATATTCAGAACAAGTCGCATCTTTCAAGTCGTCCAATAAGTTCATGTTACGATGCGTTTACACCCTTCCTAATTGCGATGAAGTTTAAAAATGTTTTGCGTAACACGTACGATATAGACATAAAAGTTTTCTCATGGTAAATGTTAAAATATTTTCGTGAGTACATTATAAATCAAATCTGATTTAGACTGTTGTCGCCATCTACGAATACAAAATTAGATTAATTCGTAACGTAAATTCCATATTATAATAATAATCTCATCAAACCAATGAAGGTATTAATTTTGACAAATTAAAGAAACATTGACGAAACTGTTACAGGTCGACGAGGTGAACGAACTGAAGAAGATCTACTCGCAGCTCTGGTCCGCGATTCAATCAGTCCTGACTCTGCTGCAAAAACAGTCCTCGTGGGGCAACGTACTCTCCTTCGTTCAAGTCCAACCACCCGATTTCAGTCTTTTGTCCAGACTCCCGGGCATTTCCGCCATCCAATCGTCTGTCGTGAATCTCTTGCGTAACAGAGAGCTACCGACGCCGTTGGATCTGTATCGCGCTTACAGGTAAATAAATTGATAAACGATCTTGTAAAACGTTTAAATGTCTCGCTCTATCCTCTCTATATCGTCCACATTGAAAGGATGGAAACAGCGCTCATAGTTAAGAGTTAAAACTGCATTTTTTGGAAACTGTAGTTTGAGAATTGACGCAGACAGGTAGAATTATAGAAATTCTCGTTTGTCGTTTAGACCAACCGCCCATCTAGAAGATCTCGTACCACCCTTCAGCAAATCAGGAGTCGTCACTCAAGGAGGACACTTCTTCACGTTTGATGGACGCCATTTGAGTTTGTCCGGTACCTGCACCTACGTTCTAGCACAAGATATGCAAGATGGAAATTTCTCTGTCATAGCAAACTTCAATGGAGGAAATCTGGTCAGTATCACGGTTACCGAGCCGAAAGAGAGCATCACCCTCAAGAGCAATGGAAACGTAAGTGAGAAAATTTTCTTCTGACAAATAATTCGTAATTTATGGTAATTTATCAAATCGCCTGCAAAAAGGAGAGTTAAACGAAATTGCTTAAAAGTATCTGGAATTAGAATCGACATGTTATTAGCTAATAGCCTAAAATTCAAAGAGTTCCACTTTTATTCAGTTTCTTCGTAAAGTTCATTTTCTTCTTTTAATTTCCTGTTTGCGATCGATTGAGTTTATAGTCGAATCATTTAATAACAAATCTGTATTATCGAGGATCACTTGAATATGAATGTAACTGTTCATTCAGATCCTGATGAACAACAAACCGGCCGAGTTCCCAACGAGCACGAAGAATCTGCACGCTTACCTCTTCCCGCCATTCAGCAATATCAAGTCCGATTATGGTGTCCGAGTTACATGCTCGAACAAATCACCTATGGTTTGCGCCGTCCGCGTTTCTGGCTTCTACCTGGGTAAACTCCGTGGAATCCTTGGCGATGGCAACAACGAGCCATACGACGATTTTACTCTGCCCTCTGGGAAGGTATGTGTTTTGCATCACGAGGTCTCTAAAGAGCTTCTGAGCTCGGGGCAATGGATATTCGTGGAAATCGTACGGGCACCGGAGCTCGTGTTCCAACCGGAGTATCGTTCGATCTTTAAAGGGTAACGCTTCCACTCGTGGGATACATTTTCGAAAAGAGTTAACGAAATACGGATTTTTTCGCTCTGGAATTACCGACGATTAAGCTACGAAATTTGTGTGAAAAAAAGCAACACGAAGGATACACTCTCGTTCATACGTATCAGGATGATTACTAAAATTTAGGAAATTACTAAATCATTAGGAAATTACTAGAATCTTTAAGAATTATTATCTAGTTTGAAACTAGTTTTTAAGAATTACCATGTAGTTAGTATTTAGAGAATATATATATATTCATTTTAAATATTACAATAATAATCTTATCCATTTAGGATAGGATAAAATTAGATTTTTCCTCATTTATATTTGCCTCGTGTTTGGATAATTAAATAACAGAAATAATTGTTCTATATATAATTCAAAAAGACGAATCTTTTTTGTATTTTTAGATCACCGAAAGCGGAACAGAATTTGGAAACGCGTACAAACTAAAGGGTGATTGCCCAGAAGCGACTGCAATGGACCACAAACAGCATGCTCCAGTCTGTACCGAGTACTTTACTGGCTCCAATTCGCCTTTGAAGTACGTACGCAGTTTCTTTTTGCATGAAAGAAGTTTATGCTAGCTCGTACCACTTATATTATTTACTAATTAGATGCACAATCTTCTTGAAGTAATAATATTTAACGAAATAACACTCTCTCAGGGGTAAAACATGACAACTCTATTTTCTGTTTACAAGTCCCATTTCAAAAATGAACGTACTTTGTTGTGTGTGCACACAACACTGTATCACATGACTTGACGTTTCTATTTACTATTAAAACGAGATATGTATCTTCCTTAGGTCATCGAACGTTTCAAAAATATCGATCGTCATAGAATTTGTTGTTTTGCTTTTTCACAAAATCCTTCTAAACGCTTATATTTTTGAACCCAGTAAATTTTCCTCAAGTTTGAGTGACGTTGTTCTCCTTTTTTGTCATGTGGCATAAAAATAAAAAAAATCTACGATATCTTTTCTCTGTAGTCCAGTAACTTTACCTTGATTGTTAACGTTAATTATTGTAATTTAACATTTTTCTTGCAGTTATATCTAAAAACTTGTCTATACGTATTGAAAGGTCGAACATAAAATTTTATACTCTTCACATCGAGAAAATCAAAGTTCCCTTCTAATTAAATGAATAATCTCAAATTTTTCATCCATATTATAAATCACTCACACTTATACTTTTTTATTTGAATATGATATTATTGTAATATCTAGTCGAATATTAAATACGAATTAATGAATATTAAATTGAATATTAATTTGAAGTTTTTCTAACATTTGATAAAATATGATTATAGATCTTGCTTCAATATCGTCAATCCAGTGCTATATCGCGAAGCTTGCGACCATGCGACCGCCGTTAATACACCAAACGGAGCTTGCATAATTGCCACAGCTTATCACTATGCTTGTTATGAGCAAGGCGTCATGAGCACTCAGCTTCCAAAGTCTTGTGGTGAGTTTCCTCTAAAACGTACCATTGACTCTAAACGTTCGTCCTTAGAAAGTACAGCTAAGTATTTTCTTCCTGTTTTCAGTGAATTGCAAGGTAGGAGCAAACGAAATCGAGTTAGGCGACACGTTCAGCGTGGTAGTTCCAAAGAAAGAGGCTGACATTGTTTTCGTAGTCGAACAACAGACACCGAACGAGAAAATCTATAAAGAGATGGTTGTTCCTATGATGTCTGAGCTCAGGGAAGAATTGAAACAGCAAGGAATTACGTGAGTTGGATTTTCGATTTATCCGAGAAACAAAACTTCGAAATCTCTTCCTCCGATTCATATGCCTTTTTTCATTGCATCATATATATAAAAATATCTGCATCTTTTCAAGTAATTTCACAGTTAAATAAATATGGAAAATTGTTACAAGTTTAGAAACGATACAGCTACTTATCATTAATTATGCAGTAATAAAACTATAGAAGGTACACCGCGTAATGAAAACTACAAAATTGAAACTATACAAAGATTATGGATGTTATACTATTCGATGGACATTAGACTGTTTTAGACAAAGGCTATCAAAAATATTATATATTGGATATTATATATAATAAAATATTCGAGATGTAAAACCGAAAAGCTCGTCCAAAGCCGAAAGGCACGGACTAAGTAATAATAAATAATAATTATATATAATAAAATATTATTATATATTGGATACCGATATGTAATATAAAATCAAATTGTATTATTAACGTGTATTTTGTCTTTGAAGTGTTAAAAGCATGTGTGCTTAAATCTCGTAGTAATGTCTCGAACATCTCAATCACAGTCTCAGCTAAAGATTAAAAAGAAATTTAGAGAACATCCTTCCTGTCTCCCCTTGTCTAGATTTCACTATATTTGACAGATTTTTCCAGATTAATGTTTACTATCTTTTTTGCAATTAATTTTACAGAGATGTGCACATTGGGCTTATTGGATTCAGCGAGAACATGAAGTGGCCACAACACTACACGTTGAATGGCGACACCAATATTCAGGGTGAGGTGAAGAACATGAAGTTCTACGAAAAGAAACCAACAGTTACTTGGCAGGTAATTCTATCTTCTTTAAGACATCATGTAGGGAAACAGTAACTTTTCTCGACACGATAAACGAAGGTATTAGATAAACACAGTTATTTGAAAAGTTCGTAGCGGAACTTTAAATAAAAGATTCGTAGCGTTCTCGGATAAAGCGTTGTTGAACGCGTTGCTTGGAAAGCTTCTAGCTAAGTTCAAAGCAATATTTCAGATATTAGTAATTAAACGTGCCGTTCGATGATGTCTATTATACATTAATTTAGAGCTCGAAGCTAGTCGATTTTTTTAACTCTAAGTTAGTACTTTATTAAGTATCATAACACAGCAAATTATGTATCAGGACAAAACATAGATCGAAATAAAATTCCAGCACATTTCTTAAAGAGATCTATACTTGGACGTAACGTAGATGAAATATGTTCGTATAATGTTCGTAATATTAATATAGTTTCCGGGGAAGTTACGGTAAAAGTACAGATAAGTTGCTATTGATATAAAGTATTTAGATCGAGAGACACAAATGTAGAAAAAACAAACAACTTGATCGACGAAAAGAAGTCACCAGTAACGATCAAGCAAAATAATTGTCTCGCATTATGATCAAGCTGTATTATTTTCATTGAAAGTTTTAGTAAGAATTCGCCTATTTAATTTAACACGTCCGATAAATGAGCTAAACGTTCCAACTAAAATCAAGAGACAGTAAGTACTTCTTCAATAGATCAATTCCCCTTCGATCGAAGCATTTAGATTCAACTTTTGGCTAAATTTAGTTATTTATCAAGAACTTTATAGTATCGTGAATATAATTTTTCAGACACCAAACATACGACAAAATATCATCAAAAAGGCTACGTCGTTTTTCAAAAGTCCCGATGAAAATCGAATTATCCTTTCATTTACTCCACAAATGAACGCTTCGAAGTTCATTAAAGAAACATGTGGCAGAAGTAGAGGCTGATGCAATGAACCGAACAGTAAAGATCATTCAAGAGTTCAATTACACTTCCAATCGACATAATGATCGTTTTTTTTACACGCCATTCACCGACATCATTAACTTTTTCTCTAGATACGCGTGAAAATCACGTGGTCGGCGCCACGCGTTTTTATACGATTCATTTTCAATAACAAGAAGTTGATTCACCGTTCAAAACTGATTTTCCTTGTTGCGGCTTAAAATTGGATACGTTTACTAGCAGCTCCCTGAGTTATATAAAACATTATCGCTAAATTGATTGAAAAACAAGAAAATCTACGCGGATAAATACAACGGAAACTATCCGTGACAGTAGATTGTTGCTCGATGAATATTCTGACTAGTAAATGAAGTCGAAGTATATTAAACGCGTACTATGTGCGATATTTCAATGTTTTCCGTTTGATGCAACGCTTGAACGACGTATGAGTAATTTCAAAGCATATCGTTAACTATACAATATATGTATAGAAGAGTGGCATGTCTTAACAGTCATGAACTTTGAGATATGTACAAAAATTAACAGTAAAAGTAATTTGTTTTCTGGGACGAGGCTCCACGTTACTTATTCTTATTTCATTTAATAGAAATAGTATTGATAATTAGAATAGAATATATACACGTATATAGTTAATTTTTGTAAATATCTTGATATTGTTGATTTCTAAGGCAATTTTCTACACATATACAATACCAAGAAGTGGCAAAATATAAAAACTACTCTAATTTCTTAGTTAGCAGTTTCTCAGTTGGAGATCCTCAAAACCCAGAGACTGTGACTTAAATAATAAACGATAAACAACAATAATCAATTTCTACGTATTCTTTCGTTTCTGGTTTCTTGTTCTTTGATACACGTTAGCACGATCCATAGGATGTCTCGACATTTTTGCAATTGGCGTGATTTACGTGTGGTAAAAAAGAAAATAACGATTTCTAGGAAGCAAAGGAAGGCGATACGGAGAAGAGGCTCACTTATTTACGCCAGAAATTGGACGTCGAGCTGGGTACATTCAAGTTGACCGATGCTTACGAGACTGCGATTCGATATCCCTTCAGACCTGGTGCGACCAGGGTCGTGATCGCAGTGATCGCGAACCCTTGCGAGAAGAGTCTTTTCCCTATTTCGGTAAGCAAAGCTTTCTACGACGTTCATTCCTAGTTTAACACGTTCGCTACACACATATAGTTGACGAATAGATAATCCATCATAAAATCGATCAGAAATTGAAAAATAATCCTCAATTATGATCATTAATCATTAGACTCTCTGCGAATAATTATGTAAATTTAAATTTCCTAATAATTAGATTGCGAATTTTTATGCGTTTATAAAAAATATGGAAGTGCAATATTATACAAAATGTACATAATATGGCATGGTGCAGGTGTATTGCTTTCTATGATACTTTTTAGATAAAACAAATTTTCTACTTTTTTAATTATATTCTCGAAAATATGTATTTGCATAAATATCTGCTAATAATCGTCGAAACGAACGTACTTCGATTGTAGAATTTGATCGATTTGTAAAAATAATAATACTTAAAACATGTTTTCTCTTTCAGTTGCAACATCTCAGGCTTTTGCTCGGCCACAAGATATATCGTGAGTTGGGACTCACCTACTACCACGTGTCGTATCCCGAAGAGCTGCTCGTCTCGGGCAAACCTCAGAAGAATATCGTCGGATACGACCAAGACAGCGTGTACACGTTCGCTGACAGCAAGAAGAAGCCTCTTACCGGAAGCACCGACATGAAGAGCAATCTCTTACCGACGATCAAGGACGTCTGCGCTGACTTCGCGGTATCCGTAAGTGTTCAACAAGTGATCCTCATCTATTATTACGTAGCTCGTGAGCGTTTCGAAAGACAGAAACACGTAGAAAGCTGAGTGAATCGAGCATTTACCTGAGATCATATTGCAGTCTGGTGGTGCAACGTTCAGTTCTAACAACTTCTTGGATGCCAAGCCGAACCAAAAGAAACAATTCGTCCAAGTAGCCGCAAGAAGGGTCGCTGATGGACTCGTTAATCTAGAACTTCAGAAAGATTGCTCGTGCAACTACCAGTATGGTATGGTTGGTCGCTCTGAGTGCAAGATCATAAGCCGCAAGGAAGTTCCGGTGAGAAAAGATTTTATAAAGTTCTATTATAAATAGAAAAACACAAGTTATTTTTAACGTCAGCGTTTAACCTTGATTCGACTTTTTAATTGTTTTCATTTTAGTAAACTTGAAAAGTTTTTCACGCGTTTACTGCCACGCGAGTTTTATATATTTTGCCTTGAGAGCAAGACTGTACTTCGTAGGATTACTTTTATATCTTACTTCAAACACAGCCCTAGCGCTGAGTTGATGCCTTGAGAGCAACGATAGATCGAAATATATTACAAGTTAACATTTAATTTTTGCGAAATGTTGTAGCGTATCCGTGTATCTCTGTCTGGCGAGGTAATCTAAGTCATTCGCATTGCTCGAGTAAGTTTTTAGCCGACGAAATGTATCACGTAACCATATATATATATTTTTTTTTTAAGGAATATTTTCGTTCTAATTTAATTCTTTTTCAATTTTCAGAGGCTTGAATGATCATGATGATCATGATGAGTAGCTCAAATTGTATATACGTATTTTTTCTGTTTCAGGTACCCGCCAAGGGAGGAGCGAAGGCAGGTTAAGGCGAGATCTTCGCGCAGACTATCATTACTAATTAATTTAGGTGTATTGTGTTTGTTACTTTGTTATACAGGCGTATTTTCGATATTTGTAAACAAATTAAGGTCGTTGGCGCTTCCCAGCGACAGGGAAGGTCACAATTATTACGTAATTCTAACCGAGGACTGAGATTTTTCATTTTCCCTGCGTCGAAATCCGCTTCCACGAAAATTCGTCGGAAACCGATTCTCCCCATTTTTTTTTTTCTTCCTCTTTTATATTTCTTCGTAATTATCGCGTATATGTATGTATATGTAGACGTTAAAAATTTGTTCAACTTGTATCGGTCGCGACTTAGAGAATAAGTTTCTTACCCTGAGTAAACGCAGGTATTAACAGACGCAGGTATAAGGTAAAGAATAATTATACGAAGAATAACGCGCGGTGCACTCGCGTCCATGTAACGCATGGGACATCGATTCGA
Organism: Bombus confusus; assembly: GCA_014737475.1. Lineage (NCBI taxonomy): Eukaryota > Metazoa > Arthropoda > Insecta > Hymenoptera > Apidae > Bombus > Bombus confusus. Next base: position 810,124 of record JACXIV010000044.1, read on the forward strand.
TTCACGGTACGATTTGTACGGCTTACCTTTATTAAATTAAGATACCGATGCTGTACGACTCGAGGCTAATCTGAATTCAATACCGACCACCGTACCCCGTTTATCGTCGATACGAGTGAAAACTATTTTACGCGCTAGATGATACTGTGTCTTATGGAGAAATATACATACATTGTTCTTATATGTATTATGACCGACACTTATTATTCACCCAATCCCTGCCCATCGAACCCTTGCATCCCTGAGCCAACGTGCAAATAAAATTATTATAAATAAAATTACTATAGAAATAATATTGATTATTATTTAATAAACGATAATTATTAAACTATTATTTAGTAATTTCGTCCCTTGATCTATTGTATAATTTGTTATCTACAAAGTCGGAATTTATCTGGTACAATATCGGCGATAAATTACTAATTAGCATAATCAGGGTTATTTAAATACATATATTACGAAAGTTTTAGTCGAGACCAAACTGATCGTTTTCGCGAATCGATGCAATTAAAATAATGTCAATGTGAAAAATCGAAAGTTAATTCGCTAAAAACAAATTGGCTGAAAGCAAAAAATTTCGAAACAAAAGAATGCAGTCACGCTAATAAATAATCACGAGGAATCAGAGACAAAAACCTAAGATTTATCGCGTTCCACCGAAATTTATCGAATAAAACGTCGGATCGTTTGTCATTGATTTTATCTGTTGAACGCAACCCAGTTCCAAGTACAATTACCGTAGCGCTTGCAATGTACAGAATCTTGTTTCGATAGTTCATGTACCTTTCCTTCGTATCTCTCATGCTCCCTTATCTGCTCTCTTTTCAAACTTCTCTCTAACCCTTAAATGCTTCAAGTCGCCATTTGACGACACAGCTGTATTTCAAACGTAATGTAATATATCGAACGTAATATTTTTTATTAATCGTTCCATTGTGTGTTCGAAACTACCAGTATAATCGTGATATATCTGATGCAATTAACGTAAACGAATAAACGGAGCGTCTGTTTACAAGCAAATTATTTAATCTTTTTCACAATCTTGAAATTAATACTACAACTTGAGTCAGGATGTTGCCATCTAAAATATTTTTTTAGTCAGCTAACAACTTACTGCTGCTAACTCGTACTATGACATTAATCTCTCTTCTATAAAAGATAACAAATTTTAACCAAACGTTAGAACAGCCAAGATTTTTAAGAGGAACCAACCTTCTTCAAAAATTATAAGGCACAAAATTGTAATAGAAAATTTCAAAATATTTGATTATATTTGAAAGCATCGTGCATTTAAGCTACGGCTCTTTTTTCGGCATATTTACGTGATATGAGAGCGTTTTTAAATATCGCCCCGTCGCGGTGACGTTAATGCTACGCTAATGCTACGTCGCGATCACGTTAGTGAAGTGTGCAGGCACACTATTTACGTTTGTCGTGTAGTGTGTATCTGCGTTTGAAATCAAAATTCCTTGCCGGGTTAATGAGGGGGGTTCATCAGATAAACGAGCAACCGACGAACCGGTGTACTTATTTTTAAAATGTTTGCCTTAATCATTTGTAAATTGCTGTTTTATGATCAGCGATGAGAAGATTTTGAAAATTTATAAGGGAACCGCCGATAACGCGTACTCGTTCAACCAGCAGAAAATAAGTTAGCCGTGATCGATCATTAAAACCACTAATCCTCCTTTCTTACACTTTTTAACGATATTTTACACTAGATCTATTTATTCTTAGTACAGATGATTCTATCTTATCGAGAGTATTCACGCTATTAGTTTACGATATTTCTTTTTTGTTAGTGATAGATTTACGGAGACAATAAAAAGGGCACAATTTTGATGCTTTTTATCAAAATATTAAAAATGATTGAATTTATATTTTTAATTACAAATTATGTAAGACGATTATCCAAAGAGAAGATATTTTTATAATTCGCAATGGTCGTCGCGAAATGACAGCACACTGATGCTTTCTAAATTATGAAATTGACTTTTCGTGTCGAATAAAATGTAGATGATAATTAAATTATTTTTAGTTTAGTACGCGATCTATTCGTTTTTATAAATTTTAATCCTTTTGAAATTAACGAAGACTAAATTGCTTGCCCTAAATCACCTTGATCAAAGCAAACATGAAGCGCGCATTAAGAAAATATTCATTGCCCTAACAGCGACAATGCAAGTACATCGTATGATAAGACTTATCGTTGAATATACGGACATGCTAAGTACGAATTAAAATTGAGTATTAGAGCGTAACTCTGTTCAACGATTCAATTCGAGAAACCTTACGCTCCGTCGTGTAGCAAATCGAATTATTTGCAAATCTTCATCACATTTTTTCCAACTGTATCTTCCTCTTACATTAGAAAAGTCACAATCTCGGTACCTTCCTATAAATTCCAAAACGTTCATCTTACTTTTCCAAGCTCTTCTGCATATACTTGTACAAAAAATAACCGATTATCCCCTAACACAATTCTTGAAAATAATTTCTACCCAATTAATAATAAATTGTTTTTCTCTTATATTCAAAATCTTAATATCTTTCTATAAACGTAAAAATATCTTCAATAACTAATTTTAATAACTAATATAATAATAAGTAATTCCTAAAAATAATTCGTTAAAAAACGTAAGCGATGAAATTTCTAAAAAGGTTCTGTATTCTTCCGAGAGCAAACCAAATTTGAAATAAATCTCGATTTAAAAAACTTCATCTACAAACTTCCATCTGACCTTTTTTTAAATATTTACGTACAATAACGTCATTGATCGTAATTGACGCTTCCTTCCTAAAGCGAACCGATCTAATTTTGACTAAATCGATCGTAAAGAAATCGTACACATGAGAGAATATCACTTAACGACGAAGTAATCCAGAAATAACTATGCGAGTGGAAGAAAAGCACCAGCTGCCAATTATTCGAACCTTTTCATCATCGTTAAAAAGGGAATCAACTTGCTACATAGAGGCTTCTAGATGAAGCAAAGGAACAGAGATACGCATTGTATAATCTACAGCGGACAGATCTACTTCGCTGACCCACTTGGCTGATGTGAGACTACTTAACCCTTTGACGACTACCTCTGTAACTCGCGCTGGCCGTCTCTTTTATATACAACGCCGACATTATGGATCTGCGAAACTATTTCTACGTCCATGCAGCTACTACGGCCTGTAATTTTGCACTGCGTAATTTCACGGCTGATAGATACCCTGTTCGTGGAACTCGTTTGTACTAACTTTTCAGATCACACATAAGTACTTACGTATAAACTCTACGTTTCATATTTTTGTTATAACTTTTTAACGAAGCATTTATGTACTTTTTTGTCTACGTGGCGTTTTAGTCTTATCGCCACCTACATGGAACACGCTGGCAAAGTTTGTACACCGAACTGCCAGACATTCTGTATAAAATTCGCGTGGTATATCTCGCGCTAAACAATTAGAAGATAAAGGTACAGGTGAACGCTCGAAAGACTCGATACTCGACGTACAAGCACGTAAAAAAATTGCTTCTCTCGGATACCTTGATGAAATAATTTCATCGATGTCTTCGATATATAGAAAATTTCCTTCCTTCGAGTCTTCACTCTTAGTCACTATTAAATTCTCTCGCCTTCTTGCGCTCATCGGGCACCGTTGCTGCGTTCGCAATTAGCTCCGCCCGCAGCAAGTGTCTTCGACGCTTTCTCGGCAGCGTCTGAGTTACGTAAATTGAAATTTGCCTTTTAAAGCTACTTGTTCTATTTACGATGCGCCGCGCGTGCCATATCGAGTTCCAGTGGAGCGAGAAAAAGATATTGCAAGAAACTCATTCACAGCCACTGAAACTGGGATAAGATGATACGTAGGCAGTTTTCCATGTTCCGCAACAAAAGGTTGTGATCGTTTAATTGGTGGACGAACGCTTAGGGAAAGAATGGAACGGAAAGTGAAGTTATAAGGGAAATGTTCGAACAGCGAAGTGGAAGAATGGTGCGAATGAAAATGATGTAATCGTGTTCGTGGTGGTCGAAATTGCGAGTGGGATTGACTTCGATTCGATAGTTAAATCATGTCATAAATTTCGAAAAAGATTATATGAAATTTATTCATAACCATTGAAATTAGATGATATATAGATAAGTTTCATGAATCGAAATGGTGTATATTCGGCTGTGTGCATTTCGATCGAAGCTATAAATGTAATTGGCTTAGATTCGATAATTAAATTACGTCACAAATTTCGAAAAAAGTTATACGAAATTTATACACAACCACTGACGAATATAGTTATATACTATTATATACAGGGTGGTTGGTAACTGGCGGTACAAGCGGAAAGGGGGTGATTCTACGCGAAAAAACAAGTCGAAAATATAGAATTAAAAAAATAAGAATAAAAAAATAGAATAAAAAAAATATAGAATAAAAAAGTCGGATAGTAAGTTAATAGGTAAGAAAACACTTCGGTCATATTGGAAGTGTTTATCAACATAACGTCAATCGAGACAATGATCTACAGTGAGATACGTTATAACGAGACGTGATAAAGTGCACGCGTACCGAGCGAAAATTCAAAGTCGATTTTCTCGAAAACAAAGCCTCAAACGAAAAATTTTTATTCTATATTTTCGACTTCTTTTTTCGCGTACAATCACCCCCTTTCCGCTTGTACCGCCAGTTACCAACCACCCTGTATATAGAATATAGCACTGAGAATAAGTTAACATGTATATAGATAGAACCGAGGCGAAAGAATAACATGAATCATTACGTGTGCACATCCGAACGTGTTTATTCAACTCGGAACTGTGAATGAAACAAGTTTCAATATCACGATTAACCACTGAAAGTGAGATAAGCTGATATAGGACCAAAGAGGAAGAATAACACGAAATAGAAACGTGTGTAGTGTGCATGCGTGGAAACTGAATGGCAACTGTATACGTATTAGCAGAAACTGTGGATTCGAAAAAATCGCGAGAGACTTCGCAAGAGATTTATGAAGACTGGAACTTGTAGTTCTTACAGACGGTATGTAGACAGTTTTTTCATGTTACATGATAAACTGCCTCCGCGTGTTTGAAAAGCAAATTACTAGAAATCACTTTATGATCGCTAATGTAAATTTGAAATATTCTCTTAAGCCTTTACATTCATTGTCATTCGTTAATTTATTTGACTTCGAGTCATTTTAAACACTTGGTTGACGTAAACCTATTAAAACATCTTTTAAGCTTCAAGTTTCGAGTAAAATTAAAATTCCTTCGATCGCTGCTCGATTTCATAGGAGCAACAGTTGATGTATAATAGCATTACTTCTGTACATATGGCTTCGATGCTGTACAATAATTTCATCACATTATATGTGATATATATGTATGTCACGTCTGGATGATGTTGTTTGTACATACAAGTTTGTAATTCCCGATATTGAAATTTTCTAAACCAAATCGACTTTTTCTGAATTTTATGTTCAGTCGTATTTCATGCACATGCCGTTCCTATTTGTAATTATAATTAACATCATGATACATATATAATTACTTCCTTTGACGTCATTTTCCGTTAAATATCCACTTGAAGTAATGTTATTTTAATTTAGGAAATTCGGATTCAAGGAACTTGACTAAACTCAACGAAGCTAAAAAAACAATGAAATGGGAGGTAAAATTACAAGGAAGGAATTATTAAAACGAAGGAACTAAAGAAGAGCAACGATGTGAATTAAAATGGCATATATACAGTATGTAATGTGAATTTTGTACGAAACCATGCGTGAGATTGGTGTGGATCGAAATATTAAAGAACACCAAGAATTTCGAGAAAATGGGTTTATAATTTATAAATTAAAATATCATATACAAAGCTTCAAGTCTTCGCTACGGAATGAAAAATTGGTAAAAGACAAAATAACAACGGTATAAACAAAAAAAGAAATCGAGTAAGAACAGTGGAAGTAACTAGCTACAAAAGTACGTATCATTCAGCGAATTGGACGTGAACAATGACGAATGAATCACAAATCAATCTCGTCGATCTCGTATGGAATAAAGCCGATTTCTGATTCGAGAAAATCCATGTCGATATTATGTAATAGTCTCACCGATTTAACGAGAAAGAAATAATTTCCTTGCGATATTGCGAAAGGCAGTCTCGCCATTGCACGTCCTCGATCCTATATTCTCAGCTTGGATTTTAACAAAAAAAAAAGAAAAAGAAAGAACGAAGATTTACAACTTTAGCTCGATCTGCGAATAATCGTGTAAAATAACGCAGGTTTTCTTTCTTAATGAACATCCTTTTATTTCTGTCTTGTTGCTTTCATGACAAGAAACGAAAGAAACTATGGAATTATCGTTGTACGAAAACAAGGGTCGGCGTTTCTTGGCTACCATCTGAACACGATATGTTCGAAATATTGTACAGCGAACGAACAATACGAAACTTTAAGATTTCGTAACTTTAACAACGGGAAGAATCGAAAAAACGGTTCAGAGATCTGCGCGCACCTCTCCAAACGCAAAAATCAGTCGATTACGCTCCGACTGGACGTAAAAAATAATAATTTAATGATACGCTGCTCGAAGATAAAGTGCATCTACTAATATTTAAATAATTTTTATTGAATATCATAGGTAATATGAATTAGCAAATGTCATACCCCATAGCGGCGTTTCATTTTAAATAAAGAACAATGACTGTTCAGAAACATTGATCATATATACCTGCACGTTCCGTGTGGCCTTCATTCTCTTTCTCTTCCACTCCATCATGACAACACTCTCTCGATCTCTCTTCAAATTCTTCATTTTTCAATTTCTCTATTTCTCTCGTTCTTTCTCAGAACTCATTCTTTCTTCTTTCACACATTCTATCGTTTTTTTTTTTTCATCGACAATTCATTCATTCACTTTCGCAACATCAGCGACATAATCGTCTAATTAACACTTTAAATGGTACTTAGAGAGCTCGCGCATTTATGTACCTAATACATAGTCACACGCAATTTGTATCCACACATGTACATATACACGGTGCCCGTATGTACATGAACCACAGCTGCATCTGCATCTCGCACGCGTCTGCACCTAGAAGTTACATTTATTATTACATGATTGTACCTAACAAGCATGAACTTTCCACGATCGAATTGTCTCCCGAATCCGGCTTACAATTATAAATATATATATATATATATATTTTTTATATTTATATTTATAGATATACAGAATGTTTTAGGGTTTAACGGTTGAACTTTAATCAAACACAAAATATTATATAAACGTAGTCGTTTAAAGCTTTGTTAAATTGCCATTTAAAGTATTAATAGTTAATGGTTATATCGATTGTAAATTTATTCTTATGTTGTATCATAGTAATCGTAAGTCCATTAGTGTTCCCTTCGTATATCGTATGAAAATTGCAGGAAAAATATATGGTAAGTACAACTTTGTTGATTTTCTAATTCTGATGTTATTTAATGGTTTTAAGAGTGTACTTTGATATAACATAATTAAAAGCAGGAACAAACTGTTCAATTCAAATATACAATAAGTGATAAATGCAGGAAGTTTCATGGAATATTCAGTATCTAAAATATAGATACTGTTTATATAAATATTTTTTTAGAGAACCCAGGAACCGAATTTAATAAACAGAGAGTTTCGATAATACGTGACAAATTGACCAGATATTCCTCTATGATCTTCATATTATCGTAACTTTTTAATAAAACCTTAAATGGCCTATATTTATATAACATTTTTTGCTTGCTAATACCATAAGGTACGTCGACACAGTTGTTAAACCCTGAGATATTCTGTACAAGTATCCTGGAAATCAAGGGGTCCTCTACGTTCGTTAAGCTGCGCTTAAATAAACCAGTACGTACAATAGTATTCTTCTTCGTCGTATCAGTAAATTTGTACCCGCAAGAACGACGTTTCATTTCATCGACGCGCAGCGCGCTTAATCTTCGCCGCGACGTGAACCACAAGAAGTACGTCTTCGTGTATCACAGAAGCCTCGGCAGGCGTCCTACCAATATCGATCGTGTCAACGAGTCAATCGTTGACCTCAAATGATTTCGTACATCGTGAGTAACCGCGACGCGAGACCTGCACGAAGTGTCCACCTTTTAGACGCCCTTTTACGAAGTAATTAAAAACAAACACACCTCGTGCAGCAGACGAACCCCACTCGCGTTCGCCGAAGTATAAAATACTTCTAGGATTTGAACTTCTTTAGCGGAAATAAAGGCCCTGAGATTGGTGTCGAAGATTGGAATGAAATTTGGACGAATCGCCTTAGAATATTCCATTTTAATACGTATTTTGCACGACTGTGTAGGATGCTTGGAGAATTTTCCAGTTACAGCGTCTCCTCGAGCAATCAAAGACTTACTGACCTAACATTGCGATATCCGAATATTGTATTAACATATTACTATATGTTATTAATGTTAATAGGTAATAACGTTAATCGAGGAGCTGATAACAAAATGATCTGTGTCAAAGTTTTTGACTTTTTAGGCACGCTCTAATAATCAAATGCTAGATTTATCATCGAACGAAAATTTACCAACATTTACGATTATATGATACAACGAATATTTTGCTTAGAACAATTGAAACGTGTTAAACGCAACAAAAAGGTGCTCAAGTATCTTGTCACTCTGAAGAAAGACAAACACGAACAAGGATCATCTTTTATACGAATCTTCGATTCGTAATGTTCTCGTCTAACGAGATCAAGTGCCAGGTACACAAATTAATAATTCTAAACGTCTACAACTATAGTTCTCAGAAGCGTCCTACACGGTCACGGACAGCAGCAAGATTTAATTAAAATATCCAACCTTTAAATTCATCGAATTTCATTTGAATCCTCGCGAGACCAACCAAGAGATATTTCTTTTGCTAGTCTAACTTCTGAGAAAACAAAGTTGGCAGTACATGAAGAGTACACCTGGTGATTCCATTTCGTTCGTCAAAACGAACGACCCGGTTAAGGGTGGTTATAGTTGCCATACAGTCCTCTTATCTCGTAGAAATCTTAAATAAATCTTGGTAAGGCAGTGCCAGCTCGGTGGTACATGTACGGAGGAGGAGGCGGGCCAGTGTAGTGCCTCTGATGGGGATGAGGAAGCGATGACCTGTGGGAGCCCATCGTTCCGTTCGATGGCGAAACATGCTGCAGAAGATGGGAAGCTCCATCCCCTAAGTCCAGCTCCAATTCTTGCTCCTCGATCAGCTGCAATGCTCCGAAAGAGGCTGTCGCCATCGCCACATCCGGCATCACACCCGACAGTTGTCCATCGCTACACGAATTGTTCTCTTGTTGCTGAAGTAAGATGGAAAGATAGAGATTGATTTTACAGATGTGGAATTCTTCCATCTGAGAGGAATTTAAAATTTAGAATTTTTATTTAATTCAATTTAATTTCATTTAATTTAATTTAACAATAGAACTACCGAAGTATTTAATGGTATTGTTAAAGTAGTCAAAATGGCGAAACGCCAACTCGTGATTTTTTATAGAATTTAAAACTTTTTTTAAATTGAATTTTTTTTTAGAACCGAAGCTATCAAAGTGGTCGAAATACTCGATTTTTCATAGAATTTATCATGATAATTTGGAACTCTTTAATTTAACACTAGAACTATCGAGATAGACAAAGTAGCCAATATGAGATTTTTCATATGCTTCGGAATTTATTAAATCTTCTTTAGAGAAAGAGGCAATAAAAATGATCGGTTAATTCCTATAGCATGATCTTTTTAGTTTGGTTTATATATAGATGGCGAATATTTATGCAATTCCCTAGTTTTCTAAGTGAAACTAAAAGATGCGACCTAAATAAAGATTTATCCCACCTACTAAATATCATGAGCGTTTTACATGTACTCATATTTTATATATCTATATATTATGGGCATTCCAACACTTTTCAATTTCCCATAAATGCACAAACATGCGCAGTATAACGAAGCACACATATAACTGTTGTTATTCTTGATTAATAGCACTTGCTTACCTCCGCAAGACGTCTACAGCTCTCACCCTCGGTGACAATAGCTGGAAGCTCGTGTCTGTGGCTGCAAGAAGAGGCTGGCCGCGGGAATGTCATGTTTCTTCCGTAGCACAATGGTGGAATTGTTCTTGCGTTGATCCCCATGCCGGGCGAATCCATGTCTTCGATATCAGTCAGCCTCTCGTTCTGCTCCTTCGCGGTATATGCGGCTGTATTCTGGAAACAACGCATGACAAAACTACAAAACTTCTGTAATAAACGTAACACCTAATCGAGAGCTATTTAGCACCTTGTTACGAGTTAGTTCATCGTTAACACATTGCGTACGGTCATGTTTCGTGTTTGACAGACCGGTCGTTGAGGAGGAAAATCTCAATGAATTGGACGCAATGCACGTCACACCACACGGTTATCGTCGCATATCTTTACTACTATGTCGTTATTACGTTTTAAATTATAGCTACGCGGTAGAATTGAAACTAATACCGAAGCATCGAGAACGTGTCCCTCTAACAAGAGAACAAGTCGAAAGTTGCCTCGGGACCAAAAGTGTGCTTAATTTGTAAACCGTAGCAGCGGGGCTTAACAAACTTCCTAACTAGAACCTTGAACGTAGGAAAGCTTACACCTAGTGACATTCATTAACTACCGAAATCCAAGGTATTTAGACGCGGGTTTGCGCAAAATCCCGTGACTTAAAAGCTTCTCTAAAGTCTGACGTCAAACGACGAGTACAAAGTTATTATATCACTTAGTAAGTTTTGCCGCTTTTATTTCATTAAGAATTGAAAATTACAGCAAATCATCAGAAGTTCGATCATCGATAGTATCTTTTCTCGTCAGCCACTTATGAACAAATTCTCTATCATCGAGTACATTTTTTAGTTATTATGACACACTTCAAGCGTCATTCCGAATCGATAGAATAAATTAAAGTGTCTTTGTTGTTGGCCGTAACGAGGAATTAAATAAATGTTTTAGCAAGATTTAATTTCAAATGAAATTTATCCTACTTTAATCATTCGAAACGATTTAATAAGGTGAGTCAGTACATCGAAACGGTGAGAGTGTTAACGATCATCCTCCCGTGCTCTTCGCTTAGAGTGTAATCCGCGCTTCCTCTAACGCGTATCATTCGAATTTAATCCTTATCGAAGCTGGAGAGTGGAGATACCATCAATGAGCGTCGAAAAGAGGGAGAATAGAGGTCAAAGTCAAACGGTAACGAAGCTTGGCTCAGTTGTCACGGCATCGCTGTACCAGCCGGCCGCATTCAGTCGTTCCTGCAATTACCTGTCAACTCTTTCGACGCTGCAACAGGTATTTCACTTGTTCCTAAATAAAGCACAAACCCTTCTCTGTCAGTGATACGTTTTGATAAGGCAAGATTCAGGCCGTTTCACTCAGTGTGGTTCAGTTTAGCTACGTTGACGGAGGAATTTAGGAACTGGGTCGAGTTTCGAGCTGTTACGTATTCAAGCTTTAAGCATGATTTATCTGGCAAAAATGTTTCTTTGTTTTCTTCTTTGTTAGAGTTTGGTGGTATCTGTAGAATGTTTGGTGAGTTTAGTTGAGTGTCGAAGATTTGTTAACAATTGTTTGGACTTGTACGATTTGGGCTTAGATTTCAAGAACTGTTTGGGTTTTGAAGATTTGGTGCAAGATTGATGAAAATCGTCGTCTCGATTCCTAAGATTTTATGTAAGCTTTTAGCTTTTGGCGATTAGGATTTCGATTGATTACAAGAAAATGCAGTTATAATTTATCGCGGTTGAAGTCTGATGACTAATTATTATAACTGCGAGAAAAAGATCGTTTAATCACAATGTTATGGAACGTTTATACGCCTAACAAGATATAATGACACAGCGAAAAATTTTTAATACTATAGACGATTCAAGATTGTTTGGATTTCTAAGATTTGCTGTAAGATCTTAGAAATTCCTTCAAACATTTGCCACGAGGTTCTAAAGATTGTTAGGGTTCCTAAGATTTTGATGATAAGATTGTCTCCCTACGGAACTCGCGAGTCTTACTTTTGTTTTTGTATTTTAGTTGATGCGCAGAATTGAGATTCGACGAAGATTCTAAATTCATCATCGTCGAACAACATACACTCGTGACAAATTTCCGCGAATATAAAATATCTATATAGAAACAAGACGATAATATAATAAATAATTATATACGCAATTGTCAAATTTTAAGATTTGTTAAAGTGGACCACCTCACAAAGCTTCCACGTTTGAATGTCACAATTTCGATGTTTAATATTTCTTCAAAGTTCCAAATTTGCAAGATTTCTAAAACACCGAAGATTGTCACGCCAAAAATCTGAACTCTAAAGCTTTCAAAGTTCCGCTTGATACATCGAACGATCGATGCAACGCGATCACCGATCGATCGTGCAGTCAGTTGTCTGACCGCGATTGCGTAATTGCAAAACTGACTGACAAGAGGACTTGCTGACTTGCCTATGCAAGTGATCGACTGGAAAACTACTGCAGTAAAATGAGAAATATTGTCGCTTTTTCGTGTGTGAAAAAACGATGTCACCTTGTCGGCACCTGTGAGACCCCGTTGCTTTAATAAATTTACATGTGAATGCTGATTGAGCACTTTTTAAATGCGCGTAATGTTTCTTGCTATTTGCAAATTCTCGAGATTGATATTTGTTGAGATACTAAATGTTATTAAGATATTATCTTTTGAACGTCCTTCGAAATTACTTTTATTCTTCAAATGTGAACAACTTTACATATAAATATTCATCATATTCTTTATTCTTTATTTATTATTGAATTGCGAGTGTTCTAGGCGTGCCTCGTTTCACTATAGTTCATTATAATCACACACAATTCTGATTCTATATAAGTATATAATATACATATAGGTATATAGATATACTATGTATAGAGATGAACTGATTCTAAATGAAAAATAAAATTTGGATTTATGTAAATAATGGTATTCGATATTATTAATATTGCTATAGTAAATATATAGTACTGTCATTTTATTTTAGCATATTTAGTATATCTGGCAAATTATTCATAGATTTTATTATTACAAGTCTTGCGGTAGTATTTGCTTAATTTAGTAAAAGACTTACACAGATAATAACGTCTTGATTCTTCTTTTTGAAAAGCTTTTCTAAATTTTCTAACAATATTTCATATTAAATAATTGCATCATTAAATAATGGCATTACAAGGGGTAGTACTATCACCTCATTTCAATATACATATTCAAATAGCAGATTATCTTTAGTTTACTACAATTTTTTTACTAAATTTCAAAGTGAGCAATGATTCGAATGAATAATAATCATCCACTGCGTGTAGTATAACATTGACTTTCCTTTTTATTTTTTCAAAATGATACGTAAATAATAAATTGCCCATACTTTGTTATAAGATTTCGGTGAAATTTATTCCTAATAGAAAATTTGAGTAGCGGATATTTCCTTTAGAAATTTGTTTAAATTGTAAACGAAAACTAATATAGATGGTACACAATCTTCGCTTCGTTAAAGTATCGTTGAGGGCGGTGAGCTGACCCAAAGAGTTATGGAAACCCAAGAAGGAATCTAATTAAACCGTATAATGTCTTCGTCTCGTTTAGATATGGTCTGAAAGTCGTAAGCCTCAAATGTTAAGAGACAAGTAAATAACACAGTGTTTCTCTTCTTCGTTAAGAACTGCTTAAAAACTAAGAAACTACCCCAAATGTCAAGGTAACCGGTAAAACTGTCTCGTACAAACAGAGTAGCACGATCAGCCCTCATCAGGTGTCCAAGTTTAAATTAGCTTTTATTAACATTAATTATCATCCGGCCGATGTAACGGAAGTGAGAAATAAATAAATAAAACAAAATAGAAAAATAAACCAAAACAAGAAAATAGATTGTCAACAGATTGCAAATGATGAATAAAAGTAACAATAATGAGGAGAGAAAATGAATCGATCGGATAGTAAATAGATCGGATAGTAAAAAGTATCGTAATTTTACTGGCCGACACTTTCTCTCGGTCAAATATCTTTATAATTAGAGAACTGCTGCAGAAAGGAAGTCAGTGAGTCACTTTTTACGTTCATTCAACGAGGTGTAAGGAACGAAACGCTTTTCTCCTATTGCAATTTCGTCAGCGCTGCCAAAGACGTTTTGTTCTCGCTTATTTTATATTAAGTTAATATATATAAAATGTAATTTTTTAAACAAAACTTTGAAGTATCATACACTATTTGGTAAAAGCAATGTTTGTATAAATTCTATGCATCTTTCTTAATGAGAAATTGGTGTACACTGGTTTCATTGGAAGCTAAAATACAAAAATCCTTCGAATCGAGCTGCTATAATTTCTTTTAAAGCAATTTATGTACTAAAAAATTGTCTAGGTTAGATAAAAGATACCTTTAACCGTCCCCATCATAATATTTCCAGTCACAAACTGGTATAAGAAAAGCACACGAATATGCAATTATTCCTGAGAGCCAATGTGTAATGAAATCTTGATACCTTCGTCACAAATTTTCTTAAAATTCAATAATACACAATTACGATAATGTAATTTTCAATTACATGAAAACATCTTCAAATAATACGAAATGATATTACTTCATACGATGAAACGAATCATCAGCTTATCGAACAACATACCTAATAAAAATTACACCTCTAAAACGGGGTTGTAGAATCACACGTTTAACCCTTTTCACTTTTTCAAATATGACTATAGAAAGAAATATTATCAAACCCACAAAAGTGTATTATTCTACACTATGGAATTTTCCAATGTATCAAAAAGCACAACTACACCACCAAAAAAATATTTAAGTAGAAAAAGATCATTTTATCGTTCTGTGTACTTTGAATACCATTTATCCATAAAACGATATTATCTTTAATATATTCTTATCTTTAATATATTCAACTACGAAAATATTCTAAAACGAATTACTAATTTAAATAGCAACAATTCCGTCTTTTAAAAAAGTGATTCATAGATAAATAATTGCAACCTCTTTTTCCCTATCATTACCTTTCAATATTTCGTTTGCTTATCTTTTTACAAACTGAATTGATATAGATGAATTGTGTTATTAGAACTTCCGACGAGTGTGCGACAGTTATCGCGTTACGTTAGATTTCTTGATGCGTTGCGCAGACTATAAATAGTGTCCGCTTCTAGCGACGTTAGTCTCGTCCAAACGACGAACTGTTTAACAGTGTTTTTTAAGCATTTGACGTGGTTGCACTTTATTCGTCCGATTCGCGCAAGGTCGTACAGAGAGTGCCAGTTATTTGAAACAACCGAGTGAACGATCGAAACCGATTTTGAATGTGCGACTAGAGCTTGAAGGTATTTTTTTGCGAAATAAAGAGTCACTTGAATTTTCTCAGTTGCCTGAATGGAAAGCTTCTTCTTCTTAAAAATCATTTTAAACGACTTCGAAAGAAACATTGTCTCTATTACAGTGGATATTTATGCAAATGCGAAACTTTTATGGAGAATCGAATGTTTATGTAAATGCATCCATTTATAGAAAATTGATGAATTTATTCTCACATCTGCTATTAACCTTTATAATGATATGCAATTAGCCGTGCATCATTGCATACTCTGAATATTTTATGCTTTGCGCGTTTTTTAAAATAGAAAAAATTTTTTTAAATAGAAATGCAATTATTAATAATGAATTTCATTGAAAGGAAAGAAATCAATCGAGGAGAGATTTATGAAAAAAGCGTGAATCGAGCAAATCGAACCGGAAGATTCAGTCATAAATAGAACAGTTTCAGTCATTAGCTACGTTTCAATTGATAATTGTAATAGCTGCTAAAGAACTTTGTTAGTTTTGTTTTAATCTAGTTCAATAGTAATTTAATTTAATGGGTAGATTTCAAATTTATATTTACCAAATAAATAAAAATTTCATGGTATTTCAAATAATTGATTGAAAAATACATTTGACACTTATACGTAGGTATATTTACCTTAAACCTATAGACCTTCCTCGATTCTTTTAATTAGAATATCTATTAAGACTGAATGAATGAAAGAAAATTTGACGAAGTGTATGCTGTGTACGACGATCATAGACGCTCTTTTCAAAAAAATGCCAACAGACTTGTTACACAACCTAATATTTATTGTATCTGCTTTAGATTAGTGAGCACATAATTAATTTTTTCAGTTCCTGGCTATCAAATTAAGACTACTCAAAGCTCCCAATATTTTCCACTTTTTTTAATAAAATTCAAAGATACGATCAAACGTAATATGACGATCCATCGATGATCTTTTAAAGAAACGCAAACGAACGTCATCAGACGTTTATCAGAAAACCTAATAGAACATCGATTAAGAGCTAACGTTTCTTCTTTGATAATCTCATCAGATGTAATGAACACGGTACATTTTCCTTCCTAACAGTTTAACTCTGTTTGTCTGTAGTAAAGGAACGTTGAAATACAACTTGGTACATTGTAAATATTTATGAGGGAAATGTAATTAACACAATAGGAAGTAGATATCTGATCGACTCGATGACAACAAGAATTACTACTTACCACTTTGATATTTTTTAAAACGAAACAATAATCCATTAAAAGTCAAGGTTGAAAATTGTGTCAGCGATCGTGTACAAAGAATTTTTCTTGTAGAGGACACGTGAAACCGAACACGCCTGAACGTTTGGACAAATCGCGTTTCAGAAAACATGCAAGTCAAGATGATATCGATTAATTAAGGCTCATCACGTTCAGTTTACATTATCACGTTTTCTCGAGTCTTGTCACGATCGAGATGAAGATTGAATTTGAGACGGTTTCCCGCGGCTATTGGCTGTTTCTCTACTTTGAGTGATTGCGTTATCTTGACAACATCGAAGCGAGTCATTTTTAACTAACTTACTACGAAACTAATTATTTCATTGAAATAAACTCTTTATAGCGACTAAACTATACAATGTATGATAACTTTAACAGTATAGTAAAGTTTCATGAATATACTCGCGCGTAAGGAAAGAAATTAGTGTTATTATTGTTCACGTGTTTTTGGGATAATTAATGCGTTACCAGAGGCTTGTTAATTAATACGAACGCTTATATCGTCTTACTGTTAGACTGTGCATGCATATGGATTTATGACAAAATCTAACGTGCAGAAGTTAATGTTAAAAATCACAGAACATGCATAATTTGCAAAAGAATAGAGAAAATATGTAGATTCGAGTAATTATTAAAAAATCTAATAAGTGAAAAAGATTTCCATGTTCATAACAGTGCGTATTTGTATGTAATATTTTTGAATGTTTGTAAAGATAATAAGGGTTATATCGCTTCGAAAAAATGAAGAAGGTTGTTTCTGATTTTCCGGAAATTAATTAAGAACAAAAAATGAAAAAAGTAGTGTCACCGTGATAATCGATTCTTCTCGAAGGCAATACATGAAAATGTACTTTTTTCTCATCATCATCGTCCTCATAATTTTCCGCAATCCTCTTCTTATTTATCATAATCATCCTCTTATCATCTTCGTAAGAGTTTCAAAGAGTTTTCAAGAGTTAACAAGTTTCGTAATTAGAATCGCGGAAAATTCAATGCTCACTATTAAGTAGAATAGTTATGAAGTGAATTGTACTTAACAGTGTTACTATAAATTCGCTTAATTTACAGTTAGACGCAATTGCGACAATATTAAATCCAATTTCTATACATTTTGGACTTAGATTATACTCTTTCTTCAACAGAAATTTTAGTTTGCAATTTCCACACGAATCTACGGAAATAGGAATAGAGAAAACGATTTTTACTTCCAAGAAATTTAATGTCTGTCGCCGTTTTGCTCTCAACACAAATACTGGGAGCTTACGTAAGATCAACTGTAATACAATATCGGACGAATTATCTCGCAATTTTCTCTTAACTGCGCTTACAGTTGCAACAGTCACTTTTGCTTTCTCCTAAGATTTGCTCTTCCTATTTTGCGTATTTCAATCCTTTTCAATCTGTTCCCGATATACAGAATCAAGATAACGTAAAACGGCAATACAACTGAAAAATTTGTCAACTCGTCCCAACACTACACAATTTGGAAGTTCCAAGCGTCATAAATGATTTTTTTTAGAAAAGGTTTTAAAAGATAACTTAACTGTAATAACTTTGCGTTACCATGTACAATTAATTCAGCTGTTAAATTATCATTTTTCAAAAAATCATAGTAAATATGTATCGTTTCAACAAATAAGAAGACACAAAATTCATCTAAAAGTTATATAGTATGGCATTGTATAATTGTGTATAACGCACTGTTAGTGCTATCGTTATTGCAATGATAATATCCGTATCAGCAATGCTTCCAATAATAATATTGTAACAGTAGTCGAGAAACTAGTACATATCGATATCTCTATTTGGATTGAGTAAGACTAATATCTAGATTTAAGTCTGAAAGATAGCAATATCATATCTCTAATATCTAGATTTACTCCTGAAAGACAGTAATCTTTAATGTTACCAGTATTAATCGATATTACAACCTATTTAACCGAACTTGGCATTTTGAGGCGTTGTACATGTACAAAACTGTAACCGATTAATTAATTCCTTAACGATCGAATATTCAGAGAAATTTATGTATTTAGATGAATCTATGTATATTTTGTATTTGACGATAATACAAATATATATATATATATTAAATATAAATATATAAACGAAAAAAATCTTTATAAAGGAAGAATTATTTTCAAAATGATTCGCTTCAAATTCTTCGTTATTTTATTGTTAAAGGATTAACCGCTTGATGCACATTTCCTAATATACGGTGACATAAAGTGTTTGTAATTAAGAATTTATCGAATTATTTTAACCGTCGATATTTACAGATTCAAGATACTTATTTTATACGATAAAGGATCTATCGTATCTCGTAAACGATAAGAATCTTACATACGTGGTGAAAGATTTTTATCGGGTAGTTCAAAAATAATAAGAGGACAATTACGATGAATAAAAAATCTCAGATATCGAACATCCATTTGCGCAGCGAGTTGTTTTTGGGAGCTAATCTGTTGCGAATAGTCAATTCTAAAAAATTTAATCATTTCCATTAATAAACCAAGGAAGAATGTTTGCGTTAAAGAATTGAACATCAGCAATTCGCTAGTGGAAGAAACCGAAAACTTGCATGAAAATTCTTGGAAAAATTGAAAAGGCGTCTCGAGACTGCCGATAATAATCGACCTCTTAACACGAGAGCTGTTAATTATACGCTCTGCTCGATGGCGCATCATCGCGTTACGTAACGAAGAAACAAAAATTAATGTTTTTTTTTTTAGTAATACAGTCGCGTAACGAATAACTCGACTAGACGGACAGCAGAAACTTTTAGTAATTTATTCGAAACCGCCACCGCTGTCCGCTCGTATTCGCGTGCAAATACATGGTTCGGGAAGCACCGCGGAAGTCATTCAAGATAAATATCGCGTTGCCGTAGTAAATAATTTGTCGCGAGCGTTTTGTATTCGAAAAACACCGGTCGACGTTTATCGCATGCAATTTTCGTGGGCGAAAATTGCGATGCGCTCAACGTCTCGCATGTAACGGAAGCTCGTGCCCGCAAACTCGTGGAAAAACGAAGAGATCAACGTAAAAGAGGCGTTGATGTTCCTTTATTGCACTATAAAGTTAATTTTCGCGTAGGAACACGGAAGCCGATCTTTTGTTACGGCAAGCAATATGGTAATGAAGGGTATATACACCTACGCATACACATACAAGGCTTCCGGTGTTTCTGTATGGTTTTGGAATGGAAGGATAAATGGTTAGGAAACTGAATACTGGTTCTTGGTAAATGAACTGATAAATTGAGTATGAAATATAACGTGCGTACGAATACATAAGCTTCTTAGAATTCAAGCTGGTAGACTTCGCCTGTTGTACGTGTCTCGATTATTAGTCATACATGTACAAATTATCGGTACCAATAGATTGCCTTACATAATCGGAACGGGTCTCGTAATAAAACGAAAAATGAAATTTAACAAGGAAATGTTACATATAAGGCACAAATTATCCGATTATCCTATTATAAAAGCAGAGTCTATAACTATCAACTTGTTACTGGTCGATTCAGAGTCCAGGACTCTCTTAATACGATATACTTTTATTGCAAGCAACAACTAATCACAATTAATTCAAAATTTGTATCAGTTAAAATTAGCTTGTAATTCGACATCGATCAGATGGAGATATATTATATCTATTACATGAAATATATTATATGTAAACTTACTCCAATAACGTTCTCAACAATTCTAATTTGTCAAATTCCACGAATTCATCGCACAATTTCTAAACTAATTTCTCTACGAAACTGCATTTCATTTCAGCATAAATGTTTTCCTAACATATCCAGTTGTACTCTTTAGATCTTTCTCAGACGTCATTCAATAATTGTGACGAATCAATAAATAGCTTTTAAGTGCCAATTACTTGCTAATGGACTGCCTCTCTCGATAAATTCAGTAACTACTAGTTACTGAATTTTCCAAGATGAATATGACGGATGAATAATAAATATGCAATACATGCATACATACATATATATATATATATATGTATTTTTTGTATATTAGCTTTAAAAAACAATTTAAATATATAAAATAAATAACAGACGATTAAAAATTTTCTAAAGGTGAAACAAAGTTTTATTCAGCTTTCGCTTGAGTTACAAATTTTCTAGAAAAATATGCATTTCCATACATATCTGCTGTTTACTCATTATGTTGCACTACGAGTAAGTTATCGTTGGAATTGAATCCAATAAGGAAGTTACGTGAGTCAAATATGATGAGGGGCGGGAAAAAAGTGAATCAATTGCGTGGATAGAATATTAATTCTAAATAGAATGAATAAGAATTGATTAAGAAGCTCTGTGGCATTTTAATTTCAGGAACTAACCATTTATTACTCCAATTTAGAGATCACATATCTATATACCCGTATTTTATCAATTCTATTTCACTTGCTTCGTTGGTAGACCCTTATACCAATTTTAAATGATTCGTTAATCAAATTTTTTTAGATAACAAAATAAAGTGAAATTTATTTCCGGCTTCCAGATTAAAGTACAAATTTGCATGGATCATAATTTCTCTCTACCGTACGTAATCAAGTTCTGATTTTAATCTAATTATAATATGCATAAAGAAAAGAGTTAAATTAGAGCTTGTGTATAATACATATAACATATAAAAAACATAATATTGTAAAGCAATAGGTGAAAGATAGATTATAAAACAGAGGCGTGTTTAAAGATTAAAATGCACATAGTGACGGATTAGTAAAATAAACGTCGTCATAAACGTGAGTACTAAATCTTCAAATGACTTGCACAATATTTTAAAATATGTAACGCTTCAAACAGTAGACCCTGAATTATTTCCAAACATACTTACAGCTGCTTCAACGATCTGTTTAATTAACATATTCACGATAACATCAGCTTTGTTTGCTTACTCTGAATTATACGCAAATATTGAACTTGGTAATAACTTCGAAGCGCGATTAAGTTCCTTCCTCCCACCGAGTATTACGGTGTAACGAATTTGGAAATCAATTTTCGTTGTTCTTATCATAGCTTAGGGAATCGTATTAAAAAATGGCTGAAAGCTTCGATACTTATCACGTTTAGTTCGATGAAAATGCGACGCATTTGAAAATACACAATGACTTACGACGGGTAACTGAATAGATAATTGTGTAGATATCGTCGAATTTGTGTACTACTTTTGTGTCATCCACGTAATATATTATTTGAAAATATTGCATTTTCAACATTGTATTTTTATAATTGTTTTTCTTTTCTTAACAAAATTCCAAAAACTAATTTGTGTTTTTTTAAACAGAAGATATCTTTCTCTATTAATATCTTTTTCTTAAAGTACAAAATTTTTTTAATTTCTAGATTTTTAAATTGGTTTAAAAATTACTTTCTTTACTGAAATATATCCAAATTATTTACACAATATCTCTCCCCCCCTCTCTCTCTATCTCTTTAATATGGACTTTGGTAATGAGACCTTTCAAATTCGAACGCACACTCACCAATTTAATAAGTAACTTTTAAATACCTAGCTTAGGTAAGATGAAAGCGCAAATGCGTTTCAAATGCATTTCATATGTGTTTAAAAAGAGGTAAACACATTAACGAAACCCAGTATCTTACGAGCACTTAACGATACGGAATGAATAACGTATTCGCGACCTGTAATTTCGCTGACTAACTCAGAAAAGTTATAAAATCAAAATTAAGCAAAGAATTTGAAGTTTGTTCTAATAAATCTTACGTAAGCTATAATGTTTAATATTATTAATAATTTAATAATAATAAATAAATCATAAGAATTTTATTTAATATAATCTAACGTATTTAGTCTATAAGCTTTATATCGAATGACTTCCTTCAGTCACTGATAATTAACCGGCTTGACCTTACTTTAGCTATGAAACATGTAACAATAGGGAAATACAGACGACTTTAAGAATTTACGATTGAATCGTTACTTCAAAAACATATAGATAAAAATAAATGTGAGCTGACGAATTGTTTAGAATATATGAGCATAACAAACTATTATATATATATATATATATATATATATATATAACAAGAACGTTTTGCAAGTAATATATATCCCTTTATATAGAAAATAGACAAAAGATATAGAAATACTGAATATATTGCTTGATCGCTATTAATGACGTTTCCAATCTTTTTCGCCATATTTTTCCAGATATATTTACTTATTTATATAAAAAATTCTTTAAAAAGTCTTTGTGAAGACTTCAAGAGAGCAGAAATTATCCACAAACTCTAGACCCTAAATACCCAATTACTAACTAAATACCCAAAAGCAAAAAGAATGGCGGTACGTGCAAGAGAGCGTGCAAATACTTTACAATAACTAGGCAAAATAACGAATTGCTATACATTGTTTATGTAGCCTTAAGCGGCTTGACGCATACGTTCGTTTCCATTCTTTACTTATATCGTTAGGCGTATAGACGATGCAATACGCTATGGAACACGCTCCGTATGCATGGTAATTCGATGATGCAATTTTTTTCAAAATTACCAGCACGCAGAATTACGCATATACGCGCGCGTTTATCTGTCTCGATCGCATAGCGTAACTCGAACTATAAAACTGATTTACATTTCATATATGCGTCGAGACAATAGACAGATAGTTCATCGATACTTGGAATCGAATCGTTTAATTAGCTTTAATTATATATGTTTTCTCTTCCTTAACCGTTCCATTCGAATGTTAGCCTTCTATTTAGCAAAAATCAACTGATTTAAAGCTCGATGAGGAATAAAAGATTGCAATAGTATACGACGACGACCCGATGTACACTACGTACACATACGTATGTCCACATTACGTGGTCATAAATTGTAAATATCACAAAAAGATAAATGAATGTTACTGATAAGCGTGTTATCACTTCTACTCGACTGACTTTGGCTTTTATTCGTATCTCTAATACGAAACATTCAGATTCGTAATTAACTTTGGTCTAAACCGTACTTAGAATATTGGGTCCTCCAATAGACGGGAAAATATATAGGCATTAGTACGTACGTACGTGTTTTTTCATCTATGTAAGTACTTGAATGAAAACAGAAGCCAGAAGAAACGAGTGAGTTGTAGAAAAACAATTATTCTCGTCATAGTGGAGGCGTTAAAAATTATGCAATTTCTGAGAGCAAGATGTTATTACAACTGTTACAAGTGACTGTAAAATAGATAACTAACGTGATGTGGAATTATTTATTAATCGTTTTACGACAATGGTTTTGTGAATAACGTGCTTCTGATATGACAAGATAAGTCAAGGCTTATAGAGAACTTCAACGCTGCAAAGATAACATCTTGCGAAATTTGAATACAATAGTAACATCCAAGGAAAATAAAAAAAATAAAGGGAAAATATTGCAAGTATGCTGGAAGAAGATTGATAGATCATATTTACCGATTTTCACGCGAAACAATTTTAACATCGAACGTATTGTCAAACAATCGTATACGTATTATCAAAATTTGTTTCTATAAAATAATATCAAATTATTCTGTAACGTGTTTGTTCGTAAGATAACAGAGATAAGAATAGTATCCGGAAAAATAATCTCTGATATTTCTAATATCGAAGTACTCCACTTTAACCATCTAGTTACATAAAAATGAAAACATTTTTCACACAAATAATCTCACTCAAATAAATACACAATGATGACGTAATTGGCTGATTGTAAGAAACAGAAAAATAGATAATGCGGCTAAAAACATAATTTACTATTCACTTTCCTAACTAGAATATTATTTAATCAATTAACGAAGTCCTTTAGTCCGAAAATTCTATAATCGCGAATTTCAAAATTAATTGCAAATCATTCATTCTTCTAGACACAAACATAACATTATTTATCTTATTATAAATTAAACGACATGTTAAAATATAGCTCATCCATAAATAAAAAAATCATTATGTCCCGATTAATAAGTTAATTTTTATATGCAATAAAATGTATTAGGTGGAGCATTAAATTCATTAACGATTTGTTGAAAGAACAACATCTCTCTCTCTCTCTCTCTCCCTCTTTCTCAGCAAAAAGTAATTTATTTATCTCATTTCGCTATAAATTTATGTCTTTTATGAAAAAAAAATTTAGACACGCGTAGTTTTACAGTATTTTCATAATATTTTTCGAAATGCAAACAGTAATGGAAAGCGCGTGAAGTTATTACTCAACCCAATAATAGTTTTCCTTAAACTCAAGCAAAAGCAGGTTTCAATATCTACAAGACAATAATGAAAACCATCAAATATTCTTTCAGGTAAATAATGTACCCGTCGGACGAGCCATTATCAGTTCAAAAGTTGGACGTGCTTTTAAGGCAAAGTCTTGGTAACGATCTTCAAATAAAGCATGTTGAATGGAAGCCTCTAACCGCGCCAGGCGAGAACTTTGGAAGCATCATGCTGGCCATCATTGTCACTTTAACGCGGTCAAGCAACAAAACGGAGACTCTTCAGCTGGTCGCGAAACTTCCACCCACTTCCGCCTATCTATTGGGCTTGTTCAACAGTCCAGTGACATTCAGGAAGGAGCTACAATTCTACAGCGTGATGGTAAAGGAATTCACAAACCTTCAAATAGAATGTGGTGTAAACGAAAAGGACGTGAGAGATCTGGTACCAAAGTTCTTTGGGGGAAGACTAGGTTTGAAAAACCCAGAAGAATTTGACGAACAAGCTGCTATCATTTTGGAGAACCTGAAATTCAGTGGCTACGATACGGGCGATCGAATCTTTGGACTGGATAAGAAGCACACGGAATTTGCAATCGAATCTCTAGCCAAGTTACACGCTCTCGCCATTGCTTTAAAGATGAAGAAACCTCAGTTATATGAAAGAATGGCGGCAGAAGTGTTTTTAGACGTTTCGAATGAAATCACAGAAAAGTGTGTGAAGGACATGTTTGGGAAAAGTAAATCGGATTTAGAGAGCATGGAGGAAATTAGACCGTATTTAGATCGAGTTAATAAGACCATAGAGTACGGTCTTGAGGCAAACAAAAATCTTAAGAAAGCGGAAGAACCTTGGGCGACATTTGTTCACAGTGACTTTTGGGTGAACAATATGATGTTCCGACATGATGAAAAAGGGGAGCTAGTTGATATGAAGATCGTAGATTTTCAATTATCCGCATACGATTACGGCATGAAAGATCTGATCTTCTTTCTCGTGTCGAGCGCGAACGAAGAGATTCTGGATAACAAACTGGACTATATGTTTGACTTGTATTATTCTTGTTTCGTTAAAATGTTAAAGACGCTAAAAGTAGACACGGAGAAATTTTCCAAGCAGAAGTTCGACGAAATTCTGAATCGTTGTGGGCCTGTAAAATTCAATCAATGTATCATGATGGCCCAAGTGATTCAGGCACCTAAGAAAAGTATCTCAGAGTCAAAGAACGTGGAGGGTAACAATGTTTTCATAGATATATCTGATAATGTAATATATAAACGAAAATTATTGCACATTGTAACTCTATTCGACAAAAGGGGATGGCTACTTAAATAATGTTGTTGCTATGTTTTATCTTGTTAAATAATTTGTTATGAATTGAATGGTATTTTTATACAGGATAAAAAGTACAAAATTTATTGTAGATAATGAATGTTGATATATGATGTATTGTTAAAATTTATATGATAAATTGTGTATAATATATAAAAGTGTATATAGAATTTTAAAGATATCAGAGACTTTTACAATTTAAGAATTTAGTCTTAAGAAAACACCAAATATGTTCATATCAGCCCTAATATTGTTAAGCTTTAAAAATTAACTAGTTGTTTAAAAGTCAAATTCGAAGAAAGTGTTTATTTTATGAAACTGATTCTGTGCATCATGTTGTTTTGCACGTAGATATACTTCTTTTTCGAAATAAAAGACCTATTTTATTACATTAAAATAATACAAATAAAATGTATTTTCTAATGAAGCCCCATGAATAATGAAACAATATTCTGAAGTTCATTATCGTTCCTTTCTTCTAATTTTCTAATTTATATCGTAATTACTATTGTATCGTAATTCTGAAAAGTTTTTAAAGATTTCTAAAGATGAATCGAGCAGAAAGTTATTTCGTTTCGCATCGATTTGCCCCGGCGAAACCCGATATAATGACACACATTTTATATAACATGACATTGAAACGCATCAATCGAAACTAATTTTCATTCTCTCGATGAGTCGAGTTAACTATGTTGAAACAATAAATAGCCAATTACAGCGAATACCAGTGCCTCGGTAATTGCAACTGACATTTATGTAAACCATGTTTGTTAATAAAATAAAAAAAATGAAATATAAACAGCAAGCAATAATTCAGGATATATTCGTTGACAGCGAAAAATAATAGAAACAGCAAACAGTAACTGGAAATACATTCGTTTATAACTTAAAGAATAATAATTTTCTGTTTTAAATTCCGGTAAGTATGTTAACACGACAATGTTTATACAGATTACTTCGTTTACGTAAAATGTGCAGACTTTTATGTTTCTCAGAATATCCTAAAATTGTTTGAACAGGTGACTCTATTCTACGAAACAGGAAAAGAAAAGTACTCACTTCTAACAGATCCGCCACCGTGTCAGGTAGGTTGAATTCCCTCACAACACGTAGTCGCACCTGCCTATTAATTTCGTGTCGCGATGAGAGCGGCAAACTGATAGCCCTCTGACAACTGGGAGATTGCCTCAATTTCTGCTCTCGCTTCAGCATAGCTGCCAAGGTCGCGGAATCTGGAACTTAAATAGAACACATAACAAATACCCATTCTCCTTTTGGAAGAGAATTCCTCCATATCTTATCAAAACAATAGAACAGTAAAACAGTTTGATAAGAAAATAGCGATCAAAATACCTGGAAACGCCGCGGCGAGAACATCCACGCCGGCTGTACCCATTGGTCTTGGTTTCTCATCAACCATGTACAAGGCATCGGGAATATCGGCTACGTACCGTGGCCTTCGCAATCTCACTAAATCTGCTTCTTGGACCATTTGTTCCTCAACTAAAGACTGTAAAAAGATTTGTTTATCTTAGATTAGAATATATCAGCACGAACTTATTTTGTTGTATCGTGACAATTATTGAAAGATATATAATAATCTGTAACAGAAGGACTGATAAGAAATGATTTGAATAAATCATTTCAGTTCAAGAAATATTTTTGTATATTGATTCCTGTTGCAATGTAGAAATTTTCAAATTAACAATTTTGTTTACAATGCTCTATATGATAATTAATAAGCACCGCTCTCAAAGTATCTCTATGGATTTAAATGATAAGATTAATAAACAACGTTGTCATCGATATAAAATAATTTTCATCGTAAATAATCTTGCAGAATAAAAATAAGTTTGTTTTTATTCGATACATTTGTTTTAGCAATGAGATTAATTTTCGTAAGGAACTCGTTTCTTTTTTAAATAAAAATTATGTTTACCTTTATTTCCTCGTAATAAGGCATGAACAGGCGTGGCCTTACAAAAAATCCATTTTTTTTCCCTCCCCTTATCCATGCATTCATTCGTAAATTCTCCCTCTCATCTCCTATCATATGACTCGGTGGAGTTGAAACTAATCCTCTTCTAATAGCCTAAACACATAAAAGTTTCATTGAGCATTATATGAAGATGGGTATCTATATTTGAGCGAGTTTAATGTTTCGTACTTGAGCCAGCGCTTCACTATTTGGGGGTAATATGTGATCCATTCTGACAAGTGGTAGAAGTTCGCTAAGTATCTCTCGCAACTCTATATCGCTTAGATCCCTTTTCTTCAACCCCTTTCTTGTTACAGAGTGCACCGTATGACTGAGCAAATTTGGTTCCCGATCTTCCATACGACGCACCAATTCTTGTTCCCCCCACTTGAGTACCGCCTGCAGTATTTCAAGTTCGCTCGCTTGCAAAAAATGACTTTGCAAAACGTTCGCCAAATGTACGTGATCCAATTGATGGAGAATAGAAGAAGAAGCGACTGGCTGGAATTCCTCTCTTAAATAATGTAACGCTTGTCTATGTACCCATGCCGATCCATGAGGTTGACTACCCCACCTGTAAAAATATAATTGGAAATTGATTAAGAACAATGAATTCTTGAAAGGTGCATTTCATTTAATAAGGTTTCAAATTATGGGAAACTCACTTCAAAACAGTTGGCAGCGATTCCAATGTAAGGTATTCTAAAATAAGATCTTCACAACCCTGTGACAATATATCTAATTCCAAAAATCTGCCGATTTGGTACAATTCCATCGCTTCTTCTAAGGGACTTGGTCGAACACGTCCAGTATGAGTAAGAGCCTGAACCTGAGAACAAACATATCGACAAGAATAATTTACAATAGAACGATAAATTACCTTTCTTGAAATTATTAGTAGAACTTTCTTATTTAAATAATAAATAAAGTACTTTAAAAACAGCAACAAATATTCATATAGACGTAAGCTACATTTGGTTTTGACTCAAAAAATTAGTTAAGGTATATTTATGGGAAACAATATAATTACCTCTCCAAGACTACCAGCGCTGTTCCCGCAACCATTACCTCTCATAATTAACGATAAATCAACTGTATCTAAATACACTGCATGTAACAATACTCTGGCGTATCGTTTGGGTATTACACTCTCATCCAAAACTATTCTAGTGGGTATATGAAGCGCTCTTTCTGTGTGATCTTCCCCAGATCTAGTCCGTCTTTGTATTAAGTTTCTGAAGAACGGGGATCTCGCAGAAAGTATCGCTTTATGACATGGCAGTTCTAACTTTGGCCGGAATCCATATTCTGAACTTCCACTGTCTGGTCTCTGGTAATCACTGTCCGATGTGAACACTAACGCAGCGTCCGCGTAATCACCGGTGTCCAGCAGATATCTGAGATCATGTTCCAGCGGATTCGGTGTACCGAATTCTTCACTCAGTCGTCGCAAGAGATTCGCCTCCAGAGCTGCATCGTGTGGACAAATATCACCAGTGTAGAGATATCGCAATAATGCTGAAAACATTTGTACTTCGAGATTCGGTGTTCTCAGCTCCAAACATATTCTAGCACCGTATCCTACGATTCAATAAAATTAAAATTAATTTTTTTAATTCAATCATCAAACGATTAACGCGTTCACTGCAGCACCGATGTAGAGCATAAATTAAAAGATACAGAGCTCAGAAATAATCTCGCATAATAATTCCTATAAATCATATACGAAAGTTACAAATGAAAAACATAATACGTCACATTTCCTGTCTTTTATAAAAGAGCGATTTTAAAATTCAATATGTTGATAACCACTTCCACGTCAAAACTACCTTTCCATTTGATTTTAAAATTATACGCATTTTTGTTATCTTCTTGAACATTTAAAAAATTATAATTACTTCATATCTATATATATGCAGAATGATAACCAAGCTAAAGTAACATGACTAGACTAATATTAATCGTTTTTTACAAATTATCGTGGATGAATCATTTGCTTTCAAAATCTATCAATTGTCCTTTTCTTCTACTATTCCATATCCAAATAGATTCTTTTAGTTTTTTAAACGACATAAAAATAAAAAGATCAAGAAAAATGATCTTATCATTGTAGTATCGTAAAATAATCGTGTAAAACTCAATGAACTTGTAAGGAGTACGAACTACAGTGCAAGTAAAAGTAATAGTACTGACGGGCCAGAAGGGATGAGAAATACCCATGGGTCATCGGACTCAGCCATATGTCCGCAGCCCTTTCAGAAAAGGGGGTACCTGGAAAGGCGAACGTGACCATATTTGCTTATGGACGACTGTAAAAACGTTATGTGGTGGGAATACGGAAACCGTTAAAAAGGGACGCTTTGGTGGAAAAAGTTGTTACTGTCATTGTTTGACATGAGTTGTGAGTTGTCATTAGTCGTTACGAGTTGATTAGTTGTATTGATTTAGTTGTTCTAGTTGTAATAAATTAATTTATAAAGAAATAGTTTTAGTTAAATAATTATAGTTTTCTGTTCTATCATTTGTAAATACATATATAAAATAAAATCACTATAATCTCTGGTGGCTCGAGCCGGGATTGCAGAAAACAGAAAACTATTTTAACGGTTTCCGTACTCCACCACGCACGCGTTTTTACAGTCGTCTATGACCAAACATGGTCACTTTCGCCTTCCCTGTTACCCCCTTTTCCGAAAGGGCCACGGACATGTCGCTGAGCCCGATGGCCCATGGGAGTTTCCCATCCCTTCTGGCCTGTCAACACCTTCACTTTTACCTGCACTGTAGTTCGTACTCCTTACAAGTTCATCGAGTTTTACACGATTATTTCACAATACTACATCATATTTCTTACATGTTATCTTCATATATAAAATCTTACGATATAAAGGTAGGATATATATAAAAATTACTTACTTACATACAGATAATAAGTAATAGACAAGTAGTAGTACAATAGTAACAAGCAGTGAACGTGTTAAATTATTCCAAAGAAAAGAAGAATTATATACCCGGGCATCCAGCCAGTAAATCCCTAAAGTAGGGACAACGGGCTGACAACAGGGCTCTGTGAACAGGGAAGCAGGCTCCTCGGTAGACGAGATCCACATCAGAACAATGTTTATAGTCGTACAACATCGACAAATCCTGTTTGTATGTGGCAGCCGGTGGTCTGGCTAATTCGGCTTGAACATGGAGATCCTTTAATGCAGCCAACGCCTCGTACTCCTCCAAAAGCGCCGTTGCCTCTAAATGGCTCCATGTTGAGACCAAATCTCGGATTATCCTACCATGGTCGCAGGCCTTTGAAGACCGACGTCTTCGAATGAATTTCTTCCGTAAAGTCGCAAACCCCGTCATTTTCTTCTTCTTTTCCCTGCAAGTGGACATACGATTTTTATCAATCCCATAATCATTAAGCTGAGATCAAAGAGCTCATTAAAGCGCTGCCAAAAGATACTCGCAGCTGTGCGAATATCGTTAAAATGAGATCTTTATAGTGTGCAAATCTATCAGATGAAGAGAAACGGAGCGACTCAGATAACTGAATCCAATGTTAAATGTTTAAATACCTGATAGCAATGCCATGTTGATCAGGTGGATTACCAGAAGATGAAAGTCTAGCTGCTTGGACCGAATCTCCACCTACACTGGTAATGCTTGACGATGCAGAAGCACCCATTCTATGTATCATGTAGGAAGCATCTCCACGCCGTCTTTTTACGAACCAGCAATCCCTTTTATCGGAATTATCAACCTCCTTTGGTCGTCTACGTTGCAATACACACGGTGTCAAAATTCGGAATACATTCATTGCTCACCCAGACAACAGCCTGAAATCATTGTGCACCTTTTATACGATAAACACATCTCCTTAATTTCACTCGTGTTTATCACGCGTAATTACCACGCTCGAACTTGGAATATTGTTTTCCAAAATTGTTTATGAAAATTTATTCGAAGGTCTCTCTTATCTTTTAGTAATTATTAGATATTTTAAACTTAAACTTAATTTCAAATTAAATTTATAAATTACATTTTGTCAGAATATTAACACGTTTCGTATCATAGGAAGATTAGTATTTTTTGATCAAATTTTTATTCATTTCTCAAAGAGTACCTGTTTTTAATAGTTATTTTCATTTGTCAAATAGAAATTCCCACTGAAAATATGTTCAAACATTTTGTTTTCCATTAATAATGGATAAACATTGCGCGATATATAAATTTTATACCATATTTAATATTTTTATCTAAACTTTTAACGATCTGCAGATAAATCCTAAGAAGGATCTTCTTCTTTAGATTCATTTCGTTTAAATATTTTAATCACCTACACGTGAGACAAAACATGTTAAACATCCACTTCAGCGCATAAAAATACTTTAATGATAAAAAACGAAAATATTATTTGCAAAAACTTCTTATTCGATGTTATTTTATTGAAAAGTTTACAATGTCTGCGCTGGACAAATGTTTTGTTATAAAACTGCTTTCCGGTCTCGTTCTTATCTAAGTCCACGCAGACGGGTCACTTTAAACATTGACCAAATATGCGATCGTGCATTTCAAGTGATGATGTAAAAAAGAAAATATGGTAACTCGGAAAAAAGTAATTATCAGTTGCTAATTTATCTTAACATACGCACATACAGACATCGAATCTTTTTTGTTTTTTTTTTTTAATATTTTTCTTCCTTTCTATTTGTTTTATTATACACGGTATTCATTACCTGTACATATTTATTAAAATGTTGGAAACTAATGCATATCAAGGTCAATATTTCAAAGCAACGATGTCAAATGCATTCTCGTTTTCCGTGGACAATTAAAATTTTTACCATGCACAACGATCGGTTCTATATATACTACCTAAAAAATTCATTTCGTCGAATTTACTGCCTACAAGAAAGACTTGAATTATTTTAAACGTCTTCGAATGTATATCGTTCAAAGTGTTTTTTATTTATTCATTGTGTTGCTCCAATTTTTTCATTTATAAAAAGAGAAGAAAAAAAAGGAACGTGCAAGTACGTGACGAAACGATTTACGTAAAAATAACGAAAGTTGCTGATCGCATCTTAAACTTTCACTTTCTTAGCCAACATACGATATTTACCTAGAAAGTGCACTGCATTGAATTCGGAAGCGCCTTTTAAATGGATACGCTCAATGCTCGATACATTTTTCATCCATTTCCGACGAAATTATCGAGGCTTGAAATGAACAAATTTTTGGAAGTCATCAAATGCTGAATGACATATTAAAGTCATATAATAATCTTACGAGGATTATTCTTATCAAGCTGTTCTAGGAAGTAAAAATTTCTTTTTAAAACTCTCCAATTTGCCTCATCTATGCAAAAGCTTTGGAAATAAGCACTAATCTCTATTAAAAGTAACTGCTCGCAGGCAAGTGCAATGAAACAAATACTTTGAATTAGCTTAGTAGCAGAATATTGATAACACTGATGTATTTGTGACCTCTTTGGACTAGTTTCTTTTATTATATAATGTCACAAGTGTACTAGTGCAGTTGCAATCTTTATTTGATTATTTTATGTGACAGATATGATTCAATGATGAAACCGGTTTTCCCGAATGCTATACAAAGCATCTAAATGCTGTATAATAATCATAAGCGTCTATTACATTTGAATGTAAAAAATATTCAAGTGTAATATTTTAATTGCAACTATTAATTATTATAGATACACCTTCTTGCATATTCTGGTATCTTTAATGATAAGAATAAAAATATTTACAATATAATGAATTAAATAAAAGGTCAATGACATTATAAAGCTGAGTGCATGAAAATTACATTCATTAATTTATGCTAAAGATGAAATGCTAATGCCAATGGCAATCCTAATCAACTTTGCCCTTTGAAACTTAAAATAAGCAGTTGGAAGTACATGGAACAAAGTACAACCTTATTCCAACAGTTATAAATATCTAAATGACCTTTAATATTTAATCTACTTTACATACAAAAAATGATATCATTAAAGAAAGTGAGTATTAAAAATCTTACTGCCAAAGTGCTATCGAAGCTTACAAAATATATTATTTTTAAAAAATGTGTTACTTATATATTAATATATACTATATAATATAAATAAAAATATAAATTCGAATATACTTTTTATTATTACAATCACATTTGGTTCCATAATATTTATTATGTATTTAGCTTATTGTCACTTATATCCTTTTACTAGATACTTTTTTTGTAAACATATATGCAATACACAATTTTTAAACATATTTATATACAAATTCAAAGTATAAGTAGAGCATTCATTTACAAATATCAAAATGGGTCAAAGTATTCCATCCCATATTTACATAAGCATAATTCTAAAGGAACATATCATACACAATTAAAAATTATTTTGCTACAAATGCATTTCTCAAATATACTTTTTTTACATTTAAATATACGTCAGTACGAAATATAACTAATTCATTAAAACACAGAGACAATTAAAACCAAATATAAATCAAACAATAACTAATAACTGTAAATATATATGTAGATTCCTATGTACCATAAAAATATATTGCTTTCATTTCAAAATAAAAATAAAGCACTTATAATTGTAAAACCCAATTGCACTAACACACTACGTCAAACGAATATAACACAAAATGCACTAAAAAACACTAATTCGACATAGTAAGGGTGAAGAACACAACACAGGAGAAAATAAAAAGGCAGAACACCCAGTAACTCCATTACAAAACAGTAAGTCAGAGGACTTCTACTGACAGTAACACATCAATAGGTCAATAGTAGTCAGCTGAGCTATGATTGCAATCGCGTTACGTGAACAATGCGTATGACGTACGTCTCGCAAGTTCAGTCACCTCTGCGATTACGTGGGAAAAAAATAAAGAACAAAAAAAAAAGAAAGAAGAAAGAGCACATATCTAATAACGAACGTGCAGATATACGTGGTAGACGATAATATCGAGATACAATGAAATCTTAAATAGAGATATAATCACAGAGCGCGTCGGGAACGTCCAGGAAGCACGGAAGTGTCTCGTTACCTGGATATCTCGGGTGCATGCGTTCCATCCATTATTTCCATTCTCGAGGAACTTCCTTGAATTCAAACTGGCACAAGTAATCATCACAAAGCGCGACGGCCATGTTTATGCTCGTCAACTTAGTCTGCATGTAAATAAAAGTTAATCGCGGCACGATATGTATCATCTGTACCTCGCATTTCTGTATTAACGAAATCTATGAGACAGGTTTACGAGAGACGAGTATTCAGACACGTTAAGTAAATAGAGCCGTACAGACGACGACGCATTATTGGGAACACAGAAGACCGTCTGGTCGCACGAAAACAAACCTCGACGGCAGTCATTGCTAACTGTAATGAGCTCGACGATAGGCGAAACGAAAATAACACGGAACGTTAAAAATAATGTGTGAAATAGTATTGTTTACGTTCACGACGCTTTCACAGATAACAGTATCGTTTAAGGCATACACACAGTGAAGGAATTTTTCTGACACCGAAAGATTTATATTACATCTGATCATGCGCGAATACACAATTTCGCGATGAAGTGCCCCATGACCAAATCTTGGCGGAGTTGGAGCGATAAAGAGGTTAGGTTTACTGATCGTTAGTGGCAGTGGCAATAAAATGTATTTCTTTGATATCACCGAAGAATAACGCGGTTTGTTTTTGTTTAAACGAATTCCATGGAACGGTTGTTACGAACTGTTACCCTGCGTTTCCATGGAACTAATAGATTCTTCACTCTAAAGGTGGAGCCACAATGGACGCGTTCGCAGCGTCATCTCCAACGAATATTCGATTGGAATTGGAACTAAATTTGCTTCAAGCGCAGAGGAATGAATCGTCTAGGCTGGTAACAGTCAGATCTCGACTGAATCGTGCACAGTCAGGTGTTAAAAAAAGCGGGAGAGAAAGTGAGAGGTTCGCATGCTGTGTTATTCAACTCTGACGTAGGTGTCAAACGCAATTTCGATTTCGGGAGTAGACGTCCTGCGAAGGGAAGACTATTGTTTGTAAAATGCAGTAAGTCTTTTTAGCCGTTTCTCGTTGAATCATCATAAATGCGTGTCTAGTCATTTGATATTTTCTTTATCATATAGATCATTTTCAATTTTGCAATACATCTCCATTTCGGCAATAAAATCTTTTAACTCTGTAAATATCGATTTTGGCAGATACAATCGACTAACTGCGATCCATAAATACATTCTTGCTCGTGAATCACGAACACTTTGTTTGCATACAGTTTTGTTTTCGTTTTCGTTGACTCAAGCGATATTGCATATGTATATGTACAGCTGTTATAGCGTAGTTGGATCCATTGATTTGGCGCGCTCGAATATTTTACAAGTTGTTGTCCTTCTAAATATGTTTCAAAGTCTCTTTCAGAAATGTTTATATAAACGTGAATTAACGCGAGTACAGAACAAGCTATTTACATGAAATACTTTTGTAATGCAAATATATCATTTACGTAAGCGATAAAATTTTATTTCGCGAATAAAATGAATAAATAAATAACGTAATTTTTAATTTAACGCTTATTGCGAAAATGTAGATTAATTAATATTGATTAATATTGCTCTGTATTACTCGACATTATGCATGTTTACATCACTAATGTAATTTGAAATTATTTTAACAATATAAAATTGTAAATTTGCAAATAAATAGATTTCATCTACTTTTTCTGAATTAATTCTAATTAATTATTTGAAAATCTTAAATATTAATTATTTTGTTAGCTTAGATTTTTTAATGTTTTTGTATTAAGATTTTATTATACTCATGTTGCAAATTTATATTAAGCACACTTTTGTAATGTATAAAATGAATTAATAATATATATAAACACTGCTTACTGCAATATTGCACTTTATATATAATACATATAATTTAAGGTATTTGAACATGATGCAACATCGTATGATGTAACTTATAATTTATGAATTGGTAATGAACTAGATTTCAGTCAAGATTGTTGGCCACAATAGCAAAAGAATGTTATGATCATTAATAGTTCAAGCTTTTAAAATGATTTTATGTGCATGTAAAATAATTTACTGTTTTATTTATTAAATATAATCATTAAATATAAAACATTGTTTTAAATATTGTTCTAGATATATTTTATGATGGTTATTGTTTCTTATTTATAGATATGGAGTCATTCTTGGAATTGTTTGATCCAGATAATAACAAAAACAACCAGAAAGATACTTGGAATGATTCAGAGAATGAAGGAAATCAAATGTCAGACTGTGAAAATTCAAGTATTGATGATGATCAGGAGGAAAGACTACCACCAGAACCAGAACAGGGTAATGTTGAATACAAACTAAAGCTAATAAATCCATCTAGTCAACGATTTGAACATCTTGTAACACAAATGAAATGGCGTCTCAGAGAAGGCCACGGAGAAGCTATTTATCAAATTGGTACGAAACCGTTCTATAAATTATAATTATCTAATCATATATCTTTAATGACTTTATTATTTATCATATCGTTATTTAATTATTAGGTGTGGAAGATAATGGAAAATTAACAGGCTTATCAAGAGAAGACATGAAGGCATCATTAAAAACTCTAAATGATATGGCAGCTAGATTAGGTGCTACAACAAGTATACTACGTGAAAGACATGCCAATTCTAAAAATAAAGATATTACCACATGTCACAATAAAGAGGAAAGACAGATAGCAGAAGTTTTAATAAAAAAGTTAAGGAAAGGGGATAGAGAGGATCAAGATAGTATTATTGATTTGAGACTTGCTGTCACTGGTGCCCAGGATGCTGGAAAATCAACTCTCTTAGGTGAGAGGATTAGCAGAGGACATTTAAGGTAGAGAAATATACTTAGAGTTTACTCTGCTAAATTCGTTGTTCATCTAGTTTATAACAATTGAAATGAAATGTAAATTTTAATGTATTTGAAATGTATTTAGGAGTATTAACCCAGGGTGAGCTAGATAATGGTAGAGGGAGAGCAAGGCTGAATATGTTGCGACACCTTCATGAGATAAAAACAGGTCGTACATCATCAATATCTCACGAAATTATAGGCTTTGATGGCAAAGGGCATGTTCTAAATTATGCAGAAATGGCAACTGCAGAAGAAATATGCGAGCACGCGTCGAAAGTTGTTACATTTATAGATTTAGCTGGTCATCGTAAATATTTAAGGACTACGGTACTCGGTCTCACAGGTACGATAACTCAAGTTATCTTGATAAATTGTAAATTTTATTAATGAGCGATTTATAACATCTATCTTTCAGGATATTCACCTCATCACGTGATGTTAGTTGTAGCACCGCCTATGAATGAAGCATCGCAAGAACACATGGCGTTATGTCTTACATTAGGACTTCCATTTTTTATAGTTGTAAACAAGATCGATCTTGGTTTTTATAGTATATCCGAAACAATAAATCAGTTAGAAAACGCCATTAATGCACAGGGATATTCTAAGCAATTAATAATGTATAATAACAGTCAAATATCGTGGAATTATGAATCAGACATAATACCAGTTTTCAATGTGAGTTGCGTTACTGGTGAGGGTTTGGAAGATTTAACAAATTTTATTAAGAATTTATCACCATATAACGTGAATTCTGCAGATTCAGATCCTGAATCATGTCTGTTTCAAATTGATGAAACTTTCAGGTATATACTTTTTTCTAAAAATATATTTTAGTAACCATATGAATTATAAAGTCAAGCTGTTTTCTTTTATTTCATACAGAGTAGCAGGTTTAAATGAACCTGTTCTGGGAGGATTGCTTGTGAAAGGAGCAATCGCTCCTGGAACTCGATTGTTGGTAGGCCCTTTACCAGACGGTGAATTCAGTCCCGTTAAAGTTGTTAGCTTACATCGAAATAAGACTCCATGCTGTTTAGTAAGAGCATCGCAGAGTGCTAGTCTAACATTAGCACCGCCAACAAATCGAAGCCCCCCTTTGCCCCATCTGAGACCTGGAATGGTTTTAATATCACTATGGGATCAACCTCATGCTACACTTTTTTTCCAAGTATGTTCAACATAATGATATCTCACATAAAATACATATAAGATTTAAATAGATTACTTATTACAATTTATATGCATATTTTTAGGCAACTGTATTAATAGTGTACCACGCAACTGCAATATATTCTGGTTTTCAAACAACTGTGCATGTAGGGAATGTAAGGCAGACGTGTATCATTAAAGGAATAATGGACGCAAAAGACAAAGGTTTACAAACGAACGATACGGCATCCGTGTTGTTTAGATTCGTCAATCATCCGGAATATTTGCACGTCGGTATGCGATTATTATTGCGAGAGGGTCGTACTAAAGGAATCGGTAAAATAACACAGATATTTCCACTAATAGGTCAGCAGAACAGTATGCAGTAAGTAAATCAAATAAAATTTTACGTGTAAAAAGTATTAATTATAAGCAATATATTTATGAAGATGATAAGAAAGTTACTGTAATATTAGATGTAATTATATCATGCGCCTGGCATAAGTATTTTAAAAAAACCGATAATATTCGTTAGAAAGTATACAGGAGTGGTACTGTTTGTTTTCGACTTTTTTCTTTTGTTTAATACAGTGAATCTATGTACATGATTAGACCTGATTTAGTTTAGTTTTTTATGCTCTTAAAATAGAGAAGATTTTTTATGTGAGAAAGACAAGGAACACTTGGTCTCGACAATACATTTTCTGTCTCTTTTGTTTTAAAAAAATATATTGTTCAGTAACGAAAGAAGTAATATAGAATAAACAGTTTCAGATGAAAATTATTGGTTGATAGCTAAAAAATAAAATACTTCTGCTTCGGGTGCGTAAGAGAAAATAAGTTTAGTTGTAAGAGAGAAAAATCTTACAATCATAAAATTTCATGGACCTTAAATAGTACCTTTGTTTCATTATAGTATTTATGAAGTCGCTGACGACCATGTTAATTTTGTGATACGAAATAAAAGGTCGTTTTATGTCATCCTTTTGTGTGTGACGCTGTAGTTTAAAAATTCTTTGTGAGAACAATCATTATAATAATGCAATGTTTCTCTATAAAACTTCATTTTGACTATGAATCTATTTATTTTGTTAGTATTTAAGAAACGAAAGACTAAAAAACGTTATAGTTGACAAACACAGAATAAATATTTTTGCAATAGACTA
Organism: Bombus confusus; assembly: GCA_014737475.1. Classification (NCBI taxonomy): domain Eukaryota; kingdom Metazoa; phylum Arthropoda; class Insecta; order Hymenoptera; family Apidae; genus Bombus; species Bombus confusus. The sequence goes on from JACXIV010000044.1 coordinate 850,521, forward strand.
TTGTCGTGAAATGATAAGTTTCGAGTACTGTATCGTTCTTAATTCATAGAACTTCCAGAGAAAAAATTATATTATATTATATACTTATACATATGTACTATATATATAGAAAGAAAAAATGTTTTGCGTCAAAGAATCAAAAAATGTTACTTAAGACGGTTGTATTTGCGCACGTGTCTAAATTGTACATGATCAAATGTTTAAGATTATATGAGGTTACATATCATAACACATGTTAAAATGTTTTGTAATTGTAAATCATTATGCAGCCGTCCAAGAAAAATATTTTGTTTTATTTACGTTAAATCTCAAGCTTTATTACAAACTGTAAAATATTTTGAATAAAGCAGAAAAATTTACGCGTCTATTTGAAATGAATATAAAATATTGAAACCATACCTTTATATCTAAAAAAATCCGTCTTTATTGTCCGAAAGTAAGTAGATCAGACAAAGTGATAACTAATATATATATATATATATATATGGCCTTGACAATAATAATGTCAAAACCCTTTCGATACCATTATTTTCGCTTCAATCAATTATTTCCACAATTCAAAAAAAAGAAGCACAGACATTTATTCAATATGATTACATAACATCTCTTAATAACTTAATCCTACGCTAACAATATGCCATTTAACATAACGTCAAATCGCAGTCGGAAGTAAAATAATATAATATTATATTCTGAGAAAATACTGTTCCATTACAGGTAGGAAATACAGATATAGCATCTATAAATATAGCTTTCGATTATTTTCATAAACACGCGCATAACTCTAACCTACGAAGGCGGAGATTCAAGGAGAGAATCGTATAAATAAATAGCGCGTGGATATTTGTATCAACTTGTTGCGTGCAAAGGAAAAAGCGTTTCCTTCTGCTAAACCGGTTTCTTTTATCTATCCTTCAAACGAAATTACTCATTCAAGGATGATAATCACCCGCATAAGAGCATTATTCACGAAGAAACGTACGTACGGTCGTTACTGCGAAGATAAGCTGTGATACATACCAATTGGAAGAAAGAATGTTAGAAATTGTTCAACGTGGTCACTTTCTTCGATAATTGTCTTCATCGTCATGCTCTAAGGGAGACTTGTGTTTCAGATTACGTGGTCGGATAATTTGGCGTTGGAACGTTTATCGTACCCCAGAAGAGCACGAGCTTCGATGGATCGTGTCTGATGAAGAAGATGAAGGGTCGATTCGCAATGAACCTCTTCTGACTTCCGTCACGCTCCAATACAACGCTAGTCACGGCTGCGGCCTCGGTACCCTTTTCCGTGATATCGATTTCTACCTTTTGAAGAACATCTGCAGCGAAAATATGCGGGTTGACCAGATCGGCACTATTTCTAAGACTGTCCAGCCCGTAGGATGGAAGATTCTTATGTTTCACAAAGTCCAGGAAGTTCTGATCAATTGGTCTCGTCTGCCTTCTATTTCTTCCTGCTTGTTCTTCGAAACGATACTTGTTTTCTTCGAGATTTACAATCTTTGCATTATCGTGATATTCTTTGGATCTGCCCTCCACTGTATACGAGCTCCTATCTTTTTTTCCTTTAACATCGTGAATATCACGAGTCTTTCTGAGGAAAAACCCATTCGCCCATTGTTCCACGTTGTAACCACGAATTTTGTCCTCGTACGTAAAGTAATTTCGTTTTACCATACGACCCGTTTGGCCTTGGTTTCCCGATTCTAAGAAACGGGAGGGAAAGTATACCATGTCGTTGTACATTTCATTTTCTGGACTCATTTTGTTATCATTCTGTGAAGTAGTACTCTTGGTAGGACTTGGTTTCGCCGGTAATTCTGATGGCCTCACGTTCGCCTGGCTCCTGTTATTCATATTGGTTACGGCATTGGATTGAGATATGAGGCTCAAGTCTGCTGTTACTGGATTGAATAAAGATTCGAGACCCAGCGCGGCGAGCGTAGGCTTTAAACTTAGGCTACTGCTTAGCTTCATTCGTGGAAAACCGATGACACATGTTTCGTTCTTTGCATTCTTAATTAAATTCTCGATTATGTCGACTGTTAGTTTGTTCTTGAATTCTCGAAGAGCTTTTGCACCTGGGGTTGTTGGAAGCAAAACGTACATCGAGAGCTGAAAAGAAATTATGAAATAATTTGATAAGTTATACATGTGTATGTAATAGAAATTTTTAAAGAATCGAGTGAATTTTAATTCTAGTCATAGTAGAATGGAATAACTAATTTTGAATTGAAACAAAATAGTATTATTTGAAAGGTTATATTTGTCGTGAATTTTTAAAATACTTACTTCGTGACCCTTGTATGGAAAAGCAATGATCTTCGCGCCCAATTTCTTGTCTAAGTAGAACGGAAACGTGCCTCCATTGTACATCATGTTAACATCAACTGTCTCGTTTGGCTCAATGAAGAATGGTCTCCTAATTAAACAATCAAATTAATTATATAATACACCATAATCGCAACTAATTATTAACCCATTAAGGGCCAAACAGTGAAATGATGTATAAAATCTTACGTTATTAAAATACTTAAACGAAATAACTTATATTCTTTTGTCAATGTAGAAAAAATGTAATAGAATAACAGGTACTTTACAGAAATCCATTACAACATGAATAGGAAAAATATTTTTATAAAATAGAAGGAACTTAGATAAGAACTTAAAATAGAAGGAAATTAGAAGGAACTTAAAAAAAAATAGAAACAGAAAGAAATATTACACAAATCATTGGTTTCTTTTTAATAATTATAACATTAAAAAACAAAATTCAGTAATGCAGAGTTGATTGAAATAAACTTTTCTTATTAAACTCTTTGAGTGCTAAATACTCCCGGCGAAAACAACTGGTGTGGATGACACGCGCCTAGCGATTGCTATCTTTGGGGACGGAATACTTTTTCTCCTAATGTGGACTAAAGATAAAAGACATATTATTCATATTCATATATACAAGATAAATGGACTTTCATTCTTTTTTTTTTTTTTGTTCATTGTAATTGCTAAGAAATGCACATGTATCATCTCATACACTAATGAAAGAATCTCAAGCGCGAGGAAGGTCGAAAAAATTGAAAAACGCATGTATGCGTTATTGGGCCACACAAATAGCTTTCGCTGGACGAATATATTCGTTCATAGCACTCAAAGGGTTAAAAGTAGAAAGGAGATTACAATGGTCTATGTTCTATATAAAGCCTACATACTTTTTCGTAGCTCCATCCAAAAAGTATTGGTTCCATTCTCCATTAAAGTAGAGTGCTGATAAAAGAATCATCACGGTTTCTGGCCCCGGCACGTAATTTAGGATGTTTGTAATTTTGCCTTTCGTCTTCTGCCGCACCCACATGTTTATCATCTCCTCTGCCCCTTTTCCATTTGTAGCAAAATCCACGTTGAATATATCGGTTTCATAAACATCTTTACTGAGTGACTTGAATTGCGGCAGTATTGGAAACCCATTCTAAATCACAATCATTAAAATTATGATCAATTACACGTTCGTTTTTAATTTTCTAAAGTTTAATTCGCTCGTAAAAGGAAATTTTACCTGCACGTATGCCGCTGTGGCGAAGTTCAGTTGCGGTAGAAGGATCCCAGCAGCTTCCTTACTTTCAAGTTGAGACAAAAGCACGCCAAACATCTGGTGAACAATCTCAGAATTTCGTGAGATATCAATGCCGGCCTCTAATCCAAGGACCTTGGACGCCTCATCGAAAGTCCTACCAGCAGAACCTGCAAGAACGATTGCCAATATTGCGACAAGGCTAGTTGGCGAAAAAACAATGTTGTCCCGTTGCTCGATCAAGGATATGCTCCGAGTTCTGTGGATCTCTCGTTCTACGTCCAGACTAAATTTCAGTACTCCATTAGCGATGATGTTATTCACCTGCAACGTTGTTCCAAACACGTTATTATCCACTTTCAGTATAATATATGTTCGTATAACGAAGATTCTATCGATGGGATATTTTCTCAACTTTCTCAATAAATATCTTTTATGAAAGCTTCTCCTGATTTTAGAAAGAAATGTGCTCGTTTAATTGAAATAAACATGAACTGATTACGCGTCATCAGCGATAGCAAAAAAAAATATGCAGTCAGAGTTGAACAAGAACGCCACTTGTAAACTTTTCCGACCCCAATATATTATTCTATTGCGTAAAGCGCTGAAAGCGATAAGGTTGTCGAGATTTACTCAAATTCAGAAACACTTCAAGACCTTTATTCAACGTGTAATTAAACTTTACGTTGATAAAACACGAAAAAAGTGAAAACCCGCAAATTATCATCAAGGTCATTAACCCTATGAAGCTGTAAGATCACTGTTCAACTGGCAATGTTTACCGGACAACTTGCATCACTGATGCTGCCTTTTATTCTCATCATAAATTTCTCAAGAGTATTTCACAATTTTATAAATTACATACTTCTACTACTTTTCGTGACTCATACGATAATGAATTGAATTGTAATCACCCAAAGCTTCTATCAACGGAACATTAAGAGTAAAAACCTTTCACTGTATGCCTTCTTAATCCTCTTACATCCTTTGGCTTTTTTTCAACTGGATTCTATGTTTTTACCGTTGGAAAATTTCTTAGCGCGATCACGATGGAAGACGTAAACGCACTTAATCTTTATACGTTAAGACGCTAAACAGAAGTTTGTATATTTCCACCCATTAAACAATATTTCAAGCTCACAGCAGAAAAACGTGATAAGTACTTTTTGGATGATTTTATGATATTTTAAAACTATTTTAGACTTAAGAAAGATTAATATACAGCGTGAATAATGGTCTTAAACGTGCAGTGGCTACAAAAAGAATTGGCACGTACCCTTATTTTCCAATGAAACACATATACATACATATAGCATATGCAACTAGATATGTATCATTCATATGAATAAACAAAAAATTACACTTGACCGGGTACAGTCTAAGTACTTATTTTAACAAGTATTTTTGTGCTTACGTGATCGCCCCAGTCTTGCAACGTGTTTTCGGTGACAGCCGCATAGGCCGTAGTTGGATATGCCTTTGTATTTCGCGATGCACCGAGTCCGAACATTGGCGGTGAAGTTTGTGGTAATTGCGAATTTATCGAATAGGAATTGACTGAGCTCTTCTCAGAATCTTGTGACTGTACATTTTCAGGGATATTTGAAAAAATGGATGGAGGAACGGTTGTAGACGCGAGCAATTTATCGTCTGGATAGATTAGTTGACCAAAGCAAGTGGCCGTGAGACACAGGAATATAAGCGTAGTCTTCATTTCTGCAAAAAAAATACAGATAATGGTAATTAGACATATCTTTGTGATATGGGCGTAATTATTTTCGCAACTAAAATTGTAAAATAAAGTATTAGAAACAGGTGCTTTGGGAAGAATTCGAATATTTTAATAGTATTGAAATATGAAAATTGAAGTTTTTTATGAATTACAAAATGGTTAAAGTTAGTCAATGAAAAATATTGTACATAAATGACTGAGAACTCTAGTATACGAATATCAGCAAAATATGATTACACATAAGTGACTGAAGACGCTAACATTCAAATGTTATTAGAATAATGTGAATGCCCATAGTCACAGTCTCAAAGGTTTCCCTGTAAACTACCCTCCAATATACCAGAGAAGAGCCGTGATGTTTTGAAAAACCGGTTTTAGAATTTTATCGTTGTTAACCAGTCAAGTGCAGGTCTAAATATAATATGCTTTTAGCGGTCATTTTTTTTCACGAATAGTAAGTCCCGCAATCAGCGTCAAATAATGAGTGTGATAAATGAGATGGAATAAGAATTTAAGCTTCGAAAAACTCAACGACGATAAAAACGTAATAGATATCTTAGCTGCTTCATTTCGATTTTTTGCTTGTTTTTGTCTGTGACCGTGACACGTTAATCTCTTTAGGGATGAATTTAATTTTGGACCAAAGAATGTACATATTTAAAATCTATTTAAAAAGGATTTAAAGAATACTGATTAGAGAAAAACGAGAATTAAAGGAGGAGGATTTATTGGGAAAAAATATTGATAATACGACGAAAGTATGAGAACATTCGAAACACTAGCTTCTGGTTCATAAATATTCATTTTCTCTGCATATTCGTAAAACTTATTTGACATCCACGCGCTTCTTTCTTTTTCTCTTTCTCTTTCTCTTTCTCTTTCTCTTTCTCTTCCTCTTCCTCTTTCTCTTTCTCTTTCTCTTTCTCTTTCTCTTTCTCTTATACGTGGAACTGTACGTATGTACAGTCAATGCAAACAACGTTTATGGAATCACACAACTTTATTTGCATACTACACTTTACCCATCTATTTTTAAAAGTGAAATTCCATGAACTTAAGAATGTAGGGCTTTTTCATCCATTCTACATATTTGTTAGAAAAGGAAAAAGGATGCTGAAGGAGAAAAGAAGAAGCAAAGAATATTATTTTTAACAAATACATTCATTTATAACGGAGAGTAGTGAAAAATGAAAAGGAAGTAGCTTATTTATTGTTAATTAGTTGTGTTCCTGTAATGATACGCTACAATTGATTTAAAGGTTTCGTTATCATTTCACCAAGTTATATATGGTCGTCCTAATTCCCTGTTTGCATACGTTATTGTGATTTTTTTGCGTATTCCGTACTAACTATTCATATAAACACTGTAAATACATTAGATTAAAGATACTATCAATTAGCGCCAATTTATGAACGAAATTTCTATATACGTATCTACTTCTTAATTCATCCGGTATTGAAAAGTAGCTTCTAATTAAAAGGTATTCTATCCTAAAAATTATTTTACCAAAAAATACCCCCTTTTTACAAATTCATATAAAAAGAATAAAATTTATCTCTAACGAAAATTCCTGTTAAAGGCATTTTTTTCTAATTATTGCATTCATCGAAATTCTACATCTCTTTCGTTAACAACACAATTATGCAAAAAGAAAACATATTTAAGAACCTATTTTAAGACAAACTCAGAAAAATTTAACTTACCAATTTACTAGAATCTAGTTTAATAAAAATCATTCTCTCGAAATTATCAAATATATCAATACGATTCCCATCTTATCTACTACCAAATCGAAAAATTAACGAACAGCATGAAAATTTATTAATAATTTTTTTATATACGATATTTGCTCTACCCTAACGCGTTCAACATCAATCATTAATTTCCAAGACGTAGCAATAATTACGATATAACAACGTCACTATCCATTATCATCATTAAACGACTAAAAAAGCAACGACGCTAATTTTAGTATTATTTAACAGACACGTTGTTCCTCCACTGGCGAGAGAATAACAAAGATACTAGTGTATTGTTATACGCATGTAGTGTTAAGTATCGATCCGTCTGCGGGTATTTCACGACACTATAAAATGTTTTTGCTCGCGTCATTGAAGATTAGAAATGACAATATCGTCGAAGCGAGCATCCAGTGGGAAAACCCACATCGAATGTTATCCTTAGTCGGCTGCGAGATGAACGACGATGCGTGGCCGAGACACATATGTTCAACTATACATTGGTTATTTGAAGTGAACGAAACGCATAAATGTGTACGAACATGCGTCATAAAACTATATTAACGACCAAGCAGACTTTTATGGATCGATGAAAATTGTTTCAGGGTTGTTTCAAAGAAACGTAAAAGATAAATGGACTCAGCTGCTTATGAGATTTGATGTTCCAGGCTGAGGTGGTTAAAAGGCATTGTAAGGTGTTTTGTAATTGTAGGAAGAACGTGGTTTATTCGCATAATTCGCTTTTGGAAGGAAAAAGAAATGTTTTGCAATGCACGATGACTTAGATCGTCTACAATTTAATATTAGAAATAATAGAATAGTCGAAAAAACTAACTTGAAATTTTATAGAAATTTTTGTTATTATACAAATACGTAATTGTAGTATAAAAATTTAATAGATCCCAACAAATTTGTGTTTTCGAAAATTTAAATAACTTTTTGTAGAATATACGAATAAAAGCTTGTTTTCCTTCTGGTAATATATATTTTATTAAAAATCCAGAAGTTTCCTATTTCGTATTTCTGATATTTTCAGAATTTTCTTTCCTATTGAAACTATGCATGGAAATTCTATTTTCAGGAATACAAGTTTCGCCTGGTCCAATCCCTGTATCTCTAATATAATTTTCTGCAGTTTAAAAACAATAAAAACCCAAAACAAGGCTAATGCAGGATTACGCCACGTGCCTGACCTTTTAAGAATCTTCTTTCCAATCAAAATGTTTGTTGCGAATTCTATCTTCAGTATTGGAAAATTTCGTTCGCTGTAACTCCTATATATAATTTCATACAAAATAGGAACAATAGAAACCCAAAAGGAAACTGATTATCTAAATTGCCAGAATTCGTCAATTAAGATGATCGAACAATAAGAAAAACATCGAAGAATCCACCTTTATCTCTAAAAATTCTCTTAACCTTCGATACCAATTGTCTTCTTGGAAGCAGGTGCCTATCTTAAAATTGCATCGACGACTGAGTCTACCGTTCCTTGAAAGTTCGATTTTCCAATTATCATGACACACGATCTCTTTCTCTATTTTATTTCCATGTATAGTCACGACAAGCGCGTCTCCAATAAACTAGTCAGTCGTTAGACTGTAGGAATTTCATGACTATCGCCAGCTCGATGACCCTCTATAATTATCTATCTTCGTTGAAGATCCGTGTCGGAAAGGATCATTGCTGATCACCGACAGCGTAGAAGAAGATTTAACAGGATTCAAGTGTTATCCTTGATAAAGTGTGCAACAATGAGGCATAGAGAGAGAATGAATATGACGATGAATAACTTAATATCATCGTAATTCATTAAGCGTCACAGTTTATATATTCTTGTATGAAACGTGTATGAAGACCTTATCACCGGCTGATTCCGAAAGTAATATGCTCGACCATGACTCTTCAATTTTTAGCTATGCGTCGATATAATCGATAAGTTTCATGAGTAATAAAACGTGAATTGAGAAACACAAAGGAAAAGAGAAAAAGAATATTTAAGAGCGAGTTATACTTGAAAATGTATTCAATCATTCAGAAGTCAAATTAATTATTTCTATGTACGTTCTGATAATTTCTTGATTTTAGTATCACATCGTATGACTATTTTATTTATTACTCTGACTACTCAGAAACCTAAGCGATTAACCTTGGAAAAATTATTTAGTCTGGGTCTTAAATGGCTCGATAAAATTGTACAATGAAGTATACAACTTTACCAAACTATGTTATTTAGTGTTCTATGACGGACGTATACTACAAAATACAAAGAATAGTTATTAAAATAAAGGAGGCAGATGATATAATGTATCTACTATCTGACGGTGAAGCTATGACGTGATTATTTGCCCTTTTCAGTCTGTATTAAATCGTGTATGTTTCTTATTATGTATGATGTAAACTTGCTTACGCGAGGTTTGTTGAATTTCAGGACTTTTAAATATTAACAACTGAAAAATAAAACCTTAAATACTCTATACTACCCAGTTATAGAAAAAAAAAAAACTACAATAAGGTACAATGAATGGAAAATGAATTTCTTTGTTATACAAAGATTCACCTTTGATTCGATTAGTTTCTAGACAAAATGTAGACAGAAGAACTTTATGTCAATATTAGAAGATAGTAGACAGAAGATTATAACCGGTAACGTGATGAAAATATATAGATGTATATAACTATACATCTTAGTAAAGGTCAGGAATAATTCTGTAAAAAATTGTTCGTGCACATTTTCAATAATTCTAAAATGTAGTTTGAAACCCGTTATTTCGAAAGTCATAGTAGTTTTATTATTCACAGATACTATCTTTCCATCTTGCACGATAGTTTAGATATATAGACTTATAGATTCCTGTCTTACAATTTCATAATTTTTTGTCGCATAATATAATCAGATAATTTATACATAGTAAAATTTATTTTCAAAGCTTCATTTTTTTCATCGTCAAACTTATTATTGCTAATCAAAGATATTTATTACTAATAGTAACCTATAACTGATGATCTGTAAAATTTCAAGATGGATGAATTGTGCAAGAGAACCTGAGATTAATATATTACTTTATTGCTTTATAAGTATTATACTTTGTTGCTATATTAATTAATCATTGTATCAAACTAGTATGTTTATACTATTATATTATATAATATAATATTGTATTTTTATATTATTAATATATTGCTTTAGTTTGTAAATATTTTTTTGCCAAAAGAGGATGTGTCATACTTTTGTGATTCACCGTAATTGGAAATTATTTTGGCGAGAACCGGATGATCATTATTCGACATAGTGAAATAATCATTGTTTGGGAACAATAAACAGCCAAATTGTTCCGAATCATATACGCATATCGTCGTTCCGATCGTGATGCCTTTTGAATTACTTTCTGTTAAAAACGGAATCAAACGATCGAGCGATTGTGCGTTCAATTACAAAATAGTACAATTGTTGGCGATACAATCGCGTGAATATCTGCTCCTTGTGAAGCTGGCTCCGTAAATAATGTTTGAATTTTGCACATTCTCGGAAACTCCGCGGAATTGCCTCCATCCGTCAGGATTCGCATCGTCTGACCAAACGCTACGATTTATCATTGCTACCATTATTTCTTTGTTTATTTGCTATTATCGCTCGTTTATCGCTATTCTGGTTACTATCGCTATCGTGCCTTTTTAAAGCCGTTTCGTCGATTAATTATTACACATTCGCGATTGCTATTATTTAACGCAAAACGTTAATTATTAAATCATTGAGTGTAATTATGTCCTTTTGAAGAAGAAAAATTTGAATGGAAGAAGAATCCCAAATAAGTAGAGATTTCTTTTCTAAATGATGAAACGTATATCGTATTCAGTGTAGAAAAAAATTGTTTAATGCATTGATTGTAATGATTCCCATTCGACCATAATGATAATAATGTGATTTCTAAGTTATCTTCTTTTTAATCAAAAAATGCCTTCTAGAATTTATCCGAACCTTCCAGATAATCTCGCGTGCCTTCAAAATTTATATTCCCATAAAAATTTCCCGAATAATCACGAAAATACTCCAAACTTTCATAAAACTTCCATAAGTAATCATGAAAGAAATACTTATAACTTATTCGAGTTATTATTCAATTCCTCTTTCTAAAAATTCATTGAAACATTCAAAATACCTGCACGTGTACTCAAAACTTACGCTATATTACTTAAACTGTTCTATACCTAAATTATGTTATCCAATTCTACTTTTCCAAAAATCGCCAAAATCTTTGAATATCCTTTCGCGTATATGCAGAACTTAATAAACCCAAACTTTAAAAAGCCTTTCATAATTATTATCATAGAAATGTTTTATTAGCATTCAATTCTACCTTCTTAAAATTCATTAAAATTTCCAATATATTCCGTATAATCCCAATCTGTCAGAAAGCTTCTACGAATGATCCAACATTCCTTTGCAATGAATGTCTTTGGAGTCAAACGTCATATCTTAAAAAGAAAGACCTAAATATTCATGAATTTTTATTTACATACGATAGCTTTCTCTTCAAGATTAACCTCTAGTGCGATATTAACCTCTTCGTGATCTCGTATCTGCAATATCTATAGGTATTTGGGCATTCTCTTAGAAATTATATTACAAATATATAAAATATACTCCTACTTCTCTCAAATGAAACTTTTTAATTCAGTCTCCCCTTCTGGTTTTAATCGAATCGATATTTAAGACATCGATAAAAATGGTCAATATTTATTAGTATAGATAAAAAAGCAGTATAACAAAGATGAACGATAACTGATACTGCGAAGACACCTGAATTAGCTGATTAAACTTTATATAAATTTCATGAAGCATCGGCTATTCATTATAGATAGATATGAAATTTGAGTAATGCCAATATATTCCTTGTTTCAGTTTAAATTTAGCAAAGTATTTGATTCCTGATATAGTAAAATATAAAGAATTAGCAATAGAGAAATATTACTCTATCAATGTTCCTCTATCTAGACTATGGATTTTTGTGCATTTATGAGAAACTTGACGAAGAAGACAATTAAGATACGTTAAATATACAAAATATAGTACTCGTTCTAATATCCAATATTAGTCGTATCCAATACAGTCGTTGCTTCAGTTTCATTCCCTTGTAGTTTGCGTTTACATAAAGATTCGCAGTCTGGGCATAACTTTGAAAATATAACAGAAACCTCGATCTTTTGATAGAATCAGGCCAGTTATCAGAATATGTGACACAAGTTCCGCATTCCGATCACTGAATCCCTCGACCTCCCTCAACTATCTCCCGTCTATACAAAACACTCTGATTCTCGTCCTCTTACATACCTTTTTAAATGTCTTCAGAGTATCTTCTTCCAAATGTCGCGTCTCTTTCTCCTGCAGCTTCCACTCGAACACCGTGTGCTCTTTTCACTGATAAATTAAATCGTCGAGGGCAATTTACTTGTCATAGTATCGTGAAAGACAGCGAAACGAGATGATGGACAAAGAATGATGAAGAAAATGAAAATGTCACGTGCGTTTGATAAAAAGTCGAAAATCTTCTGCATGCGTGTCCTCGTCGGCGAAATGAAACACGGTACTCGTCTTACTTATAGATCGACAGCCACGAGACGACTGAGTCACTACGGTCTCCGTTGTGCTTTGTTGTATTTACCGGCTTCGTCTCTGCCACTTCCCCTTACCGAACGCAACACTTCCTACAGTTTGTATATACAAAAGGGGGGATGTACACTATACAGTATCATTTCTAGGGACCGGATCGAACACCTCGGCGATGGGATCAGTCTATGAAAGACTAATATTGTGACCCACGGATTTCCTGGACAAATGACTGTTTCATAACCAAAAATTTATGTATGTCACGTTTTGAAAGCAGCTTCCGTGATGAGACAGAGTCAACGATGCTATATCTTTTTCTTGAAATTGGAGGCATTGGTGGACATATGGAGTGCGATTGTAAATATTATACGAGTACACAGGAAGTGCATTTTTACGCACTTATAGGAAAATACATAAAATGCGCATTACATGGAAAAATGTATCGATTATCTAAAGTAGAGTATACTTTAACAAATAGGTGAAACTAATCTTTGCTTCGGTTTATTAATATAATAATTTATAATATTAATGAATCTTTGCTCCTGTATTTCCTTTTTGTGAATAGGACGAGAGTCAATGATTTTGTATGTTTTCTTAAACTTGAACGACCTACCGAATACGATTGAAAATAACTCGTAGAGGAAATAAATCTACGCTTTGGTTCCATTTCTTTAGTCGTATTTATACAAATGCTGAATTTGCATAAATATTCGCAATTAACTGATGACTTACGTAAGGAATAAAAATAAATACAGGACGTAGAATAAAATCTTTTCATCTACGCCTTGGTTTTCGAGAGAATCAATTTTGGTATCCTTGATAAAATTTTTCTTTGTGCTTTGTTGCATCTAATAATCTAATAATTTATAAAAGTCGCGTAGGCATTCTAAATATAGGAACAATGGTGTTACTGTACCATATTGTATGTATATAATTACGTATGTAAGTGTATGCGTACTGTTGCATAGGCACCTAATTTCCAAAGTCTATTTTTGCATAAATAATCATCTGCCTACTCCACGAACCTTCCAAAATCAATTTTCTTAAAACCTATATAAGTTTTAGATGAAAAAAACTTTATTCTACATTTTTGGTGAAATAATTTCCTGTCTGTTCTATAAATTTTATCTCATTTATAAATGCATACATATTTAGCAGATTTCCAAAATTAATTTGAAAGATAAACTCCAATTTTTTGTTTTATTTCAATTTTTCATATCTAGGATCCACTTCTTATTATACAGGGTAATAAATAAGTATATTGCGAGGACTTGATTCTAGCAGTGACTGGCTTATGAGGACTCAAATTTTTTTTTCTATTGACTGTGGTAAATTCTTATTATTTCTTTATTATTCTCTCTTTATTACTTTCGGCAGGTCGTTCATTTTTGCAGTCAGCTCTTTTTCGTAATACTTAATGTATTGCATATGTATTGTATTTTCTATCCTTTATTTATTTTTGGATAAGATAGCGTTTGTACAAGACTCTACTTTGAGCCATATCTTGAGCAGTTGGGAGGCGGGAGCGTTAAATTTCGCGTAAGTCAATATTACATAAAGGTTATTTCAAACAATAAATGCTTATGATGATTCGATTGATGTGCTTGTTTCCCAAGAAATAAAGAATACCTAGGTTAATTGCAATTACCTAGGTTAAATTATTTAACACAAACTTATTCAACACACGCAAGCTCTCTTCTGAGAAAGACTCGCATTACGAAATTTAGAACAGTTTGCTCTTTCAAATTAAATAAATATTTTTTAAGAATAACCATTTGGAATAATAACAAAATTTATTTGTTACTGACATTTTATATTTCTCTGTTATGTTATACGTATTGTTATACATTTTTCTGTTATACATAGCCATGAAATTTCGTATTAGCGATGATAAGCTATAATCGTTCTGCGCAATACACGGATTAAAAGAGATTATTTTTATTCCAACAGAAAAACCCACAGAGGAACACTGTGAGGTCTTAGACGGAAAAGTTTATAGTACGATTGTACAGGAGGACATTCGAATAGAATATTCCAACTTCCAATAAAAACCAAAAACTGTTTTAAACTCAAGTTTTACGAAGTGTAATTTAGAAGGAGTTACATTGACGTGTATAAACATCTATTTGCATGTGGCGATACAGGTTGCCGAATTTTCTGACCGGGGGAAACAGAACCTTTCGGAAAAATCTAATCCCTGGCGTCAGTACAGATATCGCCCCATCCTTGCCAGCAGAAGATACACCAAGGGCGTATAATAGGGTTGTCGTAACATTCGGGATGCTGTTAACACGTTGAATGCCACGTTAGTTTTACAGAGATTGACCGTTGCGTCATACATTATGCGATACATATAATATTGAAATTTTACCTACAAGAGATATTTTACGGTGTATAATCATCATTAATGAATTTATCTCACTGAGGCCACCGGTGACCCCGTGGCATTCAACGTGTTAATTGAAAAATTAACATTTTCAAGGTATCAGCATTCAAAACATGTGAAGCTTACCTTGGATAGTCGGAGAAAAACATTCATCAGACAATTTTCAACGTTTCGATACATATCACGCAATAGCAAAAACAAACAGATCAGTCAAACACTTTATCACACATTCAAACTCTAGTACGTTATCTCCACTGAAGCAATAACGACGAAATTTTTGCTGCTGCTTCAAGTTTCATGGAAAAGTCACCACTTGTTATCGAATGTTTCTCCAGACTTCTTCGTGTTTTTATATTTCCTTTTATATTTAATATATATATGTTTATATTATATTATATATATAATATATACAATAATAATTATTAATAATAATTATTTATAATTGGATATATATATATCCAATCTCCGAATAGGTAAATTGAATTATAAAGCCCCAATTGATTTATCTTTAATGGCTAATAACATTACACAATTTTTAATAATCTGCAGAATATGAATTAACTTCATGCGTCATATATCAGTGGATTTCCCAACCAAAATGTGTGATAAGGGCGAAGTCACAAGCGCCCATTGTATCTTATTAATTTAGTAACATAATTAATAAAAATATCATATAGCTTTTGATGTTCCTTAGAATATCAATTAATTTTATGATTTAACTGTGTGTTTAACTTCTTCAAGAAACTGACGATAAGAGTCGAATTGTAAACACATACATAATTACATACATAAGTCATGACATTAATGATTTTCAGAATAACAATTAATTCGCGGTGAGAATTCAGTCGTAAATCCTTAAAAAGGAATTTAATCGTATTATGCATATCTTGTTACAATATTTCAATCTTCTGTAATAATAACGCTACACACTTCTTGGTAATCTCCGACACATAAATTAATTTTATTAAAGAATTTTCCTAATGGATGATATTTAGCAAATTGTATAACTCAATTTTCTAGAAAATAAAGCCTTGAATCCAATTTTATTATTTTTGATTTTGACACATTGAATTTTCACATTGAATTTTTAAGTTACTTCTACATTAATAATCATTTTTCTTTCTCGCCTCTGTACAAACAGACAATTTCGGAATAATAGATACGATTTGTTTGAATAACTAATACACTAAAAGAGCACAAGGTGATCGTAGATGTGGATTTTCCCAAGGGTGGATTTAAAAGAGGGGCCATTGCTAGAATCGTATTTATCATCCTTTTCAATAGTAGCTAATCATTTTCTCGAGAAATAAATTCTTAAAGTGTAGAATCGTGTCACTTTGTGTGTACTTATAATTTTTTCTAGATATCGATTCTACAGTGAAAAGAAGATATCATGGTTCAACAGTAATACATTGAATAGATACGATCATACATGAATGAGCTATCTTCTTGGAGAAACTGATTCTGAGATTTTGATTAATACTATGTGCCAATGACGCATTTGAAAACAAAAGACATGCCAGAATTTTATTCAATGACGTTTTTCAGTCGAAAAAATAACCGCGAACCGGTGTTTCTCAGAGTGTTTAATTTCTTTTATAAATAGAATAATATAAATGTCGAATTTAAGTATTATTATAGGAAAAAATGATATTTTATGAAAGAAAGATAAAGAAAGTTGCAAATAAAGAACAAGTTTAATATTTGTTCCATTATTATCGATTTAAAAAAAGGTAGCAAGGTCATAAAAGAGCAAATATTATTTTTGTTTGCAGCAAATAAAAGATATACGATCACTAGAATTGCGTGACCGGTATTAATATACATACACGAAGGTTATATTTTTAGATAATAAGGTATACATATATATTTCAATTATATTTAAAAAATAGTTCCATATTCCAGGTATTTTTCGTAATATAATATAAAGTATAACATTATGTAAATTATATATAGTTTATACTATAAGTCTTAATATTATATTATAATTTAATTATATACAATATAATAAAATTTTATATCATAAATTAGATTTAATTTAATTTATTGAATAGAGGTGTGAATTGCAACTTTCCAAAATTGGAAGGCTTCTACTAAAAAAATGAACTTTATTTACCTAAAAGTTTTACAAAGACAATATTTTCCGTCATCTGGTGTAGTACTTTCTCAGACTTTTCTTAAACTTAATTTAATCGTTTTCTCAAATTTCACTTTTAAAAAATTAGATTGCCATCCGAAAATTCTTTCATTTGATCAGGATTCTCCTGCGTAATAATTTGTCAACTAATACCAGTAATAACTAATACTAATAAAAGTGGATACCTAACAACATGTTTCAAACAATCGCAGATGAACAATGTCATCATTAATGAAATATTGAAATTCGCCAAGCCTGTAGTCCATTTTTTGTATTTAAAAAGTTCTCATAAATACATACAAATCTGCAGTCTACTCATAATTTATCAATGTTCTCCGATAACATGAATCTCTTCTGGACAGGTGACTAATTACACGCGATCGGGAAATTCGAACATTCGATGATTACGAGGATCATCGGAACGGAATCATGGGACTTCTTTTATTTTCAATTATGCATACCTATCCCATTAGATAGCGTTTTATGACTTTATTCATGCGCCTCGGATTCAGCCGCAACAATCGACAAAATCGATAAGGATCACGAAGCCCGCAGGAGAGATCCTGCTGATAATTAATCGCCATTCATATAAATAGAAAATCGATTAGCAGCACGTTTGCCTCTGTAACTGTGTCAGTATCTCTACCGTTAGTCACGCAAATGATTATGTTCTTTTTCCTCGGGCTAGAGGCAGCATTGGGTTCGTTATTTGAGAATGCTTTTTTATTCAAATTAAAGCTCATTTAAATACTATCCGAGTTTAATCTCTCATTCAATTATTTGTCACTTATTCGTTCTTTTATTCGTTCTTCGAAATTTACTCATTCTTAACTTTTATATTATTGGTCGATATAGAAAGTTATATAAATACTTATAATGTATTATATAATATATTATAAATTGATAATATTCACAATGATATACATAAAAACCTAAATTTAGGTAAACGTCCGTAATCTAAAAATATAACTTCTTTCGAGCGCTGATCGGAAGTTGTGTCACGAAATTTCACAATGCGTGGGACTAATTTGGAAAGTAACGATGCAAATTATGTGAAATCTATATTTGGCTTAGAAGGAACTTACGTACGTAATAAGAAACGAATCGCGAAATTCTTCGTTTCGATGGAAGCTGTACAGTTTCGAGGAAGAAGTTTGCATAGGAGGAAAAAAACATATGGGAAATGGTACATTCTTGCGTATGCTACAAAATATTATACAATAGAGCGTTACACAACATAAAAGGAAAATCGTGTTTACACAAAAAAGGCATTCGACGTATGCAAATATACGCACGTCAAGCAAGAACTGGATACAATTTCATTTGTGTTTAGTTTTAAGGAAGAGCTTGGGAATACCGAGTTTTGTTATTACAGCGCTTGCACAGTGGTGATTAATCATGGTTCATGATCGATAGAAACGATTCATTATCGAAATAGGTTTCATTTCCAATCATATCGATCAAGACGGGATATTTTTAAAAGATTATTTTATTTTTATTCCGGATCATGCTAGTGGATTTCGATGGTTTATTCATTAAACACAGGCGATTGGTCGTCAACGAATATCGTCAACAATATTTGGACTATTGAAATTTTCATTTTAATCTTGACTATGTAACGGTATAGAATATATCTGATATATGTAAGTAACTAATACCGTATAGTATATCTATTATAATATTATATTATTCATTTAAATTAATAATATAAATGTTACATATCATGTCTTGTCCTGATTTTTATAAACTTTCTCTGTATATTTATAATAATAATATAAATATATTTTAGTAGTATAGTATCATGTACCAGAAATCTAATATCATAAAACACATATTAGATGCAGAATTCAAATACCAAGAAAGGTTAGGTCGCATCTCAAGTTTCGTTTGTAACATTTACTTGGGCGAAATTGAGTAACTAAACTGATCAATCAAATCTGATTGTGCATGTAAAATATTTTGTGCATAATCTCTATGACATTTTAAATCAGATAATATGTATTCGTATGTATTATACAATTATGAAATTCCCTATTGAAGAAGTACCAATATTTAAATAAACTGAGGAACTCCTTGGCTTCGATTAAGGAATACGAATTAAGAAACGATTTTATACATATATTACTAATTGCCCATTTGTTTTTGTATAAATAATGCTGTAAATATTATTCGAGTTAAAATGAAACTAACAAAATTTTATGCTCCTGTGTTTTTCATATTAAGTGGTAAAAAAAATCTTTTAGGATGCTGTTTTCATTACAATACATACAAATTCTAAATATGATTAAAAGAAAGATACAGGAAAGAATAAAATAAAAAAATTTCGAAGCTTGAACATTAACCTTTTTCTCTTTACTTATTATACAAAAGATACGTTTCGCGACTTCTCTTCTACTAATACACATGCACGAGAGTCTATTGTTTTATAATCTACTTCGATAATATCCCTAACACTTACTTGCACTACTTGTGCTGAAGATGCAAATTTATACGTCTAAGTAAGAAAGATACGCAGTAGCAACTAGTTTCATACATAAAGGTTAAAGTGTGTATAAAGATACAGTACGTCAACATATAAAACGATATAAGAATGGAAAGAAAACGTTGCATAGAGGCACCTTCTATTATTGGCAAATAACGCCGTTCGTTGATCAGTGCTACACTTACATATTTACCTGTAAGGAACGTTCTCTTTTTATGGCTATATCGCCTTTACAGCTCGTTCACGCACTCTATCTTTATATCTCTATAGTTTCACACATATGTATGTATAACAATAAAAGAATTTTTCTGTTTCTAACGTTCCATTTTTATCTAAAAAAATCTTGTTTTATATATAATCCAATCTACTATGACTAATTATTAATTTGATATCATTTCAATTTAATTCCTTTTTATAGCCAAAAATAATATAGAATATATTATTGAAATTCAATAATTGTACTACGATGAAAGATACATATATATATTATTACAATATGAATATCATCCATTGATTATATTATCTTTTGAATATAAAGGCCTTTTTTAATGCTTTCGTGAAACTTTTAATTTATTAATATCAAGTTTTAATATGATGGAAATCGTTTGACCGTTTTCAACTCAGTTTAATTTTCACTTTACTTTACGTCGTTCCTCTCATGAGTACATGCCTTTAAGTTCGGTAAATATATCACACTGGAATTTATTGATTTGTTCTGTCGTGTTACTATTGGACAACGTGTTAGCATCACGATTTTACAAAAGAACGAACCAATGAGCAGACACCGTTTCTATGTATGCGTGGAACCTGCTCGATGAGAAACGGAAACATTGCCCAGTCGCCCGTTTCCGTCTTCCCAGTGCCTGTCAGCCATTACTGCTCTGCTCGCCGGGTCTTGCAGGGTAAGTTGGCCCGAATATTCTTAGCTTTTTTTCATTCGAATACTTTTGTCATTCGGTACAAGATTATTACAAAATAAATATATCCGTTCATATTCTCGTTTTATTAGTTTTCTTGTATAATTATTTTTTATCGCAGGTATAACTGGTACAACTGACATAGTTTCCGAAAAATCGAAGATCGTTCCTACAGGACTGGTAGTGTGTCAGCAGATTCTTCCGAACTTTTGCCGAAATGTATAACAGCAGTTATTCCAATCGTACCAGGTACGTTACGTTAAATTCTGCCTCTTAAACGTGCAATATGACAATACCATACGTTGTGAAATGTTGAAACTGGAGAAATTTTTTTTTTTTTTTGCAACATGGTGTTCACCATTTTGTTCGTGGATATTCTCGACCGCAGCTTTTGCCGAATCGCTTAATTATGAGTTGAATTAACAATCCCGTATCTTATGAAAGTTCACTATTCCGAAACATGGTAGAACGGAATTTGCGTACGTTAAAGATGTATTGTATTATTTTTTAATAAAATTAAATGCGACATAAAAAAATAAAATGGCGCTGTCATTATCTAATGGAAGCTACTGACAAACGTAAAATTAAAGAATAAAAATTATTTTTATAATAATATGTATTACCTGTTATCCTTGTATTAAGCCACCATCTTATTGATTTTTATATCAGACCACTATCTTGTTACATATGCTTCATACAATGAGGCACATTAATATTGGCATACATTTTGAAACAAAATAACACTAATAATTGGACCAAACGACTTGAATTTTTTTGAGAAATTAGGATTAGTTTACTAGATAACGTGTCAAAAATAATTTTGAAATAATTGCAATTAGTAGAAATCGCGAAGAAACAAGTGAAGCTTGCTTTCTGCAAATTTTTTTATGTGAGTCTGTCGTGAAAATTTAAACAATAGGTTTTGTAGATTCTTGTCAGTTATATATAAGCTGAAAATTTTGTCGAAATCAGAACGTTGCTATGAGCTACGAACGGTTAAAGATCGCAATTTTTTATGACTTTCGTTCTATAACTGTAATAAATCTAGATTCTTACACTTTTTGATGCCTATCGCTTGTTTCTGTATAAACCAATTTCGATGAAATTTTTAGCATGTATATAACTGACATAAATCTACAAAACTTATATTTTAAATTTTCATTGTAAGCTCAGATAAAAAAGTTATAAAAAGCGGCCTTTACTATTTTTTTCGCGGTTTCGATCAATTGCAATTTTTTTTTAATTTTTTGTACACTTCATCTAATAAATTAATCCCTCTAACTTCCCAAAAATCTCAGAAAGTTATTCTGGGGGGGGTTTTAATTTAATTTAAGCCGATGCTTACATTATCATACATAAGTCTTTAGACATTGCTAAATTATTAAAAATATGTGAAGTATGTTTCAAACAAAGCTTTTCAATCTAATTTTCGCTTGTGATCTTATCTCAGCCAGCCATATACAGTTAGTAGATATTGATAAAAACAACAGTTAATATTAATTAGTATAAATAAAAAAACAATAATTAAAGGTGCAAGAAAGTCGTTTCTATAAAAATACTTAGGTTAAGTGACTTAATTGTATCTGTTCAATTTTGAGATGTTAAAATGATGTGTTTCTGAAAATTTCTATAGACTTTATAAAGTGTAACATTTATTAGAGATAAATATGAAACTTGATTAATGCAAGTATATTTCTTGTCTTAGTGTCCTTTCTAGTTTACTTTACCTTTTTTATTAAGTTCAGTTTCCTTTTTTTAATTTACAATAACATATGATCTCAGTTGTAGCAAGATGTAACAATTAACAGCAGAAAAATATTCTTCCATAATATTGTTGAAAATATAATGAAAATAACGGTATTTTGGTTGGATTACACCAAATGTCCAAATATTTATGCACAGTAGTGTATGTTCATTGTATATTTCATGTTGGATATCATTTATTATTCCATATCAATGGTTTATAAACTCATTATGTAGCAAATATTCAACATATGTTAAGAGAATGTTAATACCACTTGAAAATAATTAAAAAAAAATTAGTTATAGACCCAGGGGAAGTAGAGACTCTAGCAGTCGTAATGGAGGAGGAACATATTGGAACAGCCAGCAGCAACAAAAGGAGAAGGCGCTTAAGAAGCAAGTCCAAAGAAGAACTCCGGGAGATTCACTAAAGAAGCCTATGTGGGATCTGGCTAAATTACCAGTGATCACAAAGAATTTATATATTCCACATATCAATGTTTTAAAAAGATCAACTGATGAAGTTACCAAATATCATATTGGTAAAGAAATCACTGTAAAAGGAAACAATACTCCTTCTCCAATTCAAGCATTCGAAGAAAGTAACTTCCCGGATTATGTGATGGAAGAGATTAGAAAGCAGGGCTTTGCTGAACCAACAGCAATTCAGGCACAGGGCTGGCCAATAGCACTTAGTGGACGCGACTTGGTTGGAATTGCTCAAACAGGATCTGGAAAAACTCTAGCTGTACGTATTTTAATATAATTTATTTATATATACAAATTTTTAGAACATTTCAGTCATCAAAAGATGGTAATTATAATATTGTATTTGACATTTTATTGTATATTGAGTACATAAGAATTAGTATAGTATTTTTATTTGTGAGATATACGAGTTGGCTATAACATTTAGTTATGTAACATGAGTTAAAATATCTACAAAACTAATAGTTTTTCGATATAAGTAGATTAATAATTTTTTTTTATAGAGAATCTCGAGCTACATTGACTCGTGTATTAAAAAATATTTGATCCCATTTAAAAAACAAATCGTTGACCTTGAAATCTCAAAAAAAAAAAAAAATAACCATGAAAAGAAATTGTTTACCATAGTATTTATCTCTCCAAATCAAACAATTTGTTCCTTTGACATTTTTGAATATTATAATGTTTATGGTATTTTTGGATACATTAAAAGTAACAAATATGTCGCCTTGTAAAAAAGTTAATGGGATATCTTGTATAATACTAATATAATAATAATATAATATTACTAATATAATAATAATATAATATTGATATCATATATCAATTAAAATTTTTGATTTGGAAATAAGATATAAGTACCAAAAAGGAGAGCATAGAACTTTACTTTTTTTAGGATTAAAATACGCACTTCGACAAAGTATTGAGGCAAAATGTTTTTAGTTAGATAAATGTTAAGAGAATTTTGTTGTGGATATTTTTCAGTATATTTTACCAGCAACCGTACACATTAATAATCAACCACGTTTGAACCGGGGAGACGGGCCGATCGTTTTAATACTTGCCCCAACAAGGGAGTTAGCTCAGCAAATTCAATCCGTTGCTAGGGACTTTGGTTCCTCTTCGTGCATTCGTAACACATGCATTTTCGGTGGTTCCCCGAAAGGACCTCAAGCTCGCGATTTAGAGCGCGGCGTTGAGATATGTATTGCAACTCCCGGTAGACTGATCGATTTCCTCGAGAAGGGAACCACAAACTTGCGCAGATGCACATATCTTGTATTAGACGAAGCAGATCGAATGTTGGATATGGGATTCGAGCCGCAAATTCGAAAGATCATTGAACAAATTAGACCTGATAGACAGGTGTTGATGTGGTCTGCAACATGGCCCAAAGAAGTGCAAGCTTTGGCTGAAGATTTTCTCTCAGATTACATTCAAATTAACATAGGTTCTCTAACGTTGGCTGCCAATCACAATATTCGTCAGATCATAGAGATTTGTCAAGAGCACGAGAAGGAAACGAAACTTTCAGGTCTATTGAGAGAAATTGGCAAAGACAGAGGAAGCAAGATGATTATTTTCGTTGAGACGAAAAAGAAGGTGGACGACATCACAAAAGCTATTAAACGGGAAGGTTGGCCTGCTATCTCCATTCATGGTGACAAATCACAACCTGAGAGAGATTACGTGTTATCCGAGTTCAGAAACGGAAAAACAATGATTCTTGTTGCTACCGATGTTGCTGCTCGTGGCTTGGATGTCGAAGACGTAAAGTATGTAATTAATTTCGATTATCCTAACAGTTCCGAGGATTATATTCACCGAATAGGGAGAACCGGACGTTGCCAAAGTGCAGGTACAGCATATGCTTACTTTACGCCAAATAACGCTAGACAAGCGAAGGAACTAATTTCTGTTCTGGAAGAAGCTGGTCAAACGATAAATCCTCAGCTGGCTGATTTAGCAAACTCAATAAAACCTGCGTATGGAAAGGGTCGTCAACGTTGGAGTCACTCTCGCTCTAATAAGGATGGTAGTTCAACTGGAAGTCCACGAAACAATAGCAGCCCTATTTCGAACAATTGGCAAGCTCAACATGTTCAAAGTACTCAACATAATAATGGTAACAGTCAAGAGAGGACTGTTGTACGCCAACAAAATGGATACCAGACCAATCGCCAGAATACCTTCCAATCTAATTATCAGCAACACCAACAACAATCGCAGCAGCAACAACATCAACAGCATCAGCAGCAACAGCAACATCAACGACAATCGAATACTTATACCAACGGTTGTCAAACTAGCAATAGTTACCAAGCTGGTTATCAGAATGCAAATATACCTAGATACCATGGAAGAACAGGTGGCTTCCAAAGTAATCGTTACCATAATCGCCAGAACGCATACAGCACTAATCAAACAGCTGGAGGACAAAGCGTGTATTCTATGCCACCTCCGTTTATGATGCCATCTGCTGGTGGACACACAGATTCAGGAATGCAGAGCCTTGTGAACAACAAGTTTTTCCAGACGAATCGTCCACCACCGAATACAGGGGCCTGCGCATACCAATCGATGGGATATAGCCAGTTCCAAGCTGTGCCGCCGTATACTTATCCTTATCCGCCTACACCGGTACAGCAGTGACGCATTTCAAGGTATAAATCGGTAAGAGTGCAGGCTAAGTAAGAAATCCGATTTTCCTGTTTATATCGGGCCCACTAAATATTACTATTTGTGTAGATGGTTGGGTCTCTTTTCAATATATAAGTAACATAATCTTTCTTCTTTTCTTTGTCATTTATTATTTTTTTCTGGAATGATGCCGGTTAAAACGTATAATGAGAAATAAATTACTTGAGCTTTTTTAAAAGAAAGAGTAGGCGCAGATAGAAATAGAACAGTCGAATAATTTATTGTTCTTTATTGGAGGATATAAAAATTGAAATAATATTGTGAAACGTTCTGAAGAATAAGGAAAAAGAAAAATTGAAAACATTAGTTATTTGATGGAATCGATAATACACGGGGCACATTCCAGTCAAGTTCTTTGAAGTAGTAGTAGTTATTTAGCGATGATACATTGATATAATCATTACTGGATGTAGAATATGACCAGCAAATATAGGGTTATAATCATGGTCATATCCTTAAAAAAATTAATTAATCTTCTTGCGATAAAACTATGTAAACGTCATTTAATGCTTTCCCGAAATGCACGAAACGTATAGAAGGGGCGTGGGTTAACGTTTTCATATTTGATAATTTATTTATATTTTGCATATATATATATATACGTATGTACAGGCAACGCTCTTCAAAATGTAAGGCCTTTTGCATAAAAATTAAGCCGTACACCCGTTTTTACAAAGCACACGACAAATATAAAGAAACATCGTGTCCTCTGTTCTGTAATGAGACCGGGTGTTTTGTGTCTCTTTGATAATAGAGGGTGAAATGGTTAAATCTCATCAAAATTAAAAAACTTTGATGAACGGTAAATCCCAGCATAATTATATAGCGTACAAAAGTGAGTACTTCGAGATCTATCCTGGACACCGGTGTCTTTGGAAAAAATTCAAAGTGTGAAACCGGTAACGGGTAAGAGAAAGGAAAACTTGGGCTTTAGGGGACAACTTAAATTAAGCATGTAGTCACAATGGCTGTGTACCTCGGCGCAAAGTTTGATACCTTATTTTTATAATATATATCGAAAGTAATTTGTTGTTAAACCAACGAATGATTATACAAAGATAAAAAAAGTAAGAGAAACATTGTTGTTTGATGTTTATGCAATTGGCCACTGAGTGGTCTTGTCCTTGCGCGACCGTGTACAATGTATAGGTGCACGCGCCAGGCTGGCCGCGAATCGAATAAAATTTAGTTGTACCTGTTTTTTAGTTCGTGCTCATTGAAATTCTTGCTATTTTTTAGGGAACGATTCAGACTATCCGAGAGACATTTTTCTATCGAAACGTTCAAACTATAAAAAACAATGCGCTGCCGTGAACGTATATATATTGAACAAAGAAACGCGTGACGAAAGAGTTTTTAACTTATATATATGGTAACGATCCATGTGTTGTATATGTATATCGCTATGGCCATTATGAAGCGACTCTCGAGAAAATTTCATGTGATATATGAAGGATACGAAAAAAACGAAAATACGAATTCATACCGTGATAGAAGGCACGGAACCGTTTATCGACAGCGCATAGCGAATTTTTTGCGGGCCTTCAGATTACTCTGTACACGTCACTACTCGAACAAACGAATAGCAAAGACATTAAAAAAGAGCCAACAGAGAAGAATGCAAGACTCGAAATATACACTCGAGCAAGGACTCGTTTGCGAACGACATTATTGTGATAATTATATGTAACGCTTTCGTGAAACGGTCTCACAGTTCGTTACTTAATTACGCACAGTAGAAAATGTTGTGAAGCAGTACGTGTGCACAATACCATTTTCCGGTTGATTCACAAAAACCGCGCGTCACACGCATACTTCAAGCGGATTTTGCTCGATAAAAGAGGTTGAGAAAAAAACTCTGTCGATTCGTTTCTAGGTTTCCACGTGGTAGTCTTTATATTCTTCTTTTGCTGAGCCGATAAATCGGATACATTCAAAATGTTGTTTGTGGTGGGGTCGCGAGCAGAAGTTAGGCATTCGCGGTATATTGTTGTATTTGCCCTTTTGAACATTGTGAATGCTTACGCTCCTACTGTGTTGATCTGACTGCAACACATTGCGTTGTCAGAATGAATAGTGGTATAAATAATAGGAAGCGTATGCTACGAGTATTAGACAATTCTGAATACTCATACATTGCGTACGCCCTCTATTAAATCATCTATGCTTTGAATTTTTCTTCGAATTTATCTTTTCGTCACAATTGGTCAGAAAGATACTTACATTTCTTTTTTTTTTTCAAAGATTATAGTTTCGTCGTGAAGTTAGAATATATAGTCTACTCCAAATAGCAGACATTATCTTAGTGCAACTGTACATCTTGGAGTTCCATTATATTGCAAGCGATGTATCTTTCATGCATTTACCAATTACTGAGGCTTTTAGATACACTTTGTGATCTGTGAGAATTTGATAGATGAATTGAAGTTACGTTTCATTTATTAATATTTCTTTCTTTTTTTTCAATTTAGGTTTTTAAACTTTCATTATCTCCTGAGTCAATTGAAGAAGGTAGTTGGGTTGTTGGAGAACAGGAGGGTTGCTATAAGTTCAAGTCACTTGCTCAACCAGATGAGAATTACACTCTGTTCAAGCCTGAATAGTTGCTTCCGTAACTCTGGTTTAATACTTATCAGAATCTTACATTCTCTGAGGGCAGTAATATTATGGCATGGCTGTTCTTTATTCCAATAGTGTAGACTTCTAAATTTTTCAGAAAGCCTCAGAATTGTAACCCTTCCAGCTGTGCTGCATTTGTTTCCATAAATTAAGATGAGATGAAGGCGAGAATGAAAATCTATGACTGAATGAAATTCGAATATGCATATCTTTTCTACAACCTCTCTTAGAAATTTTTATGTTATACTTGGCTCGAAGTACAAACGAAATGGACACAGGACAAACACCGAACATTGGGCAGCAAAGGGTTCATATGTTTTACATTTCAATTGACAGTAACGTAAGAAACTCGTTTTTATGTTTCTCCCGAATAAAGCAAACGTTTTAGCGAAATGCAGCTTGCATTTTGAAAATTGATAGTGGGTGTACGCGTAGCTCTGTGATATGTAAGATGTAGCATATTTATAGATCTACCTATCGCGCATCACAATTAAAATAAGGAACGTATCTTATCAGTTTTATACATGGTATACAAATCATGTGATCCTAAATGACGTGTACTGCGAGAGCTCGCTGTCTACTTTAAGGGAAGAAGAACGAAAGTTGTTAGGAA
This sequence comes from Bombus confusus, assembly GCA_014737475.1. Classification (NCBI taxonomy): domain Eukaryota; kingdom Metazoa; phylum Arthropoda; class Insecta; order Hymenoptera; family Apidae; genus Bombus; species Bombus confusus. The sequence continues at coordinate 879,258 of JACXIV010000044.1, forward strand.
AAAGCGAAAGATCAGTATTCCTTTTATTCTTTTATTTTTTGCGTTTGCCGTGTGAATTCGTGTATTGTCAGGGTAAAGAACAGAGAGAAAGGGATTGAAAGATTGGAAAGCTTGTATTATTTCTGAGCGTTCTATTCATGAATAACTTAAGTCTTATTTTTTCGTTTCATTATGTAGTTCGACAATTGCATCTCTTACGCGAGTATATAAAAGCATAAACATGATGTTCTTCGTGTTACTTTTTTTTCAATTATCAAACTGTATCTTCTTATTTTGTATGTCTGTTTGTTAAGATATAGTCTTCTAATACTTACGTGTTTGTCGCTGGCAAAGAAGTCAAAACTTCAGTACTGCTCAGCTATGAGTATTTTTGTTAATTTTTCTTTTTTCTTTTGTACTTGTTTTTTTTATTATTTACTTCAATGAACAATTATAAATCTTATGTTCACTTGTATTCGTACTAAGTCCAGTGTCACGGGGACTGTAAAAACGTGGATGCGTACTTTTCGCATAGTAGGGCATGCGGTGTAATTTTACTTCTAGGGAGCAAAATCGAATCTTCGAATTATTACTTTCTTCCTACTAGTCGACGACAATTATTCATTCTTTCTTTTTATATTATAATTTCGTTTCGCCATGTTAGGAAACGTCCATCGAATCGTACTTTTAATGTAACTTCTAACGAGATCCAGTCATCTTTAGTTGATACCGAGAGATTCCCCGAAAAAGATCTTGCTCGTCTTATTGTTACAAAAATGGAAGGGCATCAAAGGAACTTTCATAAGGTGTTCCATAAACTCTTGCAATATCGATGAACTCGAACGTCTCGGTCTAGGATATATTTCTAATAAACCGTATATATTTTTTTAATAAGTCACCAACGATGATGATAAACGCCGAACGAAAGTGTGGGTGGGTGAGGGGTGGTTTTTCAAAAATATCTGTGACGCGCCTTCCGTCTGTTAATTAAAGATGAAAGGGTTCGGAAACGACATATTCTCGCGGAATCTTCACGTTTGCATTAAGCACTCCGATCCAGATTATGCTAGTTAATCGAACTTGCAATTTTTTTTATCTGTTCGCGTACTAATCTATTGTTTTTTTCCCTCGACAAAAAGGAAAACAAAAAAAGGATCAACGAAACGATAATCGGCACAATGTTCTCCACGCAAATACAAGCCGACGAATGAACGATTAATGTCGTCGAGTTTTCTGTGCCGTACGATCGTTGATGACATTAACACATAGCCTCGGGAACATGAGTACCTTTTTAATGATTAATGCTGAACGCTGTGATATCGCGTACATAAACATTTTTATTATTATAAACATAAATGTGCATATTATAATGTTAAACAAAAAAAAAAAAATGAAGAAGAGTACTATTCTCCTTTATATGTGAAGACTGAATCTCGCCAACTTATACACAGGTTTAGCAGCCGCAGATACGTTCGTATACTATGTAGACTACAGATAGACTATTTGTACATTATTAATTATAACAATATGTTTTACGTCGGTAGTGCCGTATGGGGACGGTACTATTATGTTATAGTTCGATAACGGGTGCGTGTTCGTATTGTGCATTTTCTTTTCTTATCGAGAATTAATTAATCTTCGGTGTTTCGTGATGAGAAATTCTCCAGATTTTTCGCATTTACCTTTCGTAGGTGTTGGAATAGGTTGCACGAATCTGGTTTTCTATTTTTCTTTCTTCTGTATTTTGCGATTTTCGTCTCTCGATTCGAATCGAAGAAAGGATTCGATCAAGAAAAGGAAAAAAACAAGAAGAAAAATCGTTTATTTGGTTTCTAACGATTGCTTGCCACGTTTCGCTTCTTTTCGATTTATCAATTAGATCGTTCGTGAAATAAAAAGGGACATTACAACAACAACAATAGAATCCGTTTCATGATAGTTCCTATATTGCATTCTTCTTTGTAACGTGAATGAATTGCAGCTTAAATTTTGCTAAGATGAATCAAACAATTATTTTCCCACATTTTATCTGCGTATCGTTCTGTTTGGTTAGAGAAAAAAAGCTAAACTTGCGAATATTTTATTGGTGTAGTCACATGTGTGCATTGCCAAGTCTGTAATTACTTTTGCGACTATGTCACGGTCGTTGCCGTAACATTACCATTACCTTTCATCAATTTCTCGAGAAATGTACTACATAAAAATTGATGATCGTTCGTTGACGACGATTCCATGTCATGGGTCAATCTTACGCGCGTAAAATACATTTTTCTTCCGCTATGTAAGTTCCAAAATAATTCGATCTCGAAATGGAGAAGCGAATACCACATTAAGATTAATTTTAAGAAAACTAAATTTATATTATTAGTCTCATTATTTATCTGTAATATTAATGTCTTTGTTTTGTTGACGTTGTGAAATATGCGTGAAAAATGATTAATTGTTTCTCATGAAAAGTGATACCGCTCATTATATAAACGGTAACATCGTTTGTTTGTTTACTTTTTTTTTTCTTTAATTTTAATAGTAATAAATTTAGTTTCTTTTCTAATATCGAACGTAGACTTGTTAGTGTATGCATGAGTGTCGAACACTGCACACTGCACGACAACAAAATTTACTGTGCAAGCTTTTACGAAACTGTGTGATGTAAATACAATTTACGATCCAGATATTTATCATTTTTTAAAAATGCGTCTTTTAATGATGGTACATATTTAAGCCTGGGCTATTCAAAACAACGGGAAAAAACACGGTACCTTCAATCGATCTTAATGTGTGCTGAGATCTTCGAATCAACAAATCTTATATATCTCGTCTAAACTTCGATGATTCCATTAGAGAAACGTGTACTGAGATTTGTATCGATCAGTAAGTGAGTGCACAGAATAACGTTAAAAATTTCTGTAATGGTGTACACTGTATAAATTGATTTCTTAATTTATGTATCATGTTATAATGTTTTGTGAAGATTACAAAATATTTGTTAGATCTGTGACACCTGTTTCCATAACTATTATGCTAGTGTTTTGTATATGTGTATTCAGCTTTTGTAATTACTTGCTGAATAACCAAGTAATTATAAAAGAAATTGTCTCTTATAATGTACATTTAACCCTTTTACTGAAAATCATTGAAATTATTAATATATTAAAGATTACCTATTTCACTGAACAAGTAATAATTATTTATTGTGTTTTAATAACTCATATGACAATTTACTAACTAAAGATTTAGAATATTCAAAAAATTAATTTATATATTAATAATACAGTAATGTGTTATACATTATATATATATATATATATGTCTTATGTAACAAACATTAAAAATACATTAGTATTTCATTGTAAAATACTTCATAAATTAAATATATCAGGGAAAGGGTTAAATTTATCAAATGATTTCGATTCCAACATAAATGTAATTCATTTTTCTTCTGTGTTTTGCAAATGTTCGCATTTTTTATTATTGTTCTCAGATTAGTGAAACAAATACGAATCCGTCGTACCTCGTCTTTCTGAAAGCGCGTAATATTTCGTATTCAATATATTTCCAAACTTATTCTTGGAGTCAAAAATTGTTCAAATACGAGGATTCGAATATAGGTATAATTTGTGTGATATCACCAATGCTACTATACACTTATTTCTTCCAGCGAATCGTAAAAAACGAAAAACGATCCTCTCAAAGGGACGTAAAGCGCATCGAGACGATATTAAGAAAAAAAACATTAAAGATGTTATAGGAATTAACGTGATCGTTGCAAGAAAACGCAATTACAGCACGGTAGACTTCCTGTTGTTGTAATAGTTCATTTGTTGATGCGTTTGTTCTGAACGCCCATTAGGAAAAGAAAATGGTATTAAGAAAAGGAAAGAAAGAGCGAGTAGTTTGAAAAAAATAAGATAAAAAAACGCTAAGAAAAATATAATATGCTAAATTACGAAGAGAAAAACCGAGAAATTTGATAATCTAGTAACGCGTAATTTTAGTCGTTTCTACGAGACCAGAAAAAGTTAAGAGTATTTCAGACCGTCGATGATGTCAGGAATGGTGAACATTTAAAGGAAAAAAAAAAATAATTACAAATATGTATTCTGTTATTACGGCTTCATTGATTCATCACGCCTTACAATATGAAAGAGCTCGGCCAACTTTCAAGTGTGTATGCAAGATTGCGAACACTCTTAGATCGGAAACAAAAAGAAGAAAATAAAAACCGCTCCTTGGTCGTCCTTGAATAAATTAAGATAAGAGGAAGCATTTACTCTACAATTGTTCGAACTGCAGCACAGAAGACGGCATACAACCGTAATTGCATTCTTGTTGATTATAAGGATATACGAAGGAGGCATGCAAGGATATATGTATATTTGCGTCAATTTTATGCGTAAAAAAGATTTTATCAGTTCTTTATATAAATATAAATATATATAATATAACATATGTTTGTATATACAAAAATATACAGACATAGATTCTAAAAAGGAAAGAAGATATTCTATCAAAGCAATGCTGTCCATCCAAATTGAAAACACTACTTAATGCTTCTTTGTCTTTTGTGAAGGTTGTTACTAATGGACAAAGAAGCTAAATGTTTGTAATAGAGAATAATTATTCTTGTTAATACGTACTTGTTGTATATCTGCTTAGTTTAATAATATTAGAAATCTATACCACATGGAGGATAACAGGAGACGAATAGAAGAAACGCGTTTTTAAGTTATTGTATCTTTATTTTGGACAGCATTGTTTTCGAGGATAAACAAATGCCATAGAATATTCTGGACGAATGAAAAAAAGTGATCGCTTATCAAGTTATTAACAGATTCACTGCTGCCTTATATTTCATAATTTTACTTCTGTACTAACTGTGTAAAAGTACTTTCAAAGGAACTATCACAGTGTACACTTGCGATGCTAAACTTGGCAGTGAATGTGTTAAAGATGACAAGTAATCTAGTCGGAATTATTCTGTCGTTAATTGTGACCCTTGATGGGTGTAAAAATATATTGAAACTAAATCTTTTTTATAGTATAACAATATCGAAACATCTTTCGAACATTGTTGTATGTAACACTTTACTGAAAAAATGTTTTCGATTATTCAGATATATTTATTTTTAGAATCCTGACGCAAAAAAGGAAGAGAAACGAAGATCTATAGCGTTTTGTACCGAATAATGTCCGAATTTGTAACAAAAATGTTATTTTAAAACGATATTTTAGGAAAACGAAAGACCCAGTATAAACAATACAACTGATGAAACGAAGTTGTACGAATACTTCGTTATCGTTTTGCTTTCTTTATTCTGGGTTGTCCTCCATTTTGGATCAATCGAGTGATACGGTAGAGGTATTCGTCATCTAATCGTATAAGCCGTTTTACTGCAGAATTACTAATTTTTACGACCAAAGAGAGGTAACGCAAAAATTTTTCCCTTTTCTTTGTCCATGACAAGAACTGTCTAAAGTGAAAAGTAAATCAATAGTTACATATAATGTGAATATTTTAATGCAATCATCAGTGAATGACAGGACACAAGTAACATTTGTTAAAAGTACCTTAGAATTAATTATTTTATGGACCGCTTCTGTTTAAATACAATTTATGGTTTCGTCGATGTAGAAACAAGAACAAAGAGCATACACAAATTATTTATATAAGGCAGCGTACAAGATGAACAATTTAAGAAAAGAAGTGGCGTAAATGATATTAAATAATATTTCTGTATTCAGATTCTCTTCTGTAGGTTTCATTAAAGTGCATTTCTTGTATGTTACACAGTATTATGATAGAATGTAAGAATAAATACTGCAATAATAAACTGTTTGTTTCTCTGTCAATTTACGAAAGTTATTTTCATACCCTCTTTATAACGTAAATGTCGTAGTATATCCCAGGACGATAAATAATTAGCATATTTCGATAGAAAAAATTATGGCAATTGGAAAATAAATTATAAACTTTCAATACTGTGCATCTACAAAATTTATATATTTCGTTTTATTATAAAAAATTCATATCTGCAAGTTAAATATTATAATAACGACAAGTGTTCTAGTAACGCATTTCAATTTCGATGAAATTGTTGGATTTTCCACCCTATTGTGTTTTGATACTATGTTGCCGCTTTACCTGCGAAGGATTATTGAAGCATCGGCAACGCTGCTTGTCATCTTTACCATCCGCGAATGCTTTCGATCCTGCATCCTACTGTTTATTTTACAAATAATTATTATTTAGAACTGTTTAGTTTATGGATAGCTTCTCTTAAAATACAATCTATGTTTTCGCCTGTGTAGATACCAGAAGAGCAAGGATCGTACGCGAATTATTTATGTAGGGCAGCGTACAAGATGAACAATTTGAGAAATATGGCCGTAAATGATATGAAATGACATTTCTTTATTCCGATTCTCTTATTTTCGTACTCTGTTTATAGCGTAAATGTCGCAGTATATT